>OU744451.1:10386363-10723863 GCA_916610825.1 Haliclystus octoradiatus
CACTAAAAATTTCAAAGTTGATTTTATTCGTGTTTCGGATATATCATACCCGCAGAATTCCATAAAACTGATAAAAATTCCAAAAGAATTTCCAAAAACCCTTCATTTTTGAGTTTTAAATCCAGAAATTTCGTAGAACGTCAAAACGATTTGTGATTGGCTTGCTATATTATGACGTCATTTCCCGGACAGAACAAAATCACACTCCGCTAAACAATGGAGACTTTAGCATTTTTTGTAATTATTGGTATCGTTGAACGTCAAATTTAAACGTAATCATTTCCATTAGCACTGCTGTTCCTGTTCAAAATATTGAAGGCTGACTTCAAAAAACTTATTACGGTGACCTGAAATATTCATCAATGGAAATCGCTCTGAAATATTTATATCAATTTATGTTGTTTTTGTCTACGTTCGAGCATGATTCGAGTGTCGAAGCGAGAAGGAACAAGGATGGTAGACTAGCTTGGCAAATTATTTGAATTTCAAATAACACACATAAAGTTTCAAACAAGTTGGAAAATAAGTGGAAGGAGTTGTATGATCTACCATTTATTAGCAAATTATCCAGGTTATTTTCTCGCGAATCATATGGCCTATTATAGGATCAAATTTATTGTAGCTATGATTCTACCATGATTCTACAAAAACTACATTCACTGTCTTCGCTGATCAATGGGATAAAATATATAGCTAAATATAGCTACTACATCAATATCGTCCATTGCCTTCACACAAACTGCATGATTAATCATTTGTCCAAGTAAATATTTGTTAATCAATGCAAAATGAATCATAAATTGCTTTTCGGCTTTCAGAAAATTATACTCCTCGACGTAAACTGTCGTAGCATGCGTGATCGATGCGTAAAATATTTCATTTAAACGGCAATTTTATTGAATTTGAATTCTGATTTACTAGAATAAATCCAAATCTAGAATTGGTAAAGCGTTAATAGGTCCATTTAAAGTGTTTGTTAATTCAAATAAATGCACACTGAATGCGATTTCACCGTCTTATATCTGGTGATAATAACACAAGCAACAGTTGATGATGCATGACAGACGAAATAAAAGAACGAAGATTTGATAAATAAAAATAACACTACTTTGATGCTCGAGTGATGATCTAAGCCGTTTATATATGAATGAGGTTTCTTCTCTAAATGTCAAATATATATATATACATTTCCAAGTGAATGCTGCCTACTTTTCGGTGAGACTTTGGTAAAGACGAGTGAACCTTTTCGTTTTGATGTGAACGAACACTTTGAAGGTCTTTGACAAAAACAGTGTGCACGTGCAGATCGGCCTGGCTGAGAACTTTTGTTCGTTTGCGGTCGGGAACCGCGAGAGAAAGATATGGAAAAGATTTGTTTTGTTTCGCTACAAAAAGGACAAACCGAAAAAAGAAATAAAACTTTACCCTTAGTCTCGTTTAAAAATCAGCGGTTCTGATTATACTATTCACAAAAAATTTGGATAAAAAATGACGAATTGATGGATGAACGGTTTTGGATATCAAGTCATGATAGTAGTAGAATTTCTCACTTTGTCCGGATTATGACGTCACATTCCTTCATCCACCAAAACTTGCCGTTTCGTAACCATGGCTACGCAATGTCATTTGACGTCAGATATCTCGATGGTTTGTCGATATTTTTGGAAAAAAAAATCGGGGATATTAAACTTATCCTTTGATCTTCGTATGGATATGTTTAAAGTACATACTTAAATTTTAGTGGACCTGCCTATTTGACTGACACATAAATGAAGAAAATATAAATTTTGAATCAGAAAGCAAATACGATTGGATTTGGGATAGGGCTTCTAATTCTAGCAGTTCCTGTTGTTTACAAAACAGAGGAGATCTGAGTTAATTACTAGCAAATCGAAACATACCTTTGTCTGTGCACTGTCTATAGTTACTGTAGGATAATCATCAACAAGACGCTGAACAATGAATGTTAATAATTTTGTAGCAGTTGATGACAATGGATCCCAAGATTTTTTCGTTAATTCTACAAAATAGAAAAATAATAACCTTTATTAGTTTGCAAACCATGTCAAGCAGTTTGTTGGTTGCAAAACTCTTTACAATGCAGTGTCCTTCACAACAATTAGCCTTCCGGAATCCTAGAAAATATTTAACGTTTTCTTCTGAAATTTCTGAAGGAGGTTTGAAGTTTAAATTCTCAAATTCTCAAATTCTGTATAACCTTTTTCTAGCCTTCCACAGGATTCCCACTTTTGTCAGACCAAGCACGATATGAGCACTATTTAATTACAGCATCTCAGCATGCAAATACATATCTTGCATTGCTGGTTGATTGATAGGCCTAGCGCTGCCTTGCTACTTAGTCTTTGGCATATATCATTATTTATAAAATAAAAGTCTTTGAAATGATAAGTAACAATAAATAACAAACCTGTTAGCTTAGGAATGATAACTTTTTCAATCATATTTGGTAGTATCTTAAGATCATCTTCACAATCATCATCTTCATCGACATAAGTTAATAATGATTGATACCATTTTAGCTTTTCAAAGTCACAGCAAGTCATCTAGCA
The DNA here is from genome assembly GCA_916610825.1 of Haliclystus octoradiatus. Lineage (NCBI taxonomy): Eukaryota > Metazoa > Cnidaria > Staurozoa > Stauromedusae > Haliclystidae > Haliclystus > Haliclystus octoradiatus. The sequence continues at coordinate 10,388,934 of OU744451.1, forward strand.
AATAAAAAATAATAGAAATGAGTTATACAAACAGACTCATTGTATTGAATTTACATAGAATTTACAATGGAACTAATGCCTGATGGAACGTTCTGATGTCTAACTGTCGCCATTCTTAAGTTGAACACATTTTTACAAATTATTCTGGATATAATATAGTTTTTTTTTTTAGAAAGTACTCACGGCAATAGATAACACATTTTAGATACCAAGGAGATTATGAGTACAGAAATAATTGCGACATGCGAGTTAAAGTGCCATTAATATAGCTTCACTCAGATTATTTTAGGCATAAGCTCCTGTTGTCTTCATTAGTGTCATTCTACATCAAATCAAACAGCCTTGCAAAAAAAAAAGATTGAGTTTAAATTTTATAACAAACTAGCACTAATTCACTTAGAGTGCACATGACACGAACAAATTTTATCACAGATTCGAGTAGATACAATTTTTTATAATTCTAATTTCATCTTTTTTCTATAGTAAGCCCTCTTGTCATTTTTACCATCATTCCGAATTTGGAAAAAGTGACTGATCGAAAATAGGGTAGATTCAACATTGAATATCTCTGCTTATAATGCGCGTTCAAACTAAGAAATTAGTGTCACCATTCTTCATCATTTAGCTTCAGCTACTCGTAACTCGAATCTGTGATAAATTTTTTTTTCGATTTATCGGAACATCTCTATTATCCAACTATCAGTAAACATTTATCAAAAAATCGAGCCATTGTATAAACTTTTGGGAATTTTAATATTATAACAATACTTATTAGAAAAATGTTTATTGTATCATCTTGTGAAGCTCAATAGACAAACAAACAAATGAAACCGTGGTAAATAATTTTTTTATAGATTATTGATCAATAAAGATTATACGCTAAACTGCTAATATAACTGTTATAACTTCAAAAACATGTATTTGTAGGCTTTCCCATACTTGAATGTACGAAAAGTTCACACAATATTGGAATTGTACCAGTTCTAGGAAATTTTCTGTTAGAAATGTTTTCATTCAGAATATGATAATAACAGAGAAACATTTACATCTACAAATATATAACAGGCAATTTTTAATTGCAAAATACGTCATGTTAGGCTTGCAACTTATAAAGCAATTGACAAATACAGCTTCTCACCGTTAATGGATTCCATGAAAGCATTTCTAATTGCACTAATGGTTTACACAGCTTTGGCAAACACATGGCAATATAAGCTTCTTTATATGCATCACCAAATGCTAGTTTCCATTGCGTAAATTTTGATAAGATTGTTTTGACATTAGTGAAGTCTTCAACAACATCATTGAATATTTCGGATGCTTCTTTGTTGAGTTTTTCTAATAATTAATTGAACACTTAATTAGATAGAGAGTAAACTCGGATACACTCATGTCATATGAAAGTACTCAACCTTAGGTAAAAGAGAATGTCATAGAATATGAAACATAGATGACACAAAAGCCATTCCCACTACTCGAAATTTCAGCTGTTTAATTGCGATTGATAAAATGTCTGAAGATCGCAACTAAAGGCGTGAAGCTCTTTGAATTTGTCTGCAAATGCAGCAAAGAAAAGTTAGCTTTGAAAGAAAGAGGCATTTTCAATTGTGTATGGTCCTAAAAAAAGCAGATGTTAAAAAGCAGATAATTATATAGATAGAGACAAATTCTCTATTTGTAGGCCTACATGTTGTTCTTGTGTTTTATACTTTGCGCGATCATTACCCGTCCAAAAATGCAGTCAAGGCGACCATTTTGCTATTTTTGTGTCTCTCTTTTTCCTTCACCAGGAACCTGCTTATTTTCCACAAGAGGGTTTACACCGGAAACAAATCAAACATTTCAAGTTCCTGTCTCTTGAATGAAAACAGCTGAACCAAATGAAAATCTGCTTTCAATGAAAGATTCAATGTTAAGTTGAAGATGTACAGATATATTTTATCTAGATTGAGGAGCAACAGAAGAGATAGAAGTCTCTAAAGTCAAACGTTTTTCTTTTTTCTTTCAAGTGTTTATGCGGTTGGCACCTCACTAGGAATTTTCCTAGACAAAGGTATATTTAATCCCCATTGACTATGTATACAGAGAAAGCTTGCAGACTCTACAGGCACCCGCAGCGATAATCCTATCTAGACTAAGCCGTAAAGAAGTGTAGCCGTTTCAAAAAAAGCTCAAGTTTGTATTTTTTGATTAAATACACAGTATAAAAATATACAGTATCTACATCTTGAGCAGAACATTGACATGATCATTCCGAAAGCAGATTGTAATTTGGATCAGCCATTTTTTTATTAGAGATAAAACATGAAGTGTTTTTTCTAGTCTAAGTCCTCTTATGAAAATAAATGGGTTCCTGGTGATGGAAAAAGAGTGAGACACAAAATTGTTACTTTGACTGCATATTTAAGGGTTAAAATTGGTGCCTCTGTTTTCTAGTCTTGTATTTGGCATTTGGTGCTTGACTGATGGGGTGATCTGTGTAAGTTGTATTTAGTAGGCAATGAGGCCTGTCACCACCCCATCAGCAAGCCCCAGTCACACTGCTAAGTCAGTGGAATTCCTAATCATACTTACCCCATAAAATATGCGGAGTGGAGGGTGGGAGATATATCATCAAAACCTTGGAATGTAATTTCCCAAGACAGATAGCTATTGTAGCAGTTATATTGACCCAATGCATTGAGCGCACTAGGGAGTAGTAGCATATAATTGGGTTACTGAGTGAACCGCTGCTATGTATTGAATGCAATGACGTTAGATGTAATGAAACTGACTTGTAATAATAGTAAGTAATATTGAATGACTGAATCAATATCATTCTGCTGATAGGTTAGCATACTGCAAGGCATTTTTGAAGATTAATAAATTTAGCAGTAGTGATAGCAGTAGCGATATTGATAACTAGCAGGGTTGAACTGATTATATTTTTTGGCATCTGTAATACCCTAGGTTAATTAATTTCAAGTGCCTAATAATCAGGTGATAATCTATGAAACACGTGTACCAGAATTTTGAGGCCCCACCTACAAGTGCGTTAAGCCATACCCTTCTTCGTAGGCGTTTTATACCTCGGCTAATTTAACCTCATTTAAAATATATTAAATTACAAGTAATGATCGCGCAAAGCAAAAACATTCGGTGTGGATATTTCTATGCGAAGGGAAGTGTTTTAAAAGCAGTTTCAGAAATATTTTGCAGAATGTCTGATTTTTTGAGTTGATATAAAGCTGTAAATTTCGATGTTCTGTATAAATATGTAGACGGTGTCGCCCTACCGAAGGCACCTGTACCACTCCTCTATTTCTAGATGAGTGGCTTTTTTCGCTGAGAGCAATGACTTTAAACGCTCTTTGTTGATCTCAGCCGCGACACTGCAGATCAATTTCAACAGATTTCATGGGAGACATGTCTCAATTGTCAATGCGCAACGATGCGCTGGAGCTACTCACAATGCAATTCCCTCTGGACCATTCCATCTGCCATGGTACTCACTTGATATTTCAGATAAATTCAAGGCTGAGTTGACATTAGGGGGATTTGAACCATGGTCGATCAGATATGATCCGATGTGAAGTTCGGTTGCTCTGCCATCTGAGCTAATCCTCCTGGTAAAAATATTACTAGTGAAGTGAACCCGCCCCGCTGGGTGAAATTTGAAAATAAAAATATAGAAAATCTAATTGCTAGAAGTTAGCCCAAGTGATAAACAAACAATAGAACTGAAAACCTTCAGTCGGGTGCGAAAGATATTGTGTGACGAACATGAGAATGTAATTCGTTCTTTCCATGGAGCCGCAAGAGAAATCCTACGAAAAAAAATACGCTTTGGGCCGTCAATTGAAGGAATATAAAGATATGAGCATAAAACATGGCCTATGTTGCCGCAAAAAATTATAAGATACCCCACGGAAAGTATGGATTTGATACGTTTACCATGAGAAGCGTAAATCTCGAATACAGTAGATACAAACAGACATACATCGACGTTTATATAGTAGATTATAAGATTTGCCTTTATGGCAAAAAGCACTATTGAAACAAGCAAAGATAACAAAGTACTTTTATATAATAGAAAGAAATATCAATGATGTCACAACTTACCCATGTCTTCCTTGAATTTATTCTTATCTACATCAAGTTCTTCTTCGTCACTAGATAACCCACTATGATGGTCATTAGCGTTGTCATCATTTTGCCTTGCCGCCATTCGTCTTTTCTGTCTTGCTTTACGTTCTGCAATTCGTCTTTGGCGGGCAGTTACTTCATATGCTCCACGATCTCTACCAAATTCATCTAATTCTCCTGTTGAAACTGTCAAAGTAAATGATATTTCAATCATTGATAGAACAATCATCATAACCTCTGCTATTTATAGCTTAATAGTAGGATACATTCACAATACAGCATATTTTCTCCCACGTCAGCTTTCACGCCGTTTGACACTTTCTTCTTGACAGAGTTCAAAAGGTTAACTCATTTGCATCATTTTCAATGACATGTGAGAAGTTTTCCATGGATAACTTTGTGTAAACAAAGCTTGTAGAACGACAGGTTGTCTCGTCAACAGGGTCCGACAAAAGTAGAAATCCTGGAATCCTTGATTCGGAAAGTTAGAGCCAATTCAGAAGAACAATGATATTTTAATGACTTATTGGTCAAACATTAACAATAAGATTCAGAAGATCATTCAATCCACAAGGTTGAACCTTTTGTTGGACACTGCCTGCCAAGACAGAAAATTATACCGTAATAGATGTGAAAGGGTGGCTGTTATCGGCTCTACAAAATGTCTGCTTAAACGGACAAGAATAACTGGTTGCCCTCACATGCTTAGAATTTTTAGGCCTGTTTAGATTGATGCTTTGGGCCTCAAAAAGTAGATCCGGCCCTGCCAGCAAGCCACCAACATTCCCTGCATGCTACTTTTTGTCTATCTGAAGCAGACGCTATGTGAGCGTTTGTGGCAAAACAAATAGCGAAAGTCCACATTGGATCTAATATGGTCCTTCACAGGTGTTACATAACTTTTCAATAATGAATTATTACTACTCTGGGAACATCATTCTGGCTATTTGCCGAATGTATTGATCAATTCCTAACAGCGGATTAAATACATTAAATATATTTAAATTATATCATGTGTATGTATCATTTAATATTTGAACAGAGTAGGTCAGTAGGATTAAATTAGCAATTAGCATGCCAACATACCTGGCACAAATGCTTTTCCTGTTATCTCACTATCATGATCTTTGATGTCGTTACGCCGGCGGTCAATTAATGACTGACATCGATTATGGTAGAGACCATGAATTGAATTCTGTACAGCAAGAATCGATGGAGCCTACAATCAAAAGTTTACAATCACTCAAAAAATTGACGTGTCAATTCCAGGTACAATGGTTTTGAGAATTTTATCTTAAATTTAAAGGGACTATGCGGACCGGCGGTCTTCTTTATTGAAAAGTGAGTTCACTTTTCAATACTCGTTTTCATGTTAGCTGTCTTCTTCTCTCTGGTGTTCAATGCTTATGAAAAATGAAAGCTGCATGACGCCATCTTGCCTTGTGTATTATCCGCGGTGCTGACTAGTTTTCTTGAATTAATATAGTTGCGATCTAATTTTAATATTTCATGGTATGTCCATATATTGTAAACATTATTTATCAACGCAATCCAGGGGAAAGACAGGAGAGAAGCGATAGAAAGTAAAGATCAGAAATATGTAAAGCGGAAACAGGATCTCAGCTCAAAGCTACAGCTTCGGAAATCTGTCCATGCAAATGCTATGACAGTAGGCCTATAGTAATGATGCATGTGTTTGAAAAATTTTACAAATTGAAACAACAAATTTCTGTGAGTCTTTCGGACTCTCAATTTGATCTGGTCTTTTTAAAAACTTATTCATTATCTGGATAATATAATCAAGGTAATTTTGCATGCTTCGTAGATTATTTGGCTATTCTAATTGGAATTGTAACCATATTTCCAAAAGCTGTTAACTATATAATGTATATGTATTGATAGGGATGAGACGATAATGAAATTTACCGATGGACGATGCCGATTAGCTAGCCGCCGATTAGTCATAACAATCGGTCGATTGATCGTTTTTTGCCGATTGTTTCCAATACAACAAATCAAATTTCAAAACAAAAGAGCAGGAGAAAACACATAGCCGTAGACGTAGATCATGAATTTAAATTTGTAAATTTGATGATAGCAAAAGTTTGCCTGTCCACACAACGAAGCGGGCAATGTTAAACGAAGGGACCATTTCCCGAAAATAATTCGTATATCTTTCCAGTTTACTTCATCCAAAATAATAAAAATAAAATCTCTGTACAAGCATTTTTGACTCATGGTTACGTAAGTGACCTTGAGTCTATCCTGTCATGGCGGAAACGTTTTCATTCCATTTCATTTCACTTTTGACTAAATCTATTGTTCTTTTGAAATAACGTTCAACATACTGCTTTGCATGCTAACAAAGGTCGAACAAAAAACGACTGCGCAAGAAACACCATTTTATTGTTAAAAATACAATGGGCAAGCTGTGTGATTATTCCAAATTTTTAGCCAAATTTTTTTGACATAAATTTTTTTCCATTGCCCGCCATGATCGCCGACTCGCAGCTTAGCGAGATTACAATTGCATTATTAAATGAAATGTTTTCTAATACTCCTGGATTAGTTTACATCGTCATTATCTCTTCATTTGTAAAACACATGATTATTTTCTTCTTGTCGTCATTTGAAATGGTTAATGAAAGGTTTTAATCGTTCTGTAACATCACTATTTGAGGTGGAACTTCGAAGATAATTGTTGTTGTGTTTGAAAACGAGAACTTTTAAACCGACAATTCATCATTTGTTTGGGGGTTTAGACAAGACAGTATTATATATTTATTGTTTGTATTGTTTACTGAAGTTATTTATTACATCAAACTGCTAAGCTAGTCGTCATTGCTTTATTTGGTTTATTAAACTGTTTGAATTCTGCTGCGACATCAGACAATTTCGCACGTCATTTACAACTCACACCTGTATTATGAGTAGTGAAAATCACATCATCTATTCTATCCTGGTATGGTCTAGTGGTGGAGCGTCTGCATCAGGCGCGCGGGGTCTGGGGTTCAATCACATCAGTGTGCCTTCTCATTTTTTTTTTTCTTTGATTTATTATTATTTGGATATATTTTTCTTTATATTATTATATTATTTGGATATTTGTTATAATTTATTTCATTTTATTTGATTGAAGTTGATTTTTTATTTGATCTGATTTTTATATCATTCGATTGGATTGATTTACTTTTTTGAATTTGATTTGATTTGATTTTTCTTTGCATGATGATTTGAGTGATTTGATATTCTATTGAATTTGATTTCAATTTTATTTTGATTATTATATTATTCACCATGAGTCCGAGCGTAGCGGAGCTATTTTTAAACATCAAACTAACTTGACTATTTTAAAACTGTTTCCTACAAAATAAAACCCGGCGGCCGCTTTTTCATTCTCAATAAAATTATTCATTCGACCATGCTCACATGTTTCATTCATCAACGCTAATGTGTTGACCTTTTCCTTTTTATAACAATAGAAGGTGTCAAGTGGCATGACGAATCATTCGAACGTTTTGAATAGGTTTTGAATTACAACATGATGTAAACAAAACAGAGCGACTGCACTGAGCAATGTAAACTTTTAATTAAGTTTAAGATGGCAACAAAACATTAAATTAAAAATTTTCGAATAAAGAAATTTTTAAATTGAATTTTCATTGTCTGAAAACAATCGGTTCAACGATTGACAAAGTAGTTGATTTGCCGATGCCGATTGTTTTCCGATTAGTAAAAATTGGCGCCGATGATCGGCAAATCCGATTGTTTTCAGAACAATGGTCTCATCCCTATGTATTGATCAACATTTGTGAATAGTGTCAATTGTTAGCATACAGTAAAATTTACTGGACTTGTTGGACTTGCTGTTGACTTGGCCTTTTTGAAATTGTTGAATAATATAAACAGTTTATGTTTTTTGTGCTGACTCGTTTTGTTCTTGTATTTTTTTCTGACTCAAAAGTAATAATTTAGCCTGCAAAGGAGAACCATAAAATGCGATAGGCGCTTATTTAATGCAATTCGTGTATTATTATTAACTCATGTCCTTTTAAAAGAGTTTTCTTGCAAAATCAAAATTTAATTATGAAATAGAAATTTAAATGTTTAGGCCATTTCTGTTTATTTTGCTATCCTCATAGCTTTCAACCAGACGACCAAAGTGCGAAGGCGATTTAGTGACGTACAATAATATTTGCACCCATAAAAAAATCCATAAGGGCTGCCGGTCCGCATAGTCTCTTTAAAACAAAGTAATCACAATGTAATTTAATAAACTAGTACCTTGACAACTGATATGTTTTGTAAATGTTGGCATTGGTTATTTAGCTGAACAAATATTTGTCCACAGAGCAATAAAAGAAATATAGGGCATTGTAACGACTCAACTCATTTAATGAGGAAATGGGGAAGTGACTTGACCAGTCTCCCGGAATAGATAGGCCTACCTGGGTCCAGCAATTTGCAGAATAAACTGTTTCCTGTTTTTTTTTAAGTTTTTTTTCTGTTAAAGTGTATATCCTGGATATTGGGAGATTGCTTCTTTGGATAAATAAACTTCTTCTATTCTTACATGTTGTTCTTGTGCTTTTTTGCTTTGTGTGATCATTCCTCCCTCAAAAATGCAGTTAAAGTAACAATTTTGTGTCTCATTTTTTTAATATAGTAGAAATCTGTTTATTTCCCATAAAATTGTTTACATCTAAAAATTCACTTCACGCCTCATGATTTTGACTCTTGAAAAAAAACAGGGCTGGACCAAATGAAAATTTGCTTTCTGAATGATCGATTTAATGTATGCAGTAGTTGATGGGGATTAGAAATACCTTTGTCTAGAAAAAGTTGTAAAGAGGTGCAAACCGCATAAACACTTTCAGACTTATATCTCTTTTTTGGACGACAGAACTTGATAAAAATGTCATACATCTTGAGCTGAAGGTTGAAACGATCATTCCGAAAACAGATTGTCATTTGGTTCAGCCGTTTTTTCATTAGACACAAAAGAAGTAAAATGTTCAGTGTTATTCCAGTATAAATCCTCCTATAGAAAATAAACAGTTCCTGGTATCGTGAAAAAAGTGAGACACAGAAATAACCAAACTCATTACTTTGGCTGCACTTTACAAGGGGAAATGATTGTGCAAAGCAGAGCACAAGAACAACATATGTAGTAATATAACATGTTTCCCCATTTAATGTAGGCAATGTAGCAATCTTTCAAGATCTGGGATACACATTTTAAAAAATTGTTTATGAGAGTCATTTTCACAATATTTTTTCGTAATACTGGAGCAAGTCTGTCTATGTGAACAAGTTTTAAAACAAGGGAAACATTGACAAAAAAGCTTGCGACATGAATTGTAAACAGTATTGTTCTATCGATTAACATTGTTTGATCTTTATTGTTTGAAAACAATAGCTTATATGTATTCCCATAACCACATGATCAAACTTCATGCTGTTAGTCGAGAAAATATTTTAGCTGATGTCAAGTGGAAAAGATGTACAAATACAGAGCATGAAAAACTTGTACATTAATATATTATATACTGATATTTATCTAATATGTTCAACAATTTATTAGTTTGAATTGGCTCTGTCTGCACTGCGGTCTCTTTATAAGCTCATGTTGTGGTTCAGCTTGACAATACCCGCCTTCCTGCTTGGTATCAAAATCTATAACGAAATTGATAATTAGCTGACATTTGCTAAACAGGTCGAAAAATAGCGCTTATGATCGGCAAAACTGATTAACTTCAGAACAATTGTCTTAATTGAACAATTATCCCTATTAAATTATGTGTATGATATGAATCTGAGCAGTATATTCTGCTGTAACAAACCCATATATTTAACTTACACTCTTCATACCTTTTCATTGAAGCACTCAACTAAATCTAGTAGGAAACCTCTTGTTTCTTGATAAAATTTAAATCGATCAGCTAGATCCTCGGCATCTCTTTCCAATGAGGAAACTGTTTTAGCAGATAAGTCACATCCACTCTTTGCTTTATCTCTTTCAAGTAGATGAGTTCGATTGACTTGCATGACAGATTGCATTCTTTCATTTAAACGTTGTACCACCATATCTGCCGAAACAGATTGTTGAGTGTCATTTTGGGGGATAAATGCTGACACTGCATTTGGTTGAGATCCATTGCCAACAGGATATCCCGGAACAAATCCTGGGTTAAATGTCTGATAGCATTGTGCCATTCCATTCCCATAGTATGGTTCTTTAGTGGGTACCACAGGCTCATCTTGAACAGATGGAAAACCAACACCTTTGCGTATTTGCTCCTCTTCCCATTTATTCAATTCATTATCTTGTTTCTTTGTATTGTCATCATCTGATGGTTCATTCACATCTTCTAAGGCACGTGCAACATTTTGGCGCCGTTCTAATGCCGGGAATGAACTTTTTATAGTTCCTTTGAGTTCTATCCTATCTTCATCACTGCCACTGTCGTCATCATCACGTATTAGCCTAGATTTACTATTTGTTTTGAAACGTCCTTCATATTTTTCAGTAGCAGCAATTGGGATAAAATCTGCTGTACCTCCAGTTTGTCGTGCAAGTTCTCTTTTCTTCTTTGCAGCAAATATAGTTGCAGCGTCAGGAATAATCCCAGCATAGTTAACAGGTAAATCATTTGCATCATCATCATCGTCATCATCGTTTGAATCCCCCTGCATTATTGGTGATGTTGGTTGTGGTGTTGATGGTTTAGATTGATTACCAAATGGACTTCCTCTGATAATCATATCGCCTACAACTTTTACTGGTGGTAAGGCTGGTCCTAATGTATTTTCTTCTTGGAAGTAACCAGCTCCTGATTTGCTTTTCGTTCTCTTCTCTTGCTCGAGTCTTTTTGCTAGTAAGCGGCTTTCCTTCGATTTTCTAACTTGGAAAGCTTCTCCCTCTTGAATGTCATCTTCAAAACTCAACAACCCTTTGGCTTTACTCGAGATACTTGATTTGACTGTTCTACGTTTAGAAGAATCTGATAATTTTATTGCTTTTTCTATAGGTAATGGCGATGGTACCTTGAGGATTGGCGGTTCAACTGCGATGAGTGAGTCGGTTTGAATTTCTCCCTCTTCGTCGTCATCGACGACAATCTTCTTCCGAAAATTCCGACGAGAGCTCTTCTTAAAACCTCCAATCATTGTATTTGATTTTACTAGTACACTAACCGATGAATTTTGCGATGATCATACTAAATTCCTTCAAATTGAAGTTGTTTAAATATATTTTCAATTTCCGATTGGTTTCTTTCAGTATATTCTTATAATAAGTTCGCGGCAAAACGTCGAAGCGCCATTTTAGAACCAAAATGATATGAGCATGAATGAGAGGTCAACAAAGTCAACAATCGAGGCCAAATCAAGAAGACAGATTTTGCTACATTTTCAACTTTCGTCTTTCGACATTTTGAAAGTAAGAGGAAGTTCTTTATTTCTCAGAGAGCACTAAAAGAAGGCAGAAATAACCACCATACCATCGGTTATAAGACAAAGCCACATTGTTTCTATTCTTATTTAATAGTATGGATTATGACCGGGATATCATAAAAGGTAACTTGATGTGAGAACTTTGTATTTGTGATTGACTTGAATACTGAACTGATTGTGATAGATGGCAGTGAAATGCGCACATTTTCCTGTGCCATCCTTTTTCCTGGTTTACAGTTACGGGTCTCCAGACTGTATTCTTTGCAAGTTGCAAACTGCGCGGAGAACATAAAACTGCTCGCCATGAATCCATGATGACAACAATGATAATTATCAACAAAAAAAGTGAAAGCTTGAATGCATCTGCTGAGAGTGATTTGGGTGAGTCACCTATTCAGCAAAAAAACTTAGAGAGTCAAAACGTTATGCAAAGGTTGAGCTTTAGCGAATGCAAAACAAAGTACAAAAATAATTTCAAGATCTTACAGGCCGTCAACTTGCAGGCAGCAAAGGCAATGGCTCAAATTTTAATTTTAACAATGGAATAGAAGTTCTACAACAGCTGAAAAATCAATTTCTTAAGTCTATTTCAAAAAATGACAAGGTATGTACTATACTGTATGTGATGTTTCTTATAACTATAACATTATTTAGTTCTACATGTGTAGATTTTTAGTTCAACAAATACATAATTAATAAATTCGTACTTATAGTTTACTAGCAATGAGTGACCCGTCCTGCTGGGTTGATCAATTCATTTTCAAGACTGCACGTCTCCGTTACTGAGATTTAAAATTTGATTGACAGATTTCATCAATAGAACAATAGAATAATCGTGTGAGCAATAGAGAATGGTCAATGATGCGTGTGAAATGGAGAAGGACAAATTGCTTTGTTGTTGTCACGCAAAGTTGGATTACAAAATAAAGATATGTTTTCTTTCGATGCAGAAAATAGGGAATGGAATATAGGAAACTAAAAGCTTCATTAAACTCGCGGGATGACATTGATTCTAATGATATGTTTTTCGAAATTTTTATGTAACAGCTGACAGAAAAAAACGGAAAACAAATCCAGCACGCATACACACTCACACGCAGACTTTGACGTTTATATATATAGATTAGTCTTTGTATAGAGATAGCAGTAGAGAGTGTATTCTTTTCACTTTGTTTAATGTACACTCTAGGGGCTTTACCATCTCGTATTTGTTAAATTTTGACTACGAATTGTCAGCTATTTGATTTTGGCATACAAACTATGCCCAAAGTAAAATTTTCTTTTTCAAAATCTGATAGGGAATAATGAAGGATGACGGAGAAAATGTTTATTTGTAGAACGGAGTGTTTTGTTGTTGCTTGTGGGGATAATAATTCCTTCAGATAAGAAAGTCCTGTACCATGTAAAGCTTTGAAAGTCATTGTTAAAATTGTAAAATCTATTCTATGTTGTATGTCAAGCCAGCGCAAGTCTTTGAGAATCGGTGTGATGTGCTCATACATCTTTGTACCAGTAAGCAAACGACATAAAACAACAACACAATAAAAAATTATGTCAATCTACTGGAAGGGCAACAAAGAACTGTAACTTTGAAAAATATGACCACATACATTCATAACAACTGTGCCAGAAAGGTACATGGATCTTCATTTCAAATATTATATAATTATCATTCCAAATACAAGTAAATATGAACCAAATTAACATTAGTTGACTAATAGTTTATACCAAGTGATGTATTTGGAACAGGACACACTCCAATTATAATGATCAAATATAACCAGTAAATATTATGAAATCAATAATCTTAAAATCAATAGAGTAATCTATCATAAATTAATTTAGAACAGACCCAAGTAATGACACACATAGCCGCATTTATTTTAAATACACCATAACGACATCTAGAGGCTACGCAGTTGACCTCTCCTGAAAATTGAAAATTTACAACATTAATTGACACTAACCAAGACTAATTTACATCAAAAGAACCCCAAACTGTCCCAATAAGGATGTCGAGAGTGGATAAATAGAAAAAGTAGAAACAAAACATGACTTAACTCTCGGCTTTTCTTAAACCCAACCAGTCCCAAAAATAGCTTACCAGACATCTACCAATCTAGCAACTCATCAGTTGGAGCAACATGGTTTCATAACCAAAAAGAAACCTATTTTGATGGTATCTCTCTTATTATCAATCACACTCACTATGTATATGGGCATACCAGCCTAGCATAGGTGTATGACTAATGGATCATTTGACAAACCTTATTGTACCATTCATTCTGCAAACTTGTCAATCATGTAGTACCTCTACTATTGACAATTCAAAATAACCTAGTTTCATAACCAAAGGAAACTTACTTCAATAATATTTCTCTTATTATCCATCACACTTACTATCTATATGGGCATACCAGCCTACCACAGGAGTATGAATAATGGACAACTTAGCAAACCTCATATTATCATTCAATTTGTAAATATGTCAATCATATAGTACACCTACTATTGATTACATCCAACTCACACTGTACTGTAGTATAACCACTACTGACATGACACAAACCACTTATCAACCACACCATTGTTATCATTAAAACAGAATGGCAACTTCAAACACCATCAACAGAACCATTGAATTCACTCAAAATGACGAAAAGAAAGTGCTCTCCTTCAAGATGTACCAGAAAAAGATTTACTCACATCGTCGATAACCACTACCAACCACACTGCAACCACCACAACGACACCATCAACAAAATTGACAGTCGGCGAGATACCATCATCACAGAGATATCTTCCTCGGAAAACAACGATGACGAAACAAACCTCGGCGGCAGTTAAACCAAGTAGACTACCACCACCACCAACAACAACAACCACAGCAATAACTACAAATATACAAACCACCAACCCAATGGACACTTCTGAACCAATGGAAGTGGATTTACTCTCGTTACCATCAAATGAAGCTCCACCGAGAGCAAAATTAACACAAAATGATTTCCTGATACCAGCACTAATCAACGCATTGAACCCCACACCAACTGACGCGTCTGTAATTTCATTCTTTATTACAATTTTGAAACTGATCTCACTACCCCATGAGGGAATAAACCCCTCAGAGGCACCAAAAAACGCATACCATCATCTACAAGTGTACCCAATTCAAAAATTTTGTTGACCACCTAGAATTGATATTACTGGAAATATTACAGCTCAATTTTTAAATGAATGCCTCACCAAGGGTATTCTTCTTGGGTATGATGAAATAAGTGTAGCCAAACCATCGGGTGCACTATCTGAAAATATCAAAAAAGAATATCAAAACAAGAGAAAGGAGATGACAAAATCATACCTGGAAAAAATAAACCAATCACAAATAGACACCACCAAACAAAACCTGCCATCACTTGTAGATCACTTCTTGGTTAGTTACTTACATCCAGAACGACCGATCGGTGACAGTACTATTTATTAGAACTATTTATAACACCATTGTTTTGCCACAATTTGACTACTGCGCTGTCGTATGGGGGAACTGTAAAACCGAACATCTAGATCGCCTCCAGAGATTGCAAAACAGAGGAATGAGGACAGTGCTCCGTTGTAACTATCGCACTCGTGTCTCTGATATGCAAAGTCAACTAGGTTGGCTTTCTGTTAGAGACAGAATAACATCGCATCAACTAATGTTCACTCATAAAATTAAATTCAAACTAGCTCCTCCTTTGCTTTCCGACTTTTTCCAACTGCCGTATTCCACCAGAACAAGATCTCACGCCCACAATGACATTTACATCAATTCAAGACGCATCATTCATTTCAAGACGCTGGTGCGCATAAGTGGAACGATCTACCGTCTGCAATGAAGGAAGTCCAAAGCAGGCCTACTTTCAAACGTCTCCTTCAGAAGCACTTACGTTCTTAGTATACTTTACACTTACCACTCTTTTCTGTTATTTATGCCTGTTTTTTTACTTAATGTCTGTTTTCCTGTCAACTTAGCTATGTATCAGTCCTTTGAAAAAAGTTTGTATAATTTAAAGGTTCTGAATAAATGATGATGATGATGATGATGATGATGATGAGTGATATACTTACCCAAATAATTGAAAAAGCATGGTATGTCCTGTACCCATCTGTGAAGAAAAATATCACATCCAAACAAACAAAGCTGAGTATCCTAGATAGGTTGGTGACTTAAAACAAAACCAGTGGGACAAATATTGTTGATGATGCTTTGGTCAGAACTATCTCCCTGAAGCCATGTTTCTATAATACAAAGGATGTGGAGCTTATTCTCTACTGAAAAATCTTTGATGATATTTCATTTGTTTTTTACTGATCTGGCATTTAAAAGACAAAGTTCAACTGTTTGATTTGTAAAGGTATTTGGTATTGGTAAACGCGGGATTGTAACCAAGCAACGCTCTGTCACATTAGAACAGTGTTTTGTAATGTTCAGGTTGGAAGCATTTTCAACAATACAGTGATTGTTAGAGGAATTGTTCATCTTACTTGTATTGTTCTGGAACGAATAGCTGTTTTCGCTGTGATTTCTCCTGATGAATCTTAGATATTTTTTATCTTTACCATTTTCCCACCTCTTCTTCGTCTTTTTCTTTTCCTTCTGCTTTTTCGTTGGTAACGACAAGCATACTGATTACTGAAAATGTCACAAGTTAACAAACCATGGCATTGCAGTAGTACAAGTTCATCGCGGTCATACGTTGAAATCATGCCGTAATCTCTTTGATTAATCAAACGGTGCAGTAAATAAAAATTTGTTAAAATAAATATATACTGGTATATACAGTATTTAAATTTGAAACTATAAAACCAAACATTTGAAAAAATTGAGTATATAAATATAATAAAATATGTAAAATAAAATAGATAAATAAAAGCAATTTGTAAATATATATATAAATGATTTCCACAGGATCCGTAAAAAAGACGTCCTGTTACCAACGACGGCAATAACAATTTCGATATAGCAATTTTGATGGCCTTGTTCACCACAATGATGACAAATAAGCCCTTGATGTTTATTATCCTTTGTTGACTTGGACGATTGACTATCATTGTATGTTTTATTGGAATTATTGTTGTACGTTTTAGTAGAAAATTTATGGTTTGATTGTGTATTAGTTGTATAAGAAGTATTATTGTTATTACTATTGGTGGTGTTTAATTCAGGATTTGCTTTGCTTTGTTGGCTTTAAAATCGCCTCTTATCATCTAGACTCATCTAAATACTGTGAAAATGTCAACATTTGACTCAATGTCTCATTTATGCCAGCCCTAAACTGTGCCTGTTTTGCATTTTCCATCGGTGTTGTGGAATTACGTTAATAGTAGGGACATTGTAAGCCGTATAGACTACAGTGAAATTTATAAACAGTGTCCTTTAATTGCTTGGACGCTCTGATTTGTCTCTCAAGATCAACCTCATGAATATATGGGTGCATTTTGAGAGCAATTATGGCTAATAGTTACATAGGATTTAGCATAGCATTTAAAAGAGACAGGTATTCTAATGTCCATTGATCACTTGCAGGTGATGATAAGATGAAAGGTAATACAGAAATGACAACAAATTGAAAAAAAAGATTGTCTATTTCTTTGGCGGACAAACGTTTCAGACTTGGAGCAGACAGTCCGTCATTGTTACCAAATAATGCGGACGACGTTGCACCAGCTGGCAGAATTCCTAATAACAATTGATCTGCCTTTTATTGTATATTTGAAATATTATGCTCAGAAAGATTGGTGTTGCTATAGTTGGTTTGTGATGAATGTAACATTGGTATCGGTTGATGTTGAACAGACCCGTCAGGACGCAGCAAAGTCAATTACGGTCACATGACTGATTGATAACTTACCCGATTGCCTGCTCCGATGGGAATTATAACTAAATGTGGTACACTGTTTTAATGTATTTAGCAAATCAATTTCTGTAGGTACAGGTAAACAAGTAGTATATACAGGATTATAGTTAGATTCATTTATACTACTAGTATCCAGTTAAACACCGAATGAGCATATATTGAAAAACATAGTATGATAGTCTGATCAATATATTATTGGTTTATATATAGTTGGTTTGTGATGAATGTAACATTGGTATCGGTTGATGTTGAACAGACCCGTCAGGACGCAGCAAAGTCAATTACGGTCACATGACTGATTGATAACTTACCCGATTGCCTGCTCCGATGGGAATTATAACTAAATGTGGTACACTGTTTTAATGTATTTAGCAAATCAATTTCTGTAGGTACAGGTAAACAAGTAGTATATACAGGATTATAGTTAGATTCATTTATACTACTAGTATCCAGTTAAACACCGAATGAGCATATATTGAAAAACATAGTATGATAGTCTGATCAATATATTATCAGATATTATTAATGACATTAATATTAATAAATTCTCAAGTGTCTGCATCCTGTAATTGCCATTAAAAGTGTAAAAAGTATGACCAAGTGTAGTGTAGATTATATAAATATCACGGTAAAATAAATTACATATCTCTTATTTCAATATTCCTCTGTAAACAACATTTCCAAACACGTGATAATCCGACATGGAGTTGAGCATAGGAGAATACTGGCTCTTCCAACCATACACCAACAGTTTGCAAAGTTTGCCCTTGACTTTCGTTTAAAGTAACTGCAAATGTAGGCTGAACTGGAAACTGTCGACGTTTCCATTGAACTTGGAACTGTGTTGTCTCGTCTGCTTCTGTTGTGATATCAATTCGTGGGAGGAATATCTCTCTTCAAATGTGATCACCTGAAGAGGGATAGATAATCATTATAATTAACTGTTATCAGATCTCAAAAAGACGCATCGTAAATGAATATGGCTAATTTCTTTCCAGACAGTTAATTTAAACAATAAACGATGAGGTGGAAGTCCAGCTGGTTTTAATAAATTCAATAATTCAACTGGGAAGCGCGTTGCATCATCAGGATTCATAATGCTATCGGCACTACATAGAGAAACTACTTCACCGAAGTCTTGCTTCATCAGTAATATTGGCTGCGTTGCTGACAGATTCTCCAGACAATGGCTGAAGGGCAGGCTCAATTTCTACATCGTAACATACATTGTTCAACAATTTTCAGAACAAGTCTCTAATGTCATTATGTCTCTGGTGAATATATCCCCCTTTCATGCATGACATGGCATGATCAACATTGAATGGCTTCCCACATGGACAAATTGTTGCCAGGTATTTTACAGGCCAATGATATCGTAGGCAAATGGCGTCATAAAATTCTCTTTTATTGAGTTGAAAGTTTTCAGAGGAGAGTGGTAGTGAAGTGAGCCAGCTTGAGGCACCTTTCATGTCACTCAAATCATTTGCCAGCAATCGCTCTTTTGACATCTGATGGCGAAGTTGTTTAAGCTTGATGTCATTGTTTTTGACACTTGACTTTGTTATGCATTTTTTGTGATTTGTAATTCTCTTGTATTCTCTCTTTTATTCTCAATGATAATTGCTCTGTATCTCTAAGAGAATTTTCAAATTCTATATAGGCCACTATTTTTCACAGGTAGTGATAGCAAGATTTTTTCATTCTCACAGCATTTATGTCCTCCTGATATGGCTGGGATAAACTCTTCAGTCACAATCCTATCGAGTTTTTGTAAATGGTTTCCAAATCATTAATTGGTCAGCCATGCTGTTCTTTGAAGCCAAATTGCTCTGTCTGCTTTCCAAGCCACCCATTCAGGGAAGGTTTGTTAAACATCTCTTATAATGCTAGGGAATACAACTTTGATAAATGGTTGCATGGGAGGTTTAACAGTAGATTGATTCTCATCATTAATTTATAACAAAACTTAATCTGAAATTTGTATCCAATCTTGCAGGTGATTTGACAACTGCAATGTCACCATAACCAATGTTCAGTAGCCATTTTCAAATTGCAGCAAATTGGAGTCAAGGCCAGATTTCATGTTCCCCTGTAACTCTGTCAGTTGGAAATTCTTCCAGAGGATGGTTTTTATAGAAGCATTCATTATCTGTGACCTACTACTCCTGAGCACAACAGAGAGACATTGGCAAATATATCCAGCCAAAATTACCAGCTTTCCTCCAGACATTTCCTGAGAATGAAGCCAATCTTTTTACGTTTGGTTGAGAGATTCAAGCTGTAAACAATGGATCATTGAGGCCTCAGCCCACACTATTATAGTAGCATTCCTTATTAATACAGCTAATGGCTCGCTCGGACTGATTTTCATGGTTGAATTTTTTTTGACGATAGAGATGCTTTGAATTGTGAATGAAATGTTCGACCAAAAGTAAGTAAAGTGGCAGCAGCATCCGATGGAAGCAACAGCAATAGCAAGTTGTTTCTCGTTTAAATGTGCAAACTTTTGCTAGTATTGTGTTGAGAGTAAATGATTTGCCTGTAACTCTTCTGGAATCTATGAACATTGGTGGTTTCAAGGCTGTTTGAAGGATATACATCGTTTCCTCATAGGCTGATGAGAAGGAATAAATTGGGAAGTCCGTGAAGCAGCATTTCATTGTCTGACTTTTATTGAAATTGAGTCTTCTTAAAGTATCACATGGACATCAACAGTGCTCTAATCTTGAATAAGCTGTCTGACACCGCTCCTGTCCATCTCTGATATAGAAGGAAGATCAAAGTTGTCATTGAGTGATTTTCCTTCCACTTGCAGTTTGTTCTGTAAATCAAAAAGAACCAACGGTTTCAAATTAATCTCTGTAGACTGAGGATACTGATATTTGATGCCATTCCACCACTCACAAACATGTGCTTCGTAAAGTTTTAATGGATCATTTGCTTCACAAAATAGCAATATAGCAGCAAATAGATTTCTGATTTGCTTGAAATGTTGAGAAGTGGCAGCTTCTGACAAAACCATGTCCAATTCACCATCATCTCGAAGTAGTCCAAGCTCATGGCAGACACTCTTGAAGTTGAGATATGAAGTACTGTTGAGTTGAAACAAATCTGTAAAGCTTATTTTCCCTTTGCATTGGTCGTGATGCAGCAATATTCTGGACAGAATTCATCACCACTCATGGGATGAATCGTGTGTACTCGACCAATTATAGCACCAAACCCTCTTTTCTATAATACCATTTCCCTTGTCTTCGCGTTTTGAATTTGGGAAAATCAACATACTTGCTTAGAGTTTCTGGATGTTTTTACTGAATTGGAAAAACTCAGTTAATTCAATTGATTTAGCAGGTTTAGTAACAATATTTTGTACTTCATTTTCAGGTATTACATACGGTTCATTTTCGAGGTGTACCCTAAGGGCTTGTACTGCTGGAAACTACTGAGTTAGATGGAATTGTAGCAATATCCAGCAGGCCTCACTTGTTCCCAAAGATCAAAGGTTTTGGAATTCAGATTCCACTTCATATACCTGAACTGCTGCCATTTGCCGATCAGAGCCCTTTAAATTATGCTGCCATTGGTGAAACACATGCTTCTAGAATCTACATTGATGTGAGCTTTGTAATAAAGAAGTAAATAAGGATTATAAGGCATTACCACAGTGCCCATTGATTGTCGATTGCTCTACCCTCATGTTCAACAACGCGACCCCTTCATCTGTTGATCTTCTGCGATAAATTGGATAAAATGCATTGTCATCCCATTCGGTTTCAGATGTTAATGGCTTTGAAAATCCTCTTGCACATCTCCCCATGTCGCCTTTGCATACTGCACTACAACGATGGATCATTTTGGATAAAACCAACTCTGATAGCCTCTTTGCTTGATCTGTTTTTGGTCCTTCTGGCTGCACATTAGGATCAAGTGGAATTTCAGCAGAAATAATGTTATCAACATCGGAAGCAGTGTAAAGTCAGTCCTCATCGGCAGGGTCCGACAAAAGAATTTACCTTCCGGGAACCTGAGTTTTTTCTCAAATTTCTTCGGAAAATTTTTCCCGGAAATAGCGTTTATAGTCATTTTTGCGTAAATTTTTCAACTTGTTTCAAAAGCCCGTCTCAGAGTCATAGGTATGGAAATTTTCATAAATATATAGCTTATCTTTATACCTATAAATGCGAAAGTATGCCTGTGCTCCATGGTAATGTTTTCTGCTGTATTCTCAGTCGGTTTTCAAGTAAGATATAATAATAAGTATGTTACGTATCATTGGAATCGCTGTTTTTCAGTTGTAGTTTGGATGGGCTTCAATTTTGTTATTACCCCCTTCTGATTGGTATAACTAAAGAAATATACTGTTTGAAATGCATTACAACTGATCAAACTTTGTTGTTTGTCAAGTTCCAAGAACACATCTTTAATCAGCAAATTATAGTTTACAACGGAAAGATAATTATAAAACTGTGATCGTAATAGCCGAACTATCTCATCGTTAACAAAGACTTTACAAAGAGTCTGCTGAAGACTTTTACTTAACACGTACTCCGTACTTTCATTTGATTCTATCTCGATACAATCATACACAAACGCAATTATCGAACTGTTCAAAATATGTTCGATGCTCGAAGTTGAAGCCAACGCAAATAGTTGTGAATATTAAATCGCTAATCGACTCCACTGCAGACAACATCAGTCGTGAATTGCCGAATATCCTGCTACACAGACATGTTCATGTTCTCAAACTGTAGACACTATGAGCATGATTAGACTTCATTTTGTTTCGAAACAAAACTAGACATGTATATATAAAGTTACCGAAATACTTGAATAATGTTTAATGGAAATTCCAATTCAAATATTCAAGAATAATAATTTAATGTAGGCCTACAGACAACGAAAGCCGTGAAGATGCCGAAGTTAGAGAAGCCACGTCAACTCAAAGACAAATACGATAGATAAACAAATGTAACCACGATTTTCAAACTGAACGCAGAATAATTTTGTTAGTTTGCTCGCGATGATTGTGAAGGCGAGAGGGAATAAAATACTTCTGCGTTTACGAGTTTGCGAGATCACATCAATTAATCATTCATTCAATTTGAATGTTGTGACGCCTGACGTACTTCACACATTGTTATGAAACAAAGCGAGTGTGTAATGAGACACTTACGTTGAAAATTGAACTGTTTATTATGTTGATGAATAAATAGACATAGTTATATTAAATATAAAGCATGTAAATATTAATTCTTATTAAATAAATTATATTAATTTGAAAACTTCGGATAACTGACGAAATCTTCCAACCTTCGGAATTTAATTTACAAAACTTGAACGGGAAAAGTTTAAATTCTTCGGAATTCTTCGGAATTTGCCCAAACCTTCCGGGAACCTGGTTCCCAGGTTCCCGGACTTTGTCGGACCCTGCTCATCGGTCAAGATAAAAAGGGTATATGTGAATGGAAGTCATCTTTTCTGAAACTCTGTGACTGTGACGTTTCCTGCCCTTCTTCCGAAGATTGGGTTTTTCGCTATCATCCATCATTTGCTTCTGCTTTAAATTGAAACTTGAGCAACTAAATCAGGTTGATCTTCTGATGTCTGGCCTTGGAGTAGAGAGTATTGAATCTCTGGCCAATAAGAGTTGCAAGTAAATGTGATAAAAACGCCAGGCTGGTGAAATTCCCTAGTTATTGCTATGGCTAATTGCATTTGGAAACTGTCAGTGCCTGTTACAGGGACTTCCTTAAATTAAGGGATACAAAGTATTTACTAATTATTTATGTTTCTAATGTTTCCGTACCGGATTTATTACATTTATGCATTTCCATAGTTTGTAAATATCAGTAAATTAGGGTAGGAGGATTATTTGTTGTCCTGCCCTAACATGTTGTGGATCATTAGCCTGTTGAACATCTTCGCAGATTCTTCTATACTTATCTCGACTAAATGACTTTTGATTGAACTTAATATACTGCAGCCGCTGATTTTCTACTTTAGCATACTACACACATAACGGTACATATTCCTGGAATAGTCAACAGCCTCTGATATGCTTTGATTATATTGTAGAGGGACTCTGTTCGTTGATTGGCCCGTTTATTGGGAGGGCTACACAGTCCTGCAATAGCTCTTCTAGTTCCCGCAAGCATTTTCCACAGTATATATCAAGGGTGTTGTTCTTCCTTTCTTCAACTTCATCCAAGCTCAAATCAAATAAAATCAAATAAAAAATATTAATCTACTCTCTTTCCCTAGGAAATCCTGATCAAATTCAGGCTCTGTTGTACAATTTACAAATCCTTCAACTCCATTGGATTCTTTCCCCAGAATTTTATCAACAACAGTCTTTTTTTCCTTCTCATTAATTGTTAACTTAGCAAGCTTCCTAGAGATGTCATCTTTCATGTGATCAAAGGAATAGAGAAATATTTTCCTTGCTATACTTCCCTCGCATATAGGGTAAACCCAAGTTCCATTACAAATTCCTCTTCCATCCCACTAGCAAATGCCTTCATATCATGCTACTGAAGTCATCCTGCCATGAAAGATTTAGTCTACTTTTTTGTAACTTTTTTGTCTTTTTTAACTTTCTGGTGAACTATTCAGGTTATGTTTACTCATTATATGTAGCATCCTACACTCTGTTGTCTAATTTCCTTTCTTATTGTGTTTATGACTTTGTTGTCTTTTAATGATTACCGTTGTAATTGTTTCTGTTCAAAGTTTTACAAGGTATCAGAGTCTGTGCACAGTCTACTAATCCTTTGAGTCGAACTCCATTGAATTCTTTCCGCTGAATTTCATCAACCATCTTCTTCTTTTCCTTCTCTTTGATGTTCAGCTTTGCAAGTTTCATAGAGATGCCATCTCTCAGGTGAGCAGAGCAATGGAGGTGGATGCTTGTTGTTGTGACTCAATAACTGACAACAAAGTATTAACAGTAATTCATTATTATTCAATTGATAGCGTTAGCGTACATACAAGAGTAAGACTGTCCATATACAGATATACAGATTAAGTCAAGCTATTTATAATGGGGATAACGAGGCTACATATAAACGAAGCACCATAGTTGTTGTACTTCCCTCTCATATAAAGTAAACCTCATTGAACCCAAGCTCCATTGCGCATTCTCCATCCATCCTGCAAGTGCATGACTTTATACCATAAGACTGAATGCATCTAGCCATAAAAATGTAGTCTGCGTTTTCTTTTGTAACTAAATTCATGATTGCTAACAATGCTGTTGGATGTGCATTTGTGTTGCTTTTGTAAACAAACATTGGATTAGGCATTGAAGTTGGAGTACCGAATGATGTTGACTTTCTTTTGGCGAACTCCCTTCACATTAGTTTAAATAAAAATATTAAAATCAATTCATTATTACAATTTTCAGATTTTAAGTTTGTACTCAACAACTTATAATTATTATTTCATTTCTGAACATTTTAAAGCAAAAAATATCGACTGAATAATACTCTGGTTATTGGGAAATATCATAAGTTGAACCTTGAACTTTCATGACTTGATATTACCATGTACTGTATATATATGTCATGTCTAAAAATCTTTAAGATTGTCCGCATCATCGTTATTAGTATTATTGTTATATAGTATTGCTGTAGCGCTGTGCCCTGGTGTACATTGCTGTAACGCTGATAGGGGTACTGTGTATCCTCTGTATTTAGAGATCCAATGCACGCTGCATTCTACACCTTTTGTATGGTTGAAACTGTGTATACTCGTTGTAGGCTTTGTCAATTTTTTTCCATTCATTATTTTGCTTATCTTAGTAATTTGGTGATGAAGTGGGTCTTGCATTTTTTTCAACATTTCTTCAATGCATTGAATTGCACCAAAGTTTCTCTTTTAGTGATTGCATTCTGAATGTCAAGCTGGAATGGAAGCTTACATCTGAGTTTGCTAATCCATACAATACCATACTGAATTCCCAAATGTCAATGGCCTTAAAATCTGTGCTACTTGAATTTTCAATGAGATTCTCATGCAGCATGATCTCTGGAGCCTGATGTACGCTGGCGTGCCTCTGTCGATGTTACTTGTTTTAGTGTATGTAGCAGAGATATCTCTTTGCTCTGCTTTCCCCAAAATCAGCTAACTTTGCATTAATGAAACTCAATTTCCATCCTTCCTGTATTGACTTCTCTGCCAATAAGTTGCAGTAGTGTTGGTTGGAAACTAAGATAATTGCTGTCTTCAAGTCACGATGAAAACGGTCTATAGTTATGGAGATGCTGTAAACCTGTTGCAATGTCAGTTGCAATTTTTGTTTGCAATTGAAGCTCATCGACAGCTCCCAAATCATGAATGGCTTCCAATAAGTCCTGCAATGAATTAACATGTGGTCCTCGGCCATTCTACACTTTAAAGTCAAAGTATAGATAATCAAGCATTATCCATACCAGGTCAATGCAGATTCCTTTAAGTTGAATTACATTTCTATGCTTCATTGCTTTTGCCAACTTGGCCTCTTTCACAAATTCCATCTGTTGGGCCTTCATGCAGCCAAGTAGTTTTTTTAACAAAAAGTTTTTCTTTCTGATATTGAGCGGTGGAACCACTCCATAGGCACCTTGTGCAAGCTTTTCCTTTTCTGTTAGCTCTTCACCATCTATATGAAGCAGGTCTTTCACATTTAATACATGTTTTGAAGATGTTTGCTTTGGTAGTTTACATGCCATGATTTTATAAAATTGAGCAATGGAAGAAGAATTGATTGTAACAGGTGATGATGCAAGTCAAACAAATCTGAAATAAATTGGATATGCAAGAGAGTTTAGCAATCTAGTATTAAATTCAACTTAGATAATGGAAATTCTATATTTTTGAACATTTTAGGCTGAAATAGTACTCTAGTATATTTGTGAATTTTACTTAACCCTTTGCATGGACAGTTAACGCCCTTTGTGTTCACCTTGCCTCTTTTTAGTAGTTGTTCCAAGCTGATTAGTAGTATAAAAACTCACTTTTATGCATTCCCCTGCAAAGAAAAAACAGTTCAGGACTTCGTGAAAAGTTCATAAACGTTTAACGAACCCAAAATATATCAAGGTTCTCAGGGTTCGGCCTTAAGGTAAAAAGAAAACTACAATCATACAATAATTCAAATATTTAGGGAACATAGTCTGCTACAATAAGTAAATTTTGTTTTGTTTTCAGAGAGCTGGTGTTCCTCTGTTTTCAGTTACTAATAATCCTGATGAAATCCAATTACAAATGACACTGCTGCAAACCTCACTTTTATGCATCCCCCGCAAAAACAAACAGTTCAGGAGTTCATGAAAAGTTCATGAAAATTTAGAACCATTTAACATTCATAAACTGTTTATGAGCTCCTGAAGTGTTTCTCGGATGGATTACATCAATCCACCATTCATATTTACAATTTTTTAATTGATGAAGAGCATACAATTAATAGCTAGGACATTAGTAAGTACAATTTTGAACGTATGACAAGCTTTCTTTGAAGCAACGGTAATGGGAAAAAACACATGGCACAGGGATACATGATTTTCCCCTTGTCTCATAGCTCAAAAAGGTTTGGTTTTTAATTTCAAAATGCAATTTAGACGTGCAGTATTGGGTATCAGCAATAAAGCATTCATCATCATCATCATCATTATTTATTCACAACTTGAATAAGCTAAAAGCTTTTTTTCACAAGACGGATTGTCCATTTATATGTCCAAGGCGTATGGAAATCACAGGTGTATAATGCAGCAGACTTTCAGGCGTAGATTCTAGCTTTAGAGTTGCTGCATGGATATCAGTATTTCCCTGAATTGAGAGTATGCTTCTAAGCAGTCATACAGATTACTGATGTTACGTTTGTGATTGAAACTTTTTGGGGATTCTGTTATGATGTTTTCAGCCTGGACTTTAATTTTCCCCAAAATATCTTCTCTACAAAGGTTCTCATTTTCTATTACTTCTTGGCAAATCAACATGGAAAAAAAGCACATGAATTGGTTCCAACATTGGTTATCTGCAGCATATTTATTAGTATTGCTATCATGGTATTGCTATAACACAGTTCTTTGATGTGTACATTGACTTGAATTAGACTGTGGTACTAACTATTCTCTGTATTTATACAATCTAATACACGCTGCAATGCACACCTTTTGTAAGGTTGAAACTCTGTACAATCTTCAAGGGCTTTCTCAATGTTTTTTACAATATAGCGCTAAGGTTAATCTCTCACTTTCAATGTTTGCTTTTTGAGTCATAGTTTTCATTAACAAAATATCTTTCTTAAACCATATTTTGTCACTGTCCCCTATTCTGATGTGATTGATTCCTAGGTAAAAAGGGATTCAGCGTTTTCCATGCCATGTGGTCGCAATTTGCATTACCTGATTTTGCAAATGCATTATCATAATTGTTACACTTCAAGTGTCTTTCATGTCTTTTTTCTAAACTTCTAAGATACATTACGAAGAAGTGTTGTGAACTCTAGGATTGATGTGTATGGTGTTAATGTATTACATTGACTAATATTGTGTTGAAGTTGGAATTCGCGTTCTTTATTACAAAAGAGCTTGTGAAGTAAAATATCATGAGAGCTCAGGCAAATTTATCTTAGTAAGAGGACTGTATAGTCATCATTACAAGACACGTGAATCCAGAGAAGCACACAAATTTTTTATTTTTTTTTATCCAAACGGTTTCTTTTATTCACGCGTTTTGATAACTTTGCTTTATCACAATCACATCTTTTTAAATTCATACTTTATCAATCAATTACAAGGTCTTTTATACTTTTACTATTATTTATCGAGGGTGTAGTTACAATGACGTTGACATAATATTTATATAAGCGTCGTAATACAAATCACTATTTTTCATTATTTGCGTAGTATATTACCAAGTAGCATATATGTATTGTTGCTAGTTGTGTGGTATGTATCCAGGTAACGTAATTCAAACATCCAATTATTGCTGAGAATTCGTACCGGAAATAGCAAACAATACTTTCGTGGGAACAATGAGCATAAGAAATGCTATTGTCATTTTCAGATCATTTCAATGAAGATAAAGCATAAATAAATGAGCTAAAATGAGTACAAATTTCAATAACTTTTGATAAAAACAACAGGTGTAGCTCTTTCTATATTACTTGTTCTAATGCATGTAGCAGAAAATGTTTTAATCTTTTTTTGCTCTGCTTTCCTTGAAATCAGCTAAGTTGTGAACATTCTGCAAACCTGTTACAATATCAATTGCAATGTTTGCTTGTCCATAGCTCATCCAGAGCTCCCAAGTTGTGCAGGCAGACCAAATAAGTCTTGCAACGAGCTAACACATGACTCTTGGCCATTGTATACTTTAAAGTTTGAGTGTAGATATCCGTTTACCAGTAATTGATGTGAAAAATAAAGATGACCTTTTGGCAATGACTGTATTTCCTGTCTTATTCGTCTTATTTAACAGCCAAATTGAATGGTCTCAAATTATTGGAATTTTTAATGCTTTAATCTATAAAAATCACCAGGATGATGTGCTGACACAACTGATTATGATTTATTGTTTTTAATTTTGTTTAAGAATGATGAAAATGATTATTTTTTATTATAGGAAGCTTAGATGAATAGCAGGATTACACAGAATGTCCTATGATCCAAGTAAATGGACTTCTTACAGTGCCTCAAGAGATGACGATTGGAGGCAAGATGAAAATAGGGATGACTGGTATACACCTGGATCTAGCTATGCAGAACGTCCAGCAAACAGCTCATACTTATCAACAAATGAACTCAGCGAGGAAACTTTACGAGGTATTCATATCGACGATAACCTTCTTGCTCTTGTGAGAGATCAAAGCCGGACTGCATCTTCTAATGATAATTCAAATACATCACAGGAAGATGATCAATATAGACAATCATCAGATGCCAGAGACTATTGTATACCTGAAGGTATCAATGTTGACGAGGAAAAGCCGGAAGATTGCATGGATATCGAAATAAAAAAAACCCAACTGTTGGAGCTGACTGATAGACTTTCTATTGTCATCAAAGGACTTCAGAGGTAGGCATATTGGCTAGAGGCTTTAATCAAATTACAGGGGCATACTTTCTCTATTGTTATTAATCTTCAAATTTGCAAATTGCAGTCAAGATGTTGAACCGATCAAACAGGTTTATACAGGAATTGACAATAACTTCCAGCTGTGTTTAGACATTGTTTACATCAGAGCCATCTATTTACAAGAGTTGGGACACTCTTTCATGTGCCGCTATCGTCTCCAATTGGACAGATGCCAGTCACGTGATATTTGGATGCCATCTTTGTTCTTTTGAAAACAGGTTCTCAATCATTTCAAGTGAAACGCGCGAAAAAATACAATACAATATGGCTGAAAAACACACAACATTCTCCTGCACATGCGCACTGTTAAAAACGTGCTCGGGTCCAGGCAAAATTATACAAAAATGGCAGAAGTGTCCCAACTCTTGTAAATAGATGGCTCTGGTTTACATGACTGTGCGTTGCGAATTATTAATAAGTTTATAAACTCATATTGTTGTGTCACTGTGGTGGGAGTTTAGGGTCTGACAAAAGTGTTGAATGTTGCAACTCTAGATCCTGAAAGGCTGAAGCAAATTCAAAATAAAATTGACAATTTTATGATCTATGGGCCAAATTCAAAAAAATATTTTGAGAAAAAATTGTTTAAATGTTCTAGGATTGCAAAAAAATTTTATGTTGGATACTGCGGGGGATTATTGTAATTGATAGCTGCTTATACCCTTTTCTGGAATGCTTAGAGTATTAGACAATCTGAAAATACAGATGTTTTAAATGTTGATACTATTTTTTGTTTTATTGCTGTGTTGTCACGAAGAACAGATTTCCGAACCTTTTTTAATTCAAATATATTGATTGATGGTCAGTGGCAGAGTCTGACAAAAGTTGGGATTCAATTGCAGTCTAGATTCTGAAATGCAAATGCATATATAGCATATTCATAAGAAAATTGTTATTTTTATAATTTGTGAAGGCCAAGCCTTTCTCAGACTCTGTCTTATCCCCCACTGCTCTTCAAAAGGAATACATAAAGGCAATTGTCACACTTCCAATTTAATCATTATAATTTACTTATATTATAATTTCAAAGCTTGTTTTTGTGTAAAAAGTTCGTTACAGCTCTAGAAATAAAAGGTTGGGTATGTTAAAGGAGCAAAAATGACCGGCAGGCGCTACGCACTTAGGATCACGTGCACGCTTATTGTTATAACACAATGTTCATTGTTGACATGAATTTTATTACAAGTTAGGCCTGCGTATAACAATTGTTTCAAAGCGAGACGGTTGAATTACGCTAAGCATAAATTCAACTTGTGCTCGCAGCGGTCGCCGGTCAATTTTGCCCCTTTAATTGATGTTTTCATTATTTTAAAATGTTTTTTTCATTATGATTTATTATTTTAGCTCCCAACAAATGAAACTAACTGTACCAATTATTGCACAATTATCAGTATCACTTCTGGATGGTACAGTTTTTGAAATTGTCAAAGGCCTTGAAGATATCCAACAACTCAAAGAAAGAAATCTATATAATAAGAGAATGAAAGTGGTTGGTGACCACAAAAGTGAGAATTAGTTAATAATTTACCACTGATCTTAAATCCCAGTCATTGATAATATGCTTATGCCTGCTAACTGTTTTTCGCAGGAGTAGTGCTTAACCCCTAACGGTACCTTATAAGATGGGTACCTGGGTACCTAGAAAGGAATCTGGATATGTAGCATCAGGGTCGAAAATATTGGGATTCTTGATTCCGGAAGGCAAAAACAAATTCAGAGGGAAATTTCGATTTATAGATCAATCTCAACAAAAGATTCAGAAGAAAAGTTGAAAATGATTCATTGATTCCAGAACCTTTTGCCAGACACTGTATAGCACACGCATGTCTGAAAACCTCCCACATTCCACATAATCAAACCATTCTGAGTAAAATTAGCAGGTTTTTTTTACTGGTTGAAGATAAATGAAAAATTTGAGATAAATAGGTAGAAATTAAGCTATCTATGGTATGCTAACCTTGGGATGACACGCTTCCCAAATGATGCCATTTTCCAGAATACAACGACGTCAATATGGGCAAACTCAAAAAAGTATGGTAAAACCGCAAATCGTATACCTAAGAAGAAGCAAAAACTCGTCCTTCTTTGTTGTTACATAATCAAATATATCTTATTGAAATAATTTCTCTTAATCGGCCATTTTGAAATTTTGTTTGCTCGTTCTTGAAATTTAATTGGGAAGCGTGCTATTATGCGCTCATTTTGGTTTGAATAGGGTAATACAATCTCAAAGAAACAGAGTAATAGGAATTCTGACAGAATGTTCTTTCTATATGAAAATATTGAATAGATCGCTCCACGCATCATCATCATTATCATCATTTATTCAGTACCTTTAAGTTATACATTACTTTTTTTCAAAGGACTGTTGATCAAGTTGCTTTCGAATTTAAATTAAGAACTGCTTGGATTGTAACATTTCCAATCAATATTGAAATGCCATGTGGGTACGATTGTAAGAGTAAGTACTCCCTATTCCAAAACATTATCAGGAAGTACATATTCTGTTCCACAATCCATGGACTTCAATGGTTTAAAAAACCTGCCACGTTCTATCATAAATGTGATGTTGGTGATATCCTCCCTGTTACAGTTGAAAGGACCAATCTAAACCAAAAATATCAAACCAGTCTACTCGAATGTGGCTCAAAAACTCATCAAAAAGCAGTTGTAACTAAACGACATGATGCTGACAAAGAGGTATGGGAGAGCAACATTGTTTGTTGATGAACTTTTATTATTCATTTGGTTTATGATTATAATCGTATATATCCTTTTTTGTTCTCAAGTTATACCCTTTTTTGCTTTGGTCACCAATTTATGTTTACGAACTAGGATCACAGTTCTTCAAATTGCTGCAAATTAACAATGTCCATTCAAACACACTACTGTACGTACTTGTAAGTGAAACCTGCGAGGTAGATAAATTGACCACTATAGACAGGTGGCCTTTATATACTGGTTTGATTCAATAGAAATTACTATTATAGACATTGCAAGAGTGACCACTATGGACAGGTGATCGCTGTATAGAGGTGACCGTTATAGCAGGTTTGACTGTATATGCAGAATTGATTCAATTGAAAATTCTATTTTAGACATTCCAACAGTGACCACTTTTGATTGTGCAGCTTTGACACTGTATACAATTGCCATTAACATCTTCATTGTTGCAGAATAAATAGTACAGTACAGAGCGCATAGTCGTCAAATCTTTTACCCAAAAAGAGACATTTTTCAACTGGCATATAACGGGACTGAAAATGATCTAGAATCAATCAGTAACTCACTTAGACCCAATCCCAAGAAAAAAAGTTATGAAAAAATGCCCACCTGAACTAGTCCCAGGCCCTTTTGTCAAAATTAAGTAGGTCATCTAGAAACACAAACGTGTAAAATCTGTTTCAACCGATTTTCAAAATTCTTTTTGCATCTGGTACCTAGGTACATTTACCACAAATCTACCGCGAGCTTTTTAAATAAAATGAAAAATAAAAAGGTATTACAACAGATATTAGTCAAACAAAAATGCTAACCAACACGTGCAGTTTCAAAGTTGAATAAATTTTTTATTTTTCATTTTATTTAAAAAGCTCGCGGTAGATTTGTAGTAAATGTACCTAGGTACCAGATGCAAAAAGAATTTTGAAAATCGGTTGAAACAGATTTTACACGTTTGTGTTTCTAGATGACCTACTTAATTTTGACAAAAGGGCCTGGGACTAGTTCAGGTGGGCTTTTTTCATAACTTTTTTCTTGGGATTGGGTCCAAGTTAGTTACTGATTGATTCTAGATCATTTTCAGTACGGTTATGCAACAGTTGAAATATGTCTCTTTCCGGGGTAAAGATTTGACGACTATGCCTACAGTACAGTCAACCCCCCAACATCTCTATTCAGTGACCCATTGTATAATGATCATCCCAGTAGTATATAGTGGTCAATGTATTTATATCTTATAGGTGGCTGTTATATACAGGTTTCGGACATGTATGGAATCTGATTATCCCTAATCTTTGGCACTGAGCTACTGATCTAATATTTGCGTATTGCCAGTACTCAGTTGCAACTGAAATCAATATCAAACTGCTGATAAATATCCTGAACACATTACCAGTATACAGTATATGCCATCTGCCCAGTGGTTGAAGTATCTAAGGAATTATTAGCAACGTCATCATCATGAATGAGTGCACCATTGTCAATTTTCTAATTAATTAATTAATTGATAAAATATTAAAACTGGCCCACACGAAAGCAAGCATGCACATCGTAACAATGGCACGACATTGTTGACTATTTGTTTCAATGCAGCCCTTTATTTGTTTGGATGATTTAATTATTGCACTATTGTTTTGATTCCCTTATAGAAATTAGAACGAAAACTTAGACATGAACTTCAGAAATTAGATCAAAAGATTGTCTTAGAGCTTGATCAACAAGTCAGTGACCAACAAGCTACTTTACAGGTGGGATAGACATGTCTGATTGTCTGTTACTTTGTGTGCTATTTTCTGTGGCTCTAAAAATTGATTTTTAAACCCTGCCTAATATCCGGCAAAATATTTCAAGGTTCTCAGGCTTCGGTTTGAAGGTAAAAAGAATAGAAACCACGACCAGGATACCTCTGGATGTGAATGTTGATATTGTCAACTGTTGATTTGAACACTAAATAACAAATTTGGTATTCTATAATCATACAATAATTCAAATATTTAGGGAACATAGTCTGCTACAATAAGTAAATTTTGTTTTGTTTTCAGAGAGCTGGTGTTCCTCTGTTTTCAGTTACTAATAATCCTGATGAAATCCAATTACAAATGACACTGCTGCAAATCATATCGCAAGTCGTAAACCAATCAAATTAAATATATTATTTGACATCCAATCAAATTAAATACCTTATTCTCTATATGATATATTCATCTAAACTA
This sequence comes from Haliclystus octoradiatus, assembly GCA_916610825.1. Lineage (NCBI taxonomy): Eukaryota > Metazoa > Cnidaria > Staurozoa > Stauromedusae > Haliclystidae > Haliclystus > Haliclystus octoradiatus. The sequence goes on from OU744451.1 coordinate 10,423,462, forward strand.
CAATAGTTGATAATTATTTATATATGTTATATAAAAACAATAAGATAGCATGCTTTTTGTATAAAAAATATATATACAACATACCAACGAAAAACATTTTAAAGTTAGTCGAATGTATGTAATTTTGTTTTGTTATTGCAAAACATTCCCCAACATTATAGGAAATTTATGACTGAATGTCTAATTTGCAACAGTTGCATTCTATGAATCACATTGTGTCGTTTGTTTCATTAATTATGTAGAGCAGCGTGCACTGGCAGGCGATGGGTCGTCAATAGATGTGTTAATAATTTCCTCATCATCTGAGTCTTCTGTGAAACTTGATCTTGGTGATAAACGGCATCCTCTTGAGATATAAGTGTCTAATTTGCCAATCGAAGATAGAATGAGGCCTAGGTAAGGTGGAGATGGGTTCACAGGACGCGATAGAAATTCTGGATGAAATTGAACAGCTACGTAATACGGATGGCCTGGAAATGAATCAAACGATACTCAATATCAATTTAATATACTAAAGTAAGAAGCATAATTTTATTCACCAACAAGTCAATTATGTTTTTTGCAGACCAAATTTCTTAGTAGTAGGTATCAGGCTATGTGCAATTGTGCCTTACTACTTCTATTCTATATCAGTGTGCAGAACCAGAGATCCTTGAAACAAATTGCTGCTTTTTTATCTTATCTGATATCCCTAATGCTTATAGTAGTACGTATATATTTCTATGATTAGACAATGTCAGTTGAACGTACCTGGTCTGAAAGATAAAAAGCAATCAGACCTTTCTCAATGTCAACAAGTTGATGTGTGTACCGATCAGATCAGCTCATTGTCACTGATGAGACATGGCTGTGGTAACAGTACAACTGAATATTATTATTATAGTTATCAATTAAGGTGCGCAATAGGGTTGACTCAGAAATTAAAATTGTAAATGTTTACCTTGACTTGTTGTATTAAGTACCTTGATTATTTTGCTAAGTTTCTTAATGAACGGATAAATATTTTTTGAGAAATAAATATTTGAAAAAGTGAGAATTTCAAATCTTGAAAAACAAAGAATGAAAGTCAAGTGACGTCAAAAAAATAAGATTGCCACAACTATCAAGCTCACTCTTCGTGATAGGAATTTTTACACTGATATGCAGCCTATTAAGAGTGCTCACAATAATTATTAAGATTTACATGGTCCAAATTTAATTTAAAGAATTGCTAAGGAGGAAACCACAACATTTTCATGTAACTGGTTGAATAATGAAACTATACAATAAAAGAATGGTTCAAATATACAAGGTTTTTTACAGGGGGTGGACTACATGCAACGAATTGCGTTAAATTTCCCATCCATGCAGTTTAGTATAATTATAGTTAATACTAATTGGGTCAAAGACTATTCACTCATTTTCTGTACCAGATACAATTTTATTATTATTATTATTATTATTATTATTATTATTATTATTATTATTATTATTATTATTATTATTATTATTATTATTATTATTATTATTATTATTATTATTACTATTGTTTTCATTATTATTATTATTATTCTGATAATTAATCTGCTTTCATAAAAGTTAATTTGGTTATATACAATAGAGTATGATGTTCTGACATCAAAATCAAACATTTGAGGATATCTTGATTATTTGTAACAGATTTCAATGGGGAAAAGGTAATTAGTTAATAACTAGAGTTCACAAGGGTAACTTCCCATGTCTGGGCATTAAGTGAGGCCATGTATAAGCTATGGTAAATAGACTCAGAGCTGATATAGGATAAGAATATTAAGCAAGTTGGTAAAATGAAAGAGGGCAACATTAGGGAGTTTAAGGCTACGTTTATACGAGAGCAAGAACCCGGGTTTTCAAAAGTCTTTCAAAAGTCCACTTTTAAAAAAAGTTCAGATAGGGTATCAGTTGCATAAGGCTAGATTTACCTATTTTGTCTAAATAAAATGCTGTAACTCCTTTATTTCTTATCGGTTTTTCGTTGAAATTGGATTTTTATACTTCTTCGATTCTGTAGCTTCAGATCGATATGTTTTTTTTATTTAAATCATTCAGAATAACTTTCGCTATTCATATCTAATTAAATTCAGTGTGAATTAACACTGCTTTTGTAAATAATACACTTTACATGCATGTTATCCGCGATTTTATCTTGAATAAACAGATTCATTGAATAAATTTCCTAAACTATAGTATTTTATCCTAAAACAGGGCCTAGTGGTTGCCAATATTTATAGGCCGTAACGCTGCGAAACGAAAATGGACTTTTTTAACGCATGTTCTCCATAAATTTCTGTTTAGACGACAGAAAGACCCGAGTTTTGCTAAGTCTGGTTGGAGAAACCCGGATTACCTATCCTTACTTTCAAAAGTCCTGATAGAGTTTCTAAGCGGACTAATTTCCTCTCGGGTTTCCTGTTTACGTCTACACGCAAGGGCGATCCAGGCTAAAATTAGCCCGGGTTTAGTAAATCCACTTGTCGTGTAAACTCAGCCTAAATGTAAGCCTGTACACACTTATTGTAATATTTACCTTCAAGCTCCATGATTTCCATCCGTTCACCTGCCTCGTCATGACCAACAAACTGCATTCCCATTTTTTCGAATTCTGGGACAAGCACAGGGTTAATCTGTAATAAAAAGTAATGTAGACGGTGTCGCCCTACCGAAGGCACCCGTACCACTCCTCTATTTCTAGACGAGTGGCTTTTTTCGCTGAGAGCAATGATTTTAAACGCTCTTTGTTGATCTCAGCCGCGACACTGCAGATCAATTTCAACAGATTTCATGGCAGATAGGTCTCGATTGTCAATGCGCAACGATGCGCCGCAGCTACTCACAATGCAATTTCCTCTGGACCATTCCATCCGCCATCCTCAGATGGTACTCATTTGATGTTTCAGATAAAGTCAAGGCTGAGTTGACCTTAGGGGGATTTGAACCACGGTCGATCAGATATGATCCGATCTGAAGTTCGGTTGCTCTGCCATCTGAGCTAATCTGTAATAGCAGCATCAAACAATCACTCAAACTATGCTGAATAATCATAATCAAATCAATGATTACATCCATGCGTATAACATGAAATAAATGCCAGTTGAGCTTACCTGGTCTGACAGAAAATAAGCAATCAGACCTTTCTCAATGTCAACAAATTAATGTATGTACCGATCAGATCAGCTCGTTGCCACTAATGAGACATGGCTGTGGTAACAGTACAAGATGTAAAAGAATGAAGTGAATTCAAAGATTTCGTTTAATACCAAAGGTAGAAAGGTTACAAGAATCTCTCCAATTCATGTAGTTTAAAATCTGCAGAACTTTTGAAATTCAAATTTCAAAGAAAGAGATCATGTGATAGAGCCAACCAATTTCAGTAGAAAGAAAGAGGGAAAACTTCACAAATTTGTCATAAACTGTAACAGTAACAGTGCTTTGAATGGTTATAGTTGATTTTGAAGATGATGGAAGCAGAACTGTCAGAAACCCATTGATGGTTTTTCTCAGCAGAAAAAGAACAATGGTGGAAACAGTCCAGTTGCTCAAAAAATGTTCAAAATATTAAATCTCTTTAAAGTCAAGATATTAATGTAGGTATGATGTAAATGAATGATGGAGACAAAACCTGTAAGCGAAAAGTTATTCCTTTGCTGACCTGTTCGTATCATTTATTGATAATTTACAAATAAACATCAAATCAAAACAGTTACACTATGCAAACAAGAAAATCAATTGAGAAAATGATAACAGTCCTTACTTCATAGCGATGCCTGTGTCTTTCATCTACATGATCTGAGTTGAGATATAATTTTTCTGCAATGAAAACATCAGAATTGCATTTCAAAACATTAGTTGTCTATAGTCAACTTCATGTATCAACTCTACTAATATCGACTGAAAGTCACTTCCATGACTTCAAACTTTACATGCCTAGGAGAAAACTTTACCAATAAATTCAAGGGCAAACTTCTATGGAGTTGGGACATTCACAAACGCAAAATATTTATTGTAGACTACATTAGAATTACATCCTTGTGCAGTTTTACTAGCATTGAAATCCCATCAAAATAAATAGAAGCCAGTAAGTATTCTGGGGATATTGAAATACAGACAAAAATAGAGACATACTTAATTTGCTTTTTTTATCTTTGAATATTGTGCGACGTTTTCCTAATCTCATTGTTCCTCCCATTTGTCCAGGGTTATGCTCTGGCATATCAATAACAACAGGATGTTTTGTATCTGGGTTCATTTCAGAGGAGTTGGCATCTATAAAGAGAAGATATAAAATGGTAAAAGATGAGGCTAGTTAAACATCAAAGCATTTTTAATCAGAAACATTGACAGCAGTTGATATCACAATATTTCAATCATTTAAAAATGTTAAAAATTGTTGAAAAATGTTAGTTAAGTTTACCTAGTATAATAGATGATAATCAATTACACCTTTCTCAATGTTAACAAGTTAATGTACGTACTGATTAAAGCAGTTATTGTCATTGATAAGACATAGCTGTGGTAACAGTACAAATTGAACTTTTATTCATATTCCTGCGGTTTTATTTTATGATATCACTATTCATTTTTATTTATCAACTAGTTTGTTTATTGAATGAGTAGTGACGTCACAGAAATAAAATCCTACTGATGAATATACAAAATTGATCACTAATCACTATATGAAGAGGGATTGACTGTATTCAATTGAATCTACTAGTTTGGATATTGTTAAAGTTACCTCTATCAAAACAGGTGACCATTGTATTACTGTGTGACTGTATTACTTAGTAATAGTACAATATATTACGTAAGTGTAAAAAGTGCCAACCTGAGTGTAGTAAATGTCCGTGTTTACAACAACATGCAATATCCTGTGAGAGATATGTGTGTTACTGTATACATATATTTATACATATAATCATAATATAAGCTAGAATATATATTAAACCATTCATATATATACCAACCTTCCCATCCAAGAACATTTCTTGCAAATTCAATTGCAGCAATTTGCAAACCAAGACAAACACCTAAAAAGATATTGAATACAAATATCTGTTGAGTAATAAATTTTTGCAAATCTACTATATGAAGTAACAAAATACACATTCAGAATGACATTCAATCAGAGTCTGACAAAAGGTTCAGCCTTCTGGAATCCTTTTGGAGGCATTTCAACATTAGTAAAATTCTGATTTACGTTTCTGGAAAACAGGAAAGAGTCGCAACACTCAACTAATTCTTATACCAGGCCTTGACAATATTACATGTATCTGATTCAAAAATGTCAGTTAAGCTTACCTGGTCTGAAAGATAATAAGAAATCAGACCTTTCTCAATGTCAACAAGTTAATGTGTGTACTGATCAGATCAGCTCATTGCCACTAATGAGACACGGCTGTGTTAACAGTACAACTGAATATTGTAGTCATCAATAAAGATGTGCAATTGTATAGTGTCTAGGAAGCATTTACGTCATAAATATAACTGTAAAAATGAGCTGTTATTATGTCAAAAGCAACTGATTGACAGCAAGCAAGCTGTTACGTCAACCCAGCTATTTCCATAGGGAGCGTTCACAATTGACGTTAACTTGATCTAGCGATGGAAGAGGTTTCATTAAATATGCATGAGAATAAAGTTTCAATCAAAAGAAAGGAAAACACTTGAAAACCTACAAAACAAATAAATGTTTATTTTGTTTTAGTGCTCATAGAAAAGGAGGAATTTTGCTGATCAGGGGAAGTTTCTCATGCCTGTCCAAATTGGGGTCCAACATTGATTGAAATTGGTTGACACCAACTGTGAATAGTCCCCAACTGTACAAATACCACAAACAAATTATTTCTATTGGAATTTGATAAGAAACAGTAGAATAAATAATTAGTAGCTATGCTTTTGTTCTGTTTATCTAGAAGTTTGCATACCTAGATATGGCTTTTTATTCTTGCGTGCCCATTCAGCAGCCCTAACTTTTCCTTCTGTACCACGTACACCAAAGCCACCAGGCACAAGCACACCACTAAAACACAACAGTAAGAACAATTTCAATATATTGCATCAGTCCTGTATCAAAAAGGCTGTAATCTAACAAAAATGACTACAATTCAAGATTGGTCAGAATGATTTGACAACATTACAGTTCTCAAAACCTAATATTAAATAATTAATATAAATACAAATAATCTGTTCTTGTTACAGCCAATCAAAAAGATTTATCAACACAACTAATCTTACAAAGTTTCATCACCAGACTCAGCTGCTTTGCAATATTTTTACATCCATGATTGTAGCATGAAATAAATGTCAATTGAGCTTACCTGGTCTGAAAGATAAAAAGCAATCAGACCTTTCTCAATGTCAACAAGTTAATGTGTGTACCGATCAGATCAGCTCATTGCCACTAATGAGACATGGCTGTGGTAACAGCACACCTGAATGGATCAATCAATTTCCAGATTTACAATTTAACATAGGGACTGATAGCAGTGGAAGCCTGAAATGAAAATGTTGTATGTACCTGCAGCTGCACAGTCCTTTCCAAGCATCATGGTATTTAACTGGGTCAGCTATTTCACATTCTTTTTCAAGGTGTTCTGCTTCTACCCACTGCAAAGAAAAGACAAGGACAAAATAATCATATGTGATATTGCAAAACAAAAATAACATGCAATTATTCAGATCAGAGACATTTTGCAACTGTGACCAGTTTGTTGAAAATAACACACAAAGTCGACTCATTTGGCCTCTCAGAGAGTTACAAGACATATAATGCATTAAATACATGTGCACGATCTGTTTACCCAGGAACAAATGGAGCTCATACAGTGGCTAGCAGCAAAAATGATCATTTGTAACTGTACAACATTTTGTTTGTAACAATCAATTTGCTGACATTTATTGTAAATTAGTCCCCTTTTTATACCTGAACTTCCAGTTTTCTTCTACAAGCCAATGCAGAGTGAGTTAGTGCTTTTATCACAGATATATAAGCATCTTCCAGTTTAACATATTTTCCAACTAACGCTATCCTCACAGAGTCTCCATGCTGATCAAACCTAAAAAGTAAGACAATGTATGAATGATAGAATTTTTTTGTTATAAAAAGGACAACAGGATAGTTGATACAGCATTTCCGAGGTGTGATCTGATTGACCAATCATGAGAGAAATCACAAAATTGGAAATAGATTAACCCGAAAATACATTTGCATGTTCTAATTTTATTTTCAAAAGTAGAACATCATTTGAAAATAAATACAGTAGGTGGATAATATTATCGTTAATGATCATAAGCTAGAATCCTAATAAATTATGGTAGCTAAGTTATCAGAAAGATCCTCCCTGTTCCAGGGTCTGACAACAGTAGGAATCATTGAATCCTAGATTCCGGAAGGTTGGAGAAAATTCAGAAGAAAATCAATATTTTTATTGATTTATTAGTTAAACATCAACAGAAAATTCAGAAGAAAATGTTGAAATGCCTGTAGGATTCCAGAAGGCTGAACCTTTTGTCGGACCCTGCTCTGTGCCATCTGATAATCTACTAACCTATCTGCTAGTTCTTTCCATTTGAGAAGAAAGTTTATAGACCGTTTCGGTAAAGATAGCTTTAATTGCTTCACAAGTAAATGTGTTAGTCTTTGTTGATGCAGAAGAACAGGGACGCGATACACTGAAGAAACATCAGGGACAGCCATTACCTGGTAATGTATTAATAACAGGATACAGATCAATGCTAACAAATTCATTGTTTTGTATTCCATCTACAAACTAAAATAAACAATGGAAATATTCAATCTTAAAGTCGGTTACAGGAATTTGAGAAGAATGAAACTGTAATCCTCATTATCACTCAATAATTCAAAATAAGGATGACAAGTCTGTGCTTGACGGTTACAACAGAATCCAGCTAGTACCACGGCGGAAGTCCAAAACATATTAGAAACGAGGCTCGACAGGTGAAACACGAGACTGTGGTTAGGGTCCAGTCACGTGACACAACCCGGTTGTGTTAAAAGGTTTGTGTCTTGTGGTCATGTGGCATAGTGGTAATGCTTCTGACATTTGTTTTACGCTGACATCCTGATTCAATTCGGGGTATCGCCGCTCGTTAATTTTCATTCATTATTATTATTTATGTTTCCATAATGTTTCTAAGCTACTTGTCGTTCATATTAGCATGCGTTGATTCAAATAACAGAATTACAGAACAATAGACATCTAACATCCACGATTCCCGCCGTGGTACTGGCTGGATTTTGTTGTAACTGTGCTTAACAGTGATAAGAGCAATTACTAACATGTTCGCAGTCAACATGACAAAACATGGACACTTTCTCCTTGATAGTATCATCCACAGTTTGCTTTGATCGACACATAATCTGCAAATAACAGCAAAACGAATATTTAACACACTTTACAACAAGCATTTAAAGTGGGAAAACCTTCGAAACTATAATTTGATACATGATGTATTCGAGTCTGAAAAATTACCATGGCGTAATTTTTATTTTGATCTGGAATTTACTTGCTGATGTAGACTACCTTCAAAGAGGTGTTCTAGGCCTAATCTTGCTGAGAAAAAAGGAGACTTGATCTAGCATTATGACATAAAACTAAGAACAAAATTTATTATTTTAGTAGAGAAACGTATAGCACCGTCGCGCGATAGTTTTCTCAATTTAACACAGCTCGGTAGCCTGACACACAATTTTATTCTAGGCAAGGTTGAAGCCAAAACCATACATATATTCATTATATTCTCCAAACATTATGATGCTTAGAGTATTTTATGGACTCCGAATTAGAGCTTCAAAATAAAAAAGGCATTTGCTTTTGAGATGACTGCCCGAGGAACAATTTTTTGCGTGACAGAATTAAAGAAACATAATCCCTTTTGACAAACCACAAGCAAACAAAATACGCATGTTTGAATTGAATTTGAGGATTCCTCTACAAAGAGATGTGCCGCTGCCTGTCATCCATTAACCACAAACGCTGTTCAGTAAAAGAGTGATTGGGGGAAAAAGTTGAACAATAATAAAAGTTGTTATTATTAGGGATGCACTGGAACGCTATTCTAGCTGTGGCCGAAATACTGGTATGAGTGGCCGAAGTTTTGTATTATTTCGGCAATTTTTTCTCTTTTGTTTGAAGTTTCTTATACGGCATTTGATCATTAAAATGAGTTGAAATTGCCTACTTTGGTATATGGAACTTTTTGAAAACAAATCAACTATGAACACAATCAGCCTGATCGCAGACCCAAATCTTTTTTTATGATTAATAGGGTCTGCGTAATATGGACAGAAAGCTTGTGCTGGACTGAAATAGGGGGAGTGGCTGAAACGTGAGAGATCAATTGTTTCTCTGTTGTTCATCAGCCAATTGATATCGAGTTCTCCAAAACTAGAACCAGAACATGATTGGTTGATAATTAAAGTTTTGATATAAAAAATGATAAAGTTTTTGACACATTCATTTTCAAGTATGCTCACGCAAGCCGAATGGTAAAACGTCGTCCTTCTTCGATAAAATCATCTTGCTTGTGTTCATTTCAGTTTTGTACGAGGGAGACTTTCTTATTCAGTACAGACTTTTTGTAATTATAATTGTAGTAAAGTGAGCATAGTTTATTGATAAAAACGATTTCCTGTTAATTTGCCTTTCACGGAGGACGAAGACATGCTATTTTACATGCAGCAACGGCTAACAAAGACTTGACTTCAACATACTGAAATTCATTTGGATTGTTTTTGTGTTCGTCGTAAAAGCCAATTTGCATGGGTAATATCGAAAGAACAAATAATTTTATTAGATATAGAACAATTTAATCTCTGGATCTTTTTCGTGCGCCATGGCAAAGGATTACAAAATATTTCTTTACGACGTAGTGCCTATAATGGGGCCACTTTACATTGCGCATGTCTTGAAAAAATAACGCGTGCGATTGCTCTACCTCTCTCACATGTTGGTAATACAAAATGGCGTCATCTGTTATTGTTATGAACAAGAAGGTGGAAATATTTGTTTTAAATTTATATGCATGCTTAGATTATTTGAAAGAGTTAGGAAAGTATCGCAATTCAAAAGAAATAAATCATTTAACATAATTATACACTCGTGTTGGGTTTATTCCGAGTGGCTACACATTTATTGACTGTTTACTTTAAAAGCGCAGGTCATTGTGGCGTTGTCGAAGAAATGGTCAATTACCCAGCTTATTTTTCGTTCTCGGTTTGATATGTCAGCTTGAAAACTTTGATATACAGTTATAAAATATTCAAATGTTTTATTATTCGACATATACATTGTCCATAGCATGCTATACAGAATTTAAGTTAAACTATTTACAAAAGCATGGACGGGTAGATTTTATGTAAAATATCAAAACGGCTTAATATTAAAATATTTCATATTGAGTCTCTATACTGAAAAGTATAATTTCTGTAAATTTATTATGATCTTTAAAGTGCACATGACACCAACAATTTTTATTCCGGAATCAAGTAGCCCATGCAAAATAAATAGGAATGGCGACAATAATTTTTCGATTTGGACTCTTATAAGCGGAGATATTTAATTTTGAAGGTACCATATTTCAGAAATAGTGCTCCTTCGAAAGTCGGAACTCATGCCGGAATGACAAGAGAGCCCACTATGGAAAAATAACCAAGTCTAGACTTCAAAAAATCGTAACTTTTTTCTCGCGAAAAAGAAATGGTCCACTTTCCAGAACAGATATGCCCATATCTTCGGGACACCTTGTTGGCCATATATGTCTGAAATTGAACGTAAAATGTAGAGTTTAGAAAGGTTTTATTAGACTTCGATGGAGTTTTTCTGTCAAAAAGGTGTTAAAACACTGGATTAACGCATGTTATGGCATGAAGGTGTTGACTACTAAAACAGCGGCAAAACGCTTTGTAGGCCTATTCACTTTGCCGCGGATGATGATCTAAACGTCTATAAAATTCATTGCGCTATTTTGGTCGATCTCCCGCAGCTTAACGTCAGTGCTTCACTGATTTGTTAGCTTCAATCTCAATGATTGGCTATTTTAAATCCATTGCATGACCCCCTGTTTGCCTTTCAGCAGACGCGTTTCTTCAACAAAAACACAATTACAGAAAGATGAAATTGACACACGCAATGTGTTTAATATCATACCTTAATCTAGTTTTATATTCGACGGACAACGGTTGTTGTCGACTTCTTCACAAAGCTATCCTGTCTAAGAATTATATTTAATCAATGAATTTAATATGCTGAAGATGTTTTTATCTGATATATAAAATACAATATTATATCACAAAAGACTTTGATATATTGACGACACAGAGAGGTGTCTTACATTTGGGCATGATTTGGGGAATGATGGATATAACAATTCACTGAAACCAAAACATTTTGTACAGTTTGGACACACATATGGACAGTTTTACATTAATTTTGACTTTCAAATCCAACCGTTGTCCGTCGAATATAAAACTAGATTAAGGTATGATATGAAACACATTGTGTGTGTCGATTTCATCTTTCTGTAATTGTGTTTTGGTTGAAGAAACGTGTCTGCTGAAAGGCAAACAGGGGGTCATGCAATGGCTTTTAATAGCCAATCATTGAGATTGAAGCTAACAAATCAGTGAAGCACTGACGTTAAGCTGCGGGAGATCGACCAAAATAGCGCAATGAAAATTTTTTGGTGTCATGTGCACTTTAACATGGAAACGGTAATCTCAAAAACAATGACAAACAAACACCGAGTGTGAATATCATTTCTTGCATCGCGGAGATGTGTGAAATGCCGTGACGACATGGCTAAAACAATGGTGAGCATGAAGGATAATGCCAGTTCACTGTAGGAAAATGCCTCGGAGGGGAATTTTACTCACATTTAGATCTAAAAATAAATAAAAACTGGCCAATCATAGATTTTCCTACCAGGAACTAACTGGGTTGATGACTTCCTTTCACTATACTCAATGTTATCTTGATATTTTGCTCGCGATTCAACACGCGATATTTTACGTAGCCATACAAACCCTTGTTGATGAGTTTAAAAATTGACGATGTTTGACAAGCTTGGAGGGGAATTTCTTAGAAGGTAACTAAAATCTAACACCATTTCTATGTTTCGTTTCATGTCAAGATAAGAGAATTGGATGGGTTGGGATGATTGATAATGCTTATTTATTATAAATAGTATATTTTGCTTCAAAATGTTAGTATTTTTGCGTGATTTGTGTGAATTTGACGCGCCCGCAAATAAGCGATGGCTCGATTATTGGCACTACGAAAGACGAAAGCTTAATTCTCATCATCGTCTTAATACCGGTGTCAATTTTCGAGTTTCTTTGTGAAAAAAAAATGCATTAATTTCTGTGTAACTCAACATTGGACAACTTAGATCACTTCATATTGAACAGAAATTATACCTTGTATTAAGTTAGTATTAATCATTTGAACGTGGTTATGAATCAACTCATTTTATTTTGTAAATAATAAGTGTCGATTGTGATTTTGAAAAGTTTTGTTATATACGAAAGACGTTCCAGTCACTCCCCCAACTTCCGCCCAGCGCAAGCTTTCTGTCAATATTACGCAGACCCTACTAATTGTAAAAAAAAAGATTTGGGTCTGCGCGCAGGCTAGAACACAATGTGAATGCTCTTCTTTTAGTTCACGCTTTTAATCATACAAGCAGGGGTCAAAAACAATTTTGCCTTAGAAGTGCTTGCAAATATTTTCCCGAAAATTTTCCTGGTCAACCAATTTAAACTGATCTTTTTGATGCATTGAGTAATTAATTTCATCCTAATGCAACTCTTGTTCGGTTTAATAATTAAAATTATTCTAAGTTTCTGAATAATTTCAATTTTGGAAAAATGTGCCTGCAGGAATTCTTTTGTTCAATAATTGTGCCTGAGACCGCCGGTCTCAGTGATCCCAACATTTTCTACCCCTGCATACAAGGCAATCAATTTATCTCTTCTCCACTCCAGCACTACTTCGTAAATAAATCAACTGAATTACGAAGATTAAAAGGGACAATATTTTCATTTATTTAGAAAATAAACAAACAATTAAATTAAACCACCATTGTTTATTTGGATCATTTAACGCAATGTTATTGGACACCTCCATAGTGTATATTAACATTGTTAAAAGTCCATGTTTTGATCCAAAGGAAACATAATTTCCAATCTGCAAGCTGCAATCGACGGAAAATTTTGTAGGTGACGTAGGATTCCATTTCAAGGCTTATTAAAGACAGCAAAGGCTTTATGATGCATCGGAAACAAGATGGAATCAATTGCTATTTTGATATGTTTTATCAAATGTAGTTTTTTTCTTCGTTTCGTGTTTATAAAAAATGGCTGAAATAACCGAAACAGCCGAAACTAAAGGTCAGTTTTCGGCCAACCGAAATGCCCGAATTTCGGTGCATCCCAAGTTATAATCTCTACTACTTTATGAAAATGACCTTCAAAACTTTGTATGCGCTAATCTCAAAAACCAGAAGAAATTCTCGAAGAAATTCTGAACATCATACATCATTCGAAAGCTCTCTTTTGTGGTCTGAACATAGAATAAATTTAATTTTGAAAAATCAACTAAATTCGGCGTAAAATTGAAAAATCAACTTTTCCGTAAAAGATCAAAGCCGCCGCCATTCAGAGCAAAGCTGTGCAGGCGATAAACCGTGAATATAATCAAGTGTTTTGAAATCTCGAACAAAACCCAAAACATAAATCGGGATGATGACGAAAACTACTTTCTACTTTTGTGATTATTTATGTTTAATTAACTGTCAGTTAAATTCTGCTTTTCCAGACGTAGCTCTCAGCTTTAAAATCATTTATAAATTTCATTACAGACAGTGCTGTGTTTACGAAATTCAAAAAAACCTATGAATTTTAAACAATATTTGGTTTCAACCGTTTGAATAGTAAAAACATCCCCAAACATCCGCTGTATCAAATTCTATCAAAAGTATTTAGTAACAGCGACAAGGAAAATCATAATGAAATGTAAACATAAATAATTCTCAAATCTCTGCAGGCTCCTGGTCCCAAGGATAATTTCAACATATGGCCTAATATCAAACTGCAACTGAAAGTCTTGGTGATACTTGGCACAATTCTGCTTTAATAATTCTTCTAAATCATGAAACATTATTAGTATATGCAGGACTGGTATGGAGGGATTATGACATTTTGATTAACACACGCTTTTAATAGTTACGTTTCAATTTTCTTATGCATTTTATGTATGACATATTTTCTATATGGTTCATATTGAGATAGATATCTGTAGTAGATTATTAATATCAAACTGCAACTGGAAGTCTTGAGAATATTTGGCAAAATCTTACTTTACGTCATGTCATTGAAACTTTCATTTTCAAACCATGAACTACTACTATACTGGTATGTGGGCGGATTTCTTTTAAACTGGGAAATGCTATTATAGTATACAGTACCTGTACTGGAATACAGGGGGATTATGACATTTTAGTTTTAAGCTAATATACATATATGCTACATACATTTATGTCTTCAAAGCTTCCTTGACTTTTAAACATTACTCATTTTGGTAACTGCATGGATTTGAAACATGATAGCATGTGATTGATGTTGATCGACGACAATGTGGGACTCAGAATCTCTTTTTGATTCTAGCTTATGCAATACAGTATACACATTTTATGTGAGTGTTTTTCATATTATGCTTTCAGCCTTTTTGAACAAAATCAGATGATAATTATGCTACCTATTTATAGAATTGGGGAACATGTCCATTACTGAAGTACGTCACCATACACATTTATGATATCACTAAACATTTTTAGGTGACTCCGCAGATCTATATTTAAACTGACGCTCTTCTATCTGCATGTCTGTAGTTTCCTTGCAATTTTTGTAACATAGAGGCAGAACAACATGATTTCCAGAGTATAAATCTTGAATATAAAGTATATTGAATAACAAGATTCCATATATTCGGCCCAAAATAATTCCAATCATACCAAGTCTGGAGTTAGACCAAGTCCACGCATCTCTCTAATCCCCATTTGAGTTGGTTTTGTTTTCAATTCACCAGAACTAGTCTAAAATAAAGTAATACCTAAGAAATGTAAATGTGTAATTATGACAGTTAATTAAATACAAATAGTATCTTCCAAATACAGTATAAGCAACATTTTATTTGGAGTTTAAAACGCAATAATCTAGAGTTTCTGGTTGTACAACACGCTTGACCATGAAACATGTGACAATAATGTTGTGACAAATCAATCATATCGAGTTTCAATAAGTTTTCATTCATAAACGTATTCTCAGAGGTCTAAATACATAGCCTACCAATGTTGGATATGTCATATAAGAATACGTACTTTGTTCATTAAAACGTTCTTAATATAATGCTAGAATGTATATTGGTCGAACCATGGAATCTGCCGAATCTAATGAAATGGGTCCGTCCAGTCTGTTGATTCGGTAAAGTGGCCGGAATAACAACTATTTCAGTTTGCAATATAAAGATTATTCTAGATATAGGCTTATCCTTCTGTTCCATCATTTTATTGACTTCTGTCTACTAACTACAAAATGGATGTTAGTCGAGGTTACCTGGCTTGAAAGATAGTAATCAATGAGACCTTTCTCAATGTCAACAAGTTCATGTGTGTACTGATTAAAGCAGCATATAGCCAGTGGAAAGACATAGCTGTGGTAACAGTACTACGTAAGACAAATAGGGAGCTACAACAACAACATTGAGGATATGATATAATATAAATATGAAGGTAGCATCAACTGTTTGCTCACCTACCTCTGGTATAAGGCTGACATGAACAACACAGAAATTCTCTTTACCAACTTTGAATTGAAATTGTCGAAACGCCTCAACGTAAGGCATTCCTTCAATATCTCCAATAACTCCACCTAGCTTTGAGACAAAAAAATGATCAACTTACATTTTTTGGAAATAAAAAAGCCTGTTGTTGAGATAAGTGTGTTGAATGTTGACCAAATTTATCAGTGCTACACAAGTCAATTGTAATAGCACTATTTAAATTGCTTTACTGCCTTTACTGGTCTTACATATAGCAGAAGCAAATGGCAATCACTCACTGTTGCGACAGATTTTGAATCAGTCTGTTACATTGGACAATTATAGACATTATGGATGATTATGGATGATGATAATTTTAAGTATTAGCTGACTGTATTGCTTTAAATTTTCAATAAAGAGTTACCACAATGAGGCGAGATGTTGAGAGACACAAGAAAACATCAGAAATATGAGACAGTAGGGTGATTGTTTGTAGCTTTCCCGAGTGTCTACTAACATCTTAAGTGTTTGGATGAGGCGATCCAAACACAGCTGCTGTGTGGTAACTCTTTTATAAAACAAAGTAAGCTGTTTGGCGGCAAATACCTATTTAATTTCTCTGATTTGATGATTTTCTCCTATATTCCATCAAAATCTTCAAAAGATTTAGAACGCACTGCGCTGCTTTTCAACGTCAATCGTTTGCTGTCCTGTCATTCCCCTGTGCTTGATATTCTCCACTGAAGAATTTTTGATACAAATAACGCTTATCAAACATTTCCGAAACAATAAACTCATCAACATAAATCTAAAAACTGAGTAATTATATTGTTTTCATTCTGGTCATATTAATTTACTGTTTCATGTTACAGTCAAACCTGTTATAATGGTCACCTCTATACAGCGGCCACCTGTCTGTAGTGATCACTCTTGCATTGTCTAAAATACCATTTTCTATTGAATCAAACCTGTATAAAAAGACCACCTGTCTATAGTGGTCAATTTATCTACATCTCGTAGCTGGCCGTTATACACAGGTTTCACTGTATATAATTAATGAAATTCATGCCTCTACATTGAATATAGGTGTTTTTGCCATTTGTTTGGAATATATTTACTACTGATTCTCGGCTGCTGTCTGAGTGTTTCTTTATAATAGGAGTGTTGTGAGGTATACTGTTAACAAAATGTCCAATTGTAGCAAAATCGCAATTCATAATTTTCATTCTGCAAAATAATTTGAATTGTTAATTTTCTGTGTTTTGGTTGAGTGTTCTAAACAAGGCCGTTAGCCACACAAGTTGCTGGGACACCATTCAAAGTTTATAAAACTATTTTAAAAAAAACATCATTACAAGCATTAGTTATTAGTCCTACCTCAATTATGCACACTTGTGGTTCCTGCCCACTTGCATCAACAGGAATTTTTGCAACAGATGTTACCCATTCTTGAATTTTATCAGTAATATGAGGTACAACTGAAAATAATTAAGATATAATAATATGGCGATATGGTACAATACGAAATAATTGAGTGCTTTCCCAAACTATGATAGGTCAAGAGGCCTTTTTGAAAAAGCTGATTAATTTTGGGGATATACAGTTTACTTTTGGGGCAATACAGTATAAATATACAGCTATAAATTTGAAAATCCTTCAAGGACACAAATGATTCAGTATGGCTATATTAATTTGATCAGATAATTGCAGGTATTTATTTTCATAAATGCGATATGAAACTTGATAAGATGGGATATCTCACTATCCATCTCAAGTTTATTAAATTAAAACTAGCAACAGTGTAAAGCCTTCACCAATTGGCATATCAAATAGCACATTATACTCTTGTTGAAACAATTTAGATTCAGATGAAGCACATTATTTGACATCAAAGAACATTTACAACACTTATGAACTTGTTTTAAAAAATCAGACATCATTTTGAGCCTTGAGATTTGAAAATTTTGGAACTTTAGGGCCTGGTTTGTAAGAACATATTCTGTACATGCGCAGATTATATTCATGTTGAGAACGCTTACCAATCGACTACATGAATCATTTGTTTTCAGACGCTGTCCTAAGAGTTTCATGCATGACTTCACACCTAATGGAATCGTTCCAAGCTGGTTAGAAGTCGTTCGGAATGCCTGAACAATGTCCAATTATCGAAGGTGTTCTTATTCTGTTCGTAACAGCCGTTCTGAAGTCGATTTTTGATATTTAATTAGAGCATAATAGGATTGGCATATGTACAGAATTGGGTATTAAGAAGCCCTTGTGTTACATGTCAAGAAAAAAGTTCTTAACCAATCATATTCGGGGGTAACATTTGAAAGTTTTATAATAACTATTATGATTTATTTGTAATTTATCCAGTTAAAATTCCAAATGTTCTCTCTGATGTTCAAACGTTTTATCTGTCAGTCACATTAACTATTGTAACAAATCTCGAATTTCATAGCAACACCCGCGGCATCAACATTCATTGGTGCCAGACTTTCAGGAGTCAGTGCACTCATGTGCATCGTTGACGTTAAGTAGCACGTGGTTAAAATATTGTGTACTTTAAGATCACGTTCTAATTTACTAGACATTACATAGCATATAATACATTACCTTGTACAGTTTTTCCAAGATAGTCACCATTTCTCTCACTCTGAATGACACTCTGATATATTTTTCCAGTCGTGATATTATTGTCTCTGTGAAGTCCAATACCTAGAAATCTTTCATAGTTCCCCAAATCCAAATCCACTTCACCACCGTCATCAAGCACGAATACCTCACCTGCATGAGAACAATCATTACATTGGGTATACGCTAGGGGAATTTTCGAGTGCCAAAAAATTTAAGGAATGGTTCTGACATCTGCTTACCATGCTCATATGGTGAAAATGTTCCAGCATCGATGTTGAGATAAGGGTCGATTTTTATTGATGTAACTGGTATAGAAGCTGCTTTCAAAATAGCTCCAATACTACTTGATATAACACCCTTTCCTATTCCGCTGATAACCCCACCAGTTACAAGAATATATTTCATATTGGACAAATGGAAGGCGCCTAATTTTGATGTAGTACTTGTGCGTCCTTCTTCTTCTCAGGTTCGCGGGTTGTGTCTTTCTCGTGTTGTGCACACGTGAATTTATTAGTGCGTTCGCGACAGTGATTGGTGGACTACGGTCTATTGATGGACTCCCTGTTCATCTTTGGCCAATCATCTACTGTATAACTTAGGCGGGAAAGTAGACAGTCCCAGTTTATTACCCCCCTTGTATCTGGAGGGGACTCATAAGAAGCGGGATACTTTTTGCGGGAAACGGGAATTCCAAGTCATTATAAAAGGGAATTTGTGTATCATTTTCATTTATCTCAATAACATTTAAACATCAATTGTTTAAAATTTCCTTGAACCTAAGGAATTAAGCACAAATGCTCCAAGTATAATTGTTGTTCACAATGAGAAGTGGATTTGAAAATAAAATGTTCATCTTTTCATCAACTTGTCATATGCCTGCTAAAGTTTACAACAATAGTCTATCTAATGTTTTACAGAAAGTAATTCGTTTATTATGATTAAAAGAGAAAAAGTAGATGCATTTCATCATCAATGTCATCTGTATTACAAATTGGTGTATAAATGGTTTTATATTGTATTCACGTCATCGTATATTTGTCTATTGTTAATCATTTCCTGTAAATCTATGTGTGTAAACTGTACCAAGCAAACGCTCTCTTCCGCCTCTCGGCTGTCGCGTTACTTTCTTACTGTACGGTCGTGTCTGTTGTATCAAAGAGCTCTGACTAACGGCCATAGTAGCCCCTTAGCATCTCTCCCTGTAATGTCCGCAGGCACGGCCTACCATTATCATAATAAAGAGTATCAACATTATATGGATTGTGTCGTTATTTGATTTTGCACATTAGGCAGTTTCTATCTTTATAGGGAGCACCTGTGTGTCTTCTTGTTTACACTGTTAGTTCTTGCGAATTTAATTTAATTTACTTAATGCTATTCTGTTTTTGTAATAAAATACGGTTCAAACTAACGTTTATTTTAAATTTTACAATATAAATTTAATTGATCGAACAATGTGATTAGAAGAACTTGGGATCAAACTATGTTTAGAAATTTATCTGTAATAATAATTGTAATAATAAACAACAACTTTTAGTAAACCGTCTGATAAACGCAAAGTAAACGCGTGAAACTCCGAGCAACGGAAAAGTCTTTTGCCTCATCTTTGGGTCTGTTCTAGAAATGAATCTGTAAATTTTTTATCAGATCTTCTTTAATAACTCTTCTAATTAAATAATGTTGACTAGCCTAATGATTAAATAGTAAATGATTTACAAGATAAATCCTAACGACATATGAGTCTAATATCGATTCCAATTTCTCCGAGAACAATTATTACATGGGCCAACCAAGAAAACTAGGAGAATTGTCATGGACTTGTTCCCCCAAATGCCTTTTGGGTGAGCGATTTTTTTTCAAAAGTTAATAAACGAATTATTAGGTATTTAATTATATTGACATTGACATCTATAATTAATTATGGTTTGAAGGATTTCCAGGGAGTTACTTTCTTGATGCCTGATGGCATCTCCCCAAAAATCGCTTCCATACAGAGCAATGGGTTTTATGATAGTTTGAAAGATGGTTTGGCTGGTTGGCGATTTCCTCATTAAACATGATGCTGTGTGCCACGCTTTCTCATCCTCAGTACATGTTAAGAACTTCCTAATAATATCCTCGTTTGATTAAAATATTATGTAAAATAGATAGGCTGGGACATGCCAGATTAAGAAGAATAAGAAATTTTCCAGTACATAATTCGTTAATATCAACGATTTGTTTGCAAATAGAGTGAAATTTGAAGCCTAGATATTTATAAGACGAAGTTTCTGTCAGTTGTCAGCCTTCCAGATAAAATTTCGGATTATTTGTGTTATTTTTTTTAAATGTTTTCGGATTATTAATTTTTAATTGCCGTTTATTACAAAAGTGAGTCAATGAATGAATGTATTTATTTCCGTAAACAACATGTTGGTTAACATGCAGAAAATGGTATTAAAAAATTATGATTACAAATTACAAACAAAGTCAAAGACTAGTTTGACTTTATTTCTACACTGCTCTGCGTATCTGCATCGAGCACTCTATTGATGTTTTGCCACCGATAAAGTGATTAAAAATTTAAATTATATTAATTAAGATAACATAAAAGTTATAAGGTATTATAACCCTGCAGTATATGAGTTAACTCTGATGTATGCCGAAACCCCAGATTGATTTATTAAGCAAGCAACAAAGAAAACAAAACAGTTTTGTGCATTCACGATAGAAGAGAAAGGTCAGTTTGGTAGCGACAGGAAGATACTTGAAATTATGCATCAACGTCTCAACTTTAATGAAAATTGATTACGCTGGTCTTTATTAAAAAAAAACATAACAAAATAATATGAATTTCATTGCCGATCTCTCCTCTGTCACAGAACTATAGCATAACCTAAATCAATGTTCATGATTGTATCTCCCAGTTTGGATTCTGAGGGAGTGCAGTAAACTAGTTATTAATTTCATGATTGGATTGCATTACATGAAAAGCTATCACGGAGGTGTAGGTAAGATTCTGGATAAAAACCATTTTTAATTTCTTGTAGAATTTTAATCGGTTGCTTTGATTTCCATGATTGTTACAAATGAGATTGGTATAATGCTTTTTGAAGTTCGCTTCTAATTTAATTTTAATGGCAATTAGAATTTATTTTTATTTTGGGCATCTGGAAAGTCTTTTTTAGCTAGTTTGGAATATTCGATTCCTAGATCTGTCAGTACACATTTTTCATGCGATAACCATGTTTTCCCAGTGTGTAGTGATAACTCACCGAATGCCTTGGAGTCAATGAGTTTTTATCAGCTGCAAATAGTCGAAGAAAAGATATTTGTATATGCTGCACTGAACATCAATAAGTGAAGTGGAAAAGGAGATATCCCCCCTGCTGGCCAAGTTACTAGAGTTATGGCGGATCTTTAAAATATTTTTTAACAATTTTGTTCTGTAGTAATTCCAGTGGGTTATTAGTTTCGTGTTTTATTGAGTTTCCCCAGACATCGCTAGCGTAAAGAAAACTTAGCTTGATCATGCTTTTGTAAATAGATTTGTAAATGTCAACATAATTTAATGGTGATTGCTTGAAAACACTTACGTGTCGCCGAAAACCAGGCTTTTTCGGCTCTCTGGTATAGTTCTTTTATACCGTATGATTGTTTGCCTGAGGTATGAAATGTAAAACCAAGGTAGTTATATAAGGAGACATTACTGAGAAATTCATTATTACCATAAAATGTTGGACAACTACTTTGTTTTAGTTGATATTTAATTTCCATTTTTTGCAAAATTCGAATGTTTATCAAGGCTATGTTGTAAACCATCCAGGGTCTGGGAAAATAATACAATATCATCAGCAAACAAGAGACAATTTAGTTTCTGATCTAGCAATGAAATGGGGTTCCTGTGAGTACATGATAGATTTTGTGCTAGATCATTGACAAAGATAATATAAAAGGATAGGACTCAGTACGCATCCTTGACGCACACCAATTAATGTGTTCAATGCTTCCGTTAACTTATCATTATAGATTATGCATGCAGAATTATCGGTGTAAAAATCAAGACTCTTTATTAAATTATAAAATATACCTCCGATAATGAGGATGATGATGATGATGATGACTCAAAAACAAGAAGGTTTGAATACATATTGATAGACAAAAGTATCATATCAAAGCGATTGCTATAATGTCAGTCAGAATTCCACAAGTAAGTACGACACTTTATCGTATATAGGACAAACAACTTCCTATTCTAATGATAGAAGTTATTTATTATTCGGATTCAAAATATTTCATTATAGTTATTGGACTATATTAGTACCACTTATCCATACAATCATGTAACTTCTATAGGGTCTACATTACTACTAATTATGACGTCTGCGTTTATACGTTGAGGATTTTTCAATGACTTCAAACGGCATAAAAGTATTATAATTAAAATAATTTGAAATGAAACTATTATAGCAGATACAATTATTACATTTTCAAACCATATTCCAGAAATGAAACCAGAACAAATCACTCCTATGGCCCGTGGTACCATACGGAACCCCTCAGAAAATCCTTGAATTGGAAGTGGTACGAATCTTGAGCACATTGACTTCAAAAGTACTTCTTCGAGCATCCACGTCATTCCAGCAGATATAACCCAAACATGAAACAATACATCAACATTTTTTCCTGATAAATTCCATCGATATATCCAAATAAAAAAGCCAGGAATAAAAAGCTGAATAAATGCTAATAGAACCATAATTTGTTGATCTCTTTGAGGTTTTTTGAAAAAAGCTAGCATGACATTTATAAAAATACCCATCAAGGCTCGTCCAATGTATGTGTACCCCAGAGAAACGCTGTTCATCTTCAGCCATTTGATAGCAACAAGTGGTACCATTGCATCTAAGGATATCAACAAAAACGTCCATAGAAATGTACATGTGTAGAGAAACAGTAAATTTTTATTTCGTACTAAAATCTTTAAATGCTGATATAAGCCCAATTCATGTAGTAGAGACTCCCTTTGAGAAATCTCATGGAAGTCTTCATCCACCTCAATTTTCTTATCTTCCCAATCTCCAATATATTCGTTTTCCATGTCGATCCTCTTGAATGATATAAGTTGAATTGAATCTGTCACTCTATAATTACTGTTTTCTTTCACCCCAGTACTTCTTTTTAAGAATACAATCAGTAAAACTTGATACATGATAATCAAAATGCATGTCAAAAATCCGGGAGCATTGAATGGTTGGATTGTAAACATATGCAAATCAATGTCAATATATCTCACCCAGAAATTCATTAAAGGGCCAATCATCGCACCCAGAAGATTTCCAACATTTAAACATGATATAGCTGTAGTTAAATCTCTTCCTTTGAACATTCGAGCCATTTCCGCTATTCCAATTGCGTATCCACCCAGATAGACTCCCCTTAGAAACAGTCCTATTACCATATTAATAGGTGACATAGGTATGCTATAAATAAATACTCCAATGAACATAATTGTGTTTATAATTGTAAGGAGCAATCTCGTGTTACCATATTTATCATTTAAGTATCCGAATGTCAGTGCAGCTACTGTTCCAGATAACTGTCCAACGACAGTTAAAATACCTTGATAAGTTGGTATGTCTTTGACATTAATTTCTTGTAAATAATAAACTACTCGGGTTGAGCGTAGGGTGAAGTCAAAGCCAACAATAAATGCAAGAATGCAATACGTCAAACAAGTGAAACATTTTTCCTTTCTGCTTCTGTTTGGTCCCATTTCTTTTATAAAATTAATGTCAATTCCTGCATCATTATCACAACTTCGTATAGCTGATCAGAGATATAATTTATTTCAATATATTTATAAGTAGAATAGATGACGATTAAAGTTTCATTATCTTGATTTGTGTAATATAGATAAACATTTCCATTATTATCGTGGTATCTCACGCCGTATCTCTATATATACTTCATCGCAATAGCAATTTCTTCACGTTATTATTATTCATTCATGTAAAAGTGTAGGATTATTTTGCACATAGACCGTCTTTATAATGCAGTAAATTTAAAGGCAACAATCCATTATGCAATTAAAAGGCATGTAGTATGTGCTGTTTTGTTTCTTCGGAGCATATTGTTTAGCTCCGCGATACCTCCTGGCGCTGCTTGACTTTAGAAGAATTCCGTACTTTCGAAGCATTAATCGAATGTCAAATTTCGAATGTATCAAATGTTGTATATAGCCTATCTGCAGACTCCATTACTTTTCATTAATAATAATAGTTTCCCTGTTATAGACAAGTCATGCATCATAAATCTCATTACTTCATTAGCAAATACCGTTAGTTTGTTGTTGTTGATTGGTACAGTATCATTAGTATTGTTAATTTCTTAAACTATCGAGATATATCTGGTCTATCTGTTAGCAACGTTAAACTTCGCTTGGGTTAACATACTTTACAGTCTATACACGTAAAACCAGATTATATTAGTGATTTAGTAGAAGTATTAAATAATATGGCTAGTATTATAATGTGCAATTTAATCTCCAGCTAGAACGAGAAATCGAGTATGGTATCCCAGGTAGTATCACCTTTAATTAATAGTATGTTTGTAAAAAAGACTAAAAAAAATTCTGTTTCTTTGCTTCTTAAATTTGTGCTTTGAATCAAATCATTTGTAACAGCAGAAACTAAATCAATTGTCGGACATATCACAATTTATTTATGAATTTTTTCTAATTTTCCGATAAAGATTTATTTATTCCAAATCAAAATAGAAGGGCGCATGCATTCACTGCAATTTTCGTATGTTCCCAAGGTATCACGGATTTTCTCATTGCTTTTCAAGTTACGTTTCTATATAGTCGATTGCTTGACTATTAGATTTGGTCTTACATTTGTTTAAGACAAAATTAGTTTAGACGTAAATAATCTGAACCAGGCTTGATGACTATAAAATACCAGCAATAAATCGAAATAAACCAAATTACGATAGCAATTGTATAATAAACAGTAATAATATATTGTGATAATAAATATAGGAGCGAGATCAACTCCTTTAAACATATAATTTTGATCTCATTGTTATTTCTGATTAACATTCTCTATATCAAATCATAGAGGATTGGGTACTAATATTCTAAACCAATCATTGACAGATAGTTTTTATATATAATGTAAAACCTTGCTGCTTCCCATGTTGCGTTAACCTCACTGTAAACCTTCCCAAT
This sequence comes from Haliclystus octoradiatus, assembly GCA_916610825.1. NCBI lineage: Eukaryota > Metazoa > Cnidaria > Staurozoa > Stauromedusae > Haliclystidae > Haliclystus > Haliclystus octoradiatus. The sequence continues at coordinate 10,449,160 of OU744451.1, forward strand.
GAATCAAATGGCTATGACCACGCCGTCAAGATAATATTCTTTCAACTGGGAAATATCTTTCAGGTAATGGTTCTGATAACTGATTCATTTCACCTATTTTAAAATTGACCTCGTGTCGATTTAGCATATTACTTTTTTTGTTAATCTATGGTTTGGTCGAGTTTTTTTTGATCTTGTATCTAAAATCTTGATAGTCTTGATCTAAAATGATTCTATGTTTTGCTACAGATGACCTACCAATTATTCCGTCGTTTTCAAATATCATACATATAAATCTAATTAAAACTGTAGTCACGTCATGTTTGTATTCTTCACAAAATTTTTTTTTCTCCAATTAGGATCAGGTTCTGCCATGAGATAACTCATATCCGTTTCTCTTTCAAAATATCTTAAAGAAACTGTATGTCCATGTTTGTATATGTTCAATAGTGTATTGAATCTATCATTAAATTATCTGATCATTTATAATTAAAATCTTTCTGTTCATCCAAGTTTACTAATTTACTTGAAATTTTATTGAATACACTTCCAAGTGTTAACATATTATTGGTATCATCTATACTAATATAATGACGCTATGATAAAAAAATCTTTTCTTAGGATAATTTGGCAAGATGGCTTACATACAATATTAGTGCCATCAAAAAATTTGTAGTGGAATAGAAACATTATCATATCCAAATAATACATTTAATTTAATGTATCCATTAGTAGTACATCGAACTTGTCCATTAGCAAGTTTTAATATAACTCTTTTGTTAACATTAATATCTTTAGTATCGTTGTTTAACTTACTTATACATTCGTTGGAAATAATGGATGCTTCTGCTCCTGTATCAAGTAGAGAATACACAATTTTTCCATTAAGTCCAAGGGTACATACCACGATTTAAAATTCTCATCTAGTAAAACGTTATTCATAGCTTTATCATAATCTAATCCCGGGAATCTAATTCAAAATTGTAACCATTACATAACCAATCCAGAGTATTTTCAACTTCATAAACAACTAGACTAAAATAACTTTATTACACCTAGTTACAGCGGTATATAGCTGGTCTTCATTACATACAGAAATTGAAAGTCCTCAGGTACTCAAGCATCGCATGGTTTACCTGACATAATAATTTCCAAAGGTGGTATTTCGGTAAATTAATGTCCTCTCTCCTCTGCTTGACTTTTTCTAGCTCCGTTAGGCCAAAGGACAGTCCTTAGATCGATGTGCTGGTTTTGACATGTGGCACAATATGGCTTACACCATCATACATCATTTGCGCAGAATTTCCAACCATCTCTGAATTTGATATAATGTTCTTTACGCTTAAAGTCTAATATCGGACCCTTGGTGTGAGACATGCTAGAACGAACTTTGAATGTTTGGCCCTTTTTAAAGGTACTACCATTTTCCTAGCATGATATTCAGTGCTTCTCTGAATTTTGCGTACATCTACGGTAGGTCTAGATAGAATAGTTGGTGATTGTTCATTTCTGTTTTACTAATAGCTAAAAAAATCGTCATTGTCAATATTTTCATCGTAATGATTATTTTGGGTATAAACCACTCATACTGACTGGAATTTTATTGCAAAATCTGATTTGTTCTTTCCAGCTGCTCTTGAATAATTAAGTAAAATGTCTATTTCATCAGGAATTACGTCATCGGAACGAGTCAAGACACCAGTTTGAATGGCATCAGGTTGGGATTGGAATAGTATTTAGACAACTGTTTTTCGGACATTTTTGCGTCTGCTAGTCTACAACCACTCTCAACTTGAGTTCTCCTATGTTTCGTTATTTTGCACGTAAAAGTAATGTTTCAGCGTGACGGCCTAACGCTTTTGGAATGAATGTTTATTGATATTGCCGTTCGATAGAATCCCAATTTTCCTGGTCTCGCAGGCCTACAAACCAAGACTGTGCTAAGCCAGTCAATAGGTTGTAAAACACCATGGGTTTTTCATTAATTGATACGCCCATACCACTACAATAGGAGTTAAACTTACGTAACCAAGCAGCACCGTCTTCTTTAGCATCTTCGAAAGATCCGTCAAAGTGCATGCGTGGTTCAGTCTCACCCTTAAAATTTATGGGCGCTGACAACCTTGCCATTAATCGATTCATTTAGACAGTAATTTCTTATGTATCTGGAACGTTATAGGCATTTTTAAACTTCAGTCAAAGAAGAGAAATATCACACATAAACCTCAATCATACCCTTATGTATCTGGAATTGTATAGGAATTTTTTTATCTTCAGTCAAAGAAGAGAAATATCACACATAAACCGGTAAACTTCAGTATGTATCTGGGATGACATGGTAAATATAAAACGGGAGATAAAACGGAGAAAATGGAGAAATCCACTCAGAAATTTTTCAACTTCATCATTTGTGGAACTCTATACTTATACTATATACTACTTATATACTGTATACTGTATATACTGTAATTGAGTATATATTTTGTAACTCATATATTAGATGAAGATACGATATATTTTTAATCAATTAATTGAGGCTACTGTCTGATGATCGCATAAGAATTATGCAAACTTGAAATATGTATATAATCAATGTTCCGTAACCTTGCTGTCTCGTCCAATTATTGTGCGCTGAAATTGTGCAAGTGTTTAATCAAGTATATTTGGAATGTATATATGCTTTGCAAAACTTTTTGTCTGATTAAAGACAGGCATATCTGACTTCCAAATACTTTTCTGTGCCAGGACAAGGATCTATATCACCGAATTCAGATCGTGTAAAAGACAAAGAGCATGAGTTTTGGCCTTCGCATTTAGCTTTTGTAACACGAAGAGAACCAGAACTTTCACATGGAAAATCTGTCAATTGATAATAATCTGAGCTGCAAATTGAGTGCTTGGTGTACAGCTGCCTTCCATAATTTGCGTATTGTATTGCCAATGTTTCGCTTTCTGGACATTGAAGAAATAATTCTTCATTCACGCATGCGATATCTAATGAAATTGCAACAATTGAAAATTAAAATACGGCAAAGAAATGAGATCTCTGTTAAAAACACTTGAATAGACAATCCTACACGGTTCATGCGAACATAACGATAATCAGGAATGAATAAACTAAACATAATAACTGATACTTACGATCGCTATTGACTTCTATCAAAAATATTACTATAAAAAGTAATGATGTTTTTTTTTCGGACAGAAGAAAACAATTCTTGTTTACTAGGAAAAGGCAATGTGAGTATACCCAGTAGCATTTTATATCAACTGTTGGTCTGGGAAATGTTGTACCGACTACAAGGATTAGCGTCCTTCGCCAAGGGTTATTCTGGACTAATTAGAATCATAAAATACTTGTAATAAAAAAAAAAATAATAAAGTGCACCAAAACTTGTTCCAGGTTCATGAGGTTAAAACTCATACTGATAGAAATCAAAAAAGCAATGCAATAGTTCCAGTGCATATCTTAATATATCGATTGACTCTAATTAGTTCAGAATATCATCGTGAATAGTTTTAGATTATTACCTATCTGATAGTAAAAGTGTCCATAGTATCGTTTGATTTTTTCTATGGGATCATCTACTACACAAATTGTAGATTTGCCATTACACATATACATTAGAGTGCATATATATCTCCTTTTGGGACGCAACAGATTTGGATACCGAACTTTTTTTTATCCGTATATGTCACTGTTGCGTTTTTGCACAGCATTTTGATTGTTTCCCCCTTCAAAATTGACCTTGAACACGGCATTTTGAAGATTTTAGTGTCCCATGCACTTTTGAAAGTGACAAAAAAGGAACGATATAATTTACCAAGAGAGTTTGACTGCAATGTTCAGCTAACATCGCTGCGTAAGCTACACGAAAAATAAAAGATGGAATTGTTTTACTTTATTCAATAAATATTTAGCTGTTCATCCAGATCCTGCTAGCCACTTTTCTTATTGTATAACATATTCCAAAAAGAGATAATACCATCGAAGTTGTAACTTTTCTTTTTTAACACTTTTTAGCGCATACTTTTACATCAGCAGGATTATCACGTTTCTATGTAGTGCTGCTGGAAGCCTAAGGTTTTTAATTTTAGTCTCTAAAAAGTTATCTCAAATCTATTTCTGTCACATTTGCTCTGGTTCCAGTATCGTTACAAAAAACATTCTGCGAAAATATTTTCTGCAAATTTTGAGACGTGAGATTGCAAAATCGTACAATTTTGGAGCTATTGGAGTACTGAAGCTTCAAGTTGAGCATTTTCCATGTCCCGTGTGCAGTTTTTAGGAAGTGTCAATTTATCCAAAGCCTCCTTACAATTCTTTTACTGCAGTTATGTTTAGGGGAGGCTCCATTCATTTCCACCGAAGGCAAATATGGTAAAAATTGATGCAGAATTCATAGCGCACATTTCAAAGAATATGGTATGCATTAATAATATGTTTCTGGAGAGGTTTCAAATTAAGTCGGTATTGAATATCGGCACTGGATTTTGCTGGCAATGTGCTGACAGTTACTTTGAATAGCGTCAATCAAAAATCACGAGATACAATATATACGCATGCACAATGCATACTATAAACATTTGTATTATACCGAAAATGATTCGATCAATGTGATTGGTTTAGAGTTTGAGGCCAAATCACCATAGCAAAACTTTTCGAACTTGATATCACGAAAGAGAATTTCCAATTTGATCAGGAGTTTTCAAAATCATTTTATGCCCAACAAAGTCGTGTAAATGCTTGTAAACGTTGTGCTTGTTGTAATTCAAAGCAATTGGCGCACAGTTTCCTATGAGCTATTGATATTTGGCGCACTCTTGTCACTTCAGAAGAAACCCGAAGGCGAAAATTACTCGCCGAGGTGGCTCATAATTTTCTGATGCCTTCTCGTTTTTTCCTTACGTGCCTCTCGTGCGCCAAATATCAATGGAAAAAAGCTCAAAGGAAAGTGTACGCCAACTGCATAGTATATAGTATGCATTATCTATGTTCTCCTCTGTGTTGTAAAACTGCTGGCTGGCTTAATCTAACCACCTTGCTAGCATTTGCCAGTATCTTGTCTGCAATCAAAGTATTGGAATTCAAGAAAGGAAGGAAACGCTTCTCCGATTCCCTGATTGGTCAATAATAATGATAATAATCATATTGCAGTTGGGCGTCAACCCCTTCTGAAAACTATGATACTTCATTGATCGTTGTATTAAATAGAGTCGTGATATACAAACATATATGTAATCATTTGTGATATTTTCTGATTTTTCTCTCCTTCAAATATATTTTGAAACTGATGACCACGATTTCAGGATGCAGTGATGATGGCATTATAGTGATGGAGGAGGCATTGTTAGCAGGACTAGCTTTATAGATCCACAACCATACAGCCTCACAATGACAATTAACATGTAGAGTAGAATAAACATGCTTCAATCTTTTTTAATAATGCGGGAAACTGAGAAAAGCACTTTAAAAGAGAGAACGTTAGACCTTTGAGTGAAATTCAATGCTTTCCAACATGGCAGCATTATTTATCATTTATCATCTTGCTTGAAAACATGACTTCATTTGATCGCCTTACACCTTGACAGCATTCAATCAAGTATTTATAAGAAAACAGCATTTTCCAGCAACGGCAATCGAAGTTGTGAACATTCTTGCTTCGTTTGATCACCTTGTCATGCCTTGCAAGCATTTCACCAACATGTTAACTACCTACACCGGTCACCATGGCTGGAAAAATTGTGGAAGATGCTGAAAAGGTGACCAAATGAAGCCAAGGTGCTGGAAATTGTTTGGACTGCATTTCACAGCATTTCACCGTATATAGCTCAATCAGAACTTAACTTGGTTATAAAATTATATTAAACAGCTCTTGGCTAGCTGGAAAAGCTAGCCAATCCGTAAGACATGATGATTTTCACTTTCAATTTTTCGTATAACGCTGTTTGATACTTTCCACAATATATTTCTTGAAGAACATCAAAAGGGTTACTTTTTTGGTGCCGAATCGTATGACCTCGAATATTGCTTCCATCAAGGATGATCAATGCTCGAATCGACACGCTGTAATACATAGTTTTGCAGATGGTTTTGTAAACTGTGCCATCTGGTTAGCGAGATTCTAATTGAATGCGAGGCCATGAATAACTGAGCCCCCTAAGACCTCAACGTTTGAAGATAGCTACTTAATGCCATTGATATGTCCAACAGATGAATAGGGAGTGCAAGCTGAGTGTATTTTCAGGAAATTAGATGTTCATAAGTACATCTCTTGTCAGGTAAAACTTTGTGATTATTATTCTTTAAATTTTTAAGTAGTCATTGCATTGTATGTAGTATTGCATCAGATTTCTCAAAATATTATTGTAATTTCTACTTATCAGAATTGCTATTAGTTATTTGCAAACACTTCTGTGAGCCTTATATTAACTGTCTGTGAAAAAATACCACAATATCATCATTCATAAGCGGACATCAAACAACAAGTCAATGATGATTATGATGATATCTTTTTAAAATTATTCTTCATTTACCTACCAGTTTTGCATTCGACTGGTTGCTCTACATTGATATCACAGGGTTTATAGTCAGAGTCATAAGTATCAGACGATCCGTGTACTGAGCTAGCTGTTTGTTCTCCACATATACGATCACGAGTTTGGTATCCTATACCACATTTCACTCGACATGATCTGCTATCCCATTGGCTCCAATCATGGCAAGTAATTTCTTTACAAATCTAAAGATTGAAGTAAAAAATGTATTGTTCACTGATTCGTGGAATTCACGTCTCATAACCAACAAAACATGAAAGGGAAAAATGACAATAGAGCAAGCAGTGAGGTCTGTTATGCTAATTAGGTGTGCGCGTGCAACGTTAACGGTTTGTAAAACATTGTATCTTGAGGGTTAAAATTGAAGGCCAAAATATTCTGATGATAAGTTACAGTCGAGAGATTTGACCCGATTATACTGTTGGACTAAGGATGCAATTAATTACGTATACCTTTATGATAATATGGATCACCTTTTGATGATCAATCAAAGTTTTGACTCTCGAGAGCATTTGCATCTGGAAATAATGAAACTGTCATTGAAGGAAGATGAATGATGCAATTGAAGAAGTACAATGCTTAAAGCAACGACTCGATCTATTTGATTCTAACCCGACTTGATTAAAAGCAACAAATATTTTGAGTTTTTAAACAACAAATATATAACCCTCCAAAAGGCAATAGTAAGGCAGTCTACAAACGTCGTGCTTTTCATGCTCCGTGCTAATCTTCTGGCGCGACCTAGCAAAAGCGCGACGTATAAATCAGTAAAGCACGACGCAATTTGTCTAGCTCGGCAAAAGCTCGAAGCACGACGATGGTTGCCGCTCGGAGCGGCGTCAGCACGACAGTTGTTTTATAAGGCGTGCTTTCTTGGATGCCGAGCTTTTATTCGTCTGTTTTCAGACGAATGTTCGGTCAAATTCATGCGAATTCGGGATAAAATAGTAGTTTTTGTGATGTTTTTTTATCATTTTATTCACTTCTCGATGATATTGGTGAACATAAAGTCCAATTATAAACTACTTCATTATGCTCAACTGTTTGGTATTCTGCTTTCTATTAAAATAGTGAATTTTATTACTATGTTATACTATGTAGGTTGAAAACACTTCAGGATGCCCTTCATTTCAGTTGCATGTTAACTGGTAACATAGATTGATAGAACAAATATTTCTTTATGAGATTTAATTGTTTTTTTAAATTAAAACATTTATATTCGAAGGAAATTTAACTAATAAATATTAGATCTCTTAAACCGAAATCTTATATCTCAGACAGTGTGACATCATTTTCAGGTACTGCTAAATTTAGCTAAAGGTAGTTTTACTTTCAATAATTGCGCAATACGCCTTTCAATTTTGATGACGTCAATGGCCAAAGCACGGCAATTTCACGCCGTCTGAAATGAATTGAAACCAGAATTCCAATTCTGCCGTGCCAGACAAAGCAAAGCACGGCGCATGTAAAGCGCGACGTTTGAAGACTGCCTAACCTGGCGAGAGTGATCCAATTTTCATGCAACCTATAGACTGAAGAGTTAAAAAACCTTCGTTAACCCTGAATGTACTGTTCATTTTACAGAGTTCACAAGTATGCTATTAACTCGGACCTCGGTGTTTGATTTATTGTATATGCATTATGAACTGACATTCCAATGCAAATGTCTCGAGCTGAAAAAGCTTAAAGCTAAAATCTCCAAATTGACATAATCTGCATACAAGAACACCGTAGGATATTGGAAAATACATTATCAATTGTACTCTGAAATGGATGGACTGTATTTCTGGAAAGTTCAAGAGAATGTGACATGGGCGAGTTGGCTTCCTAATCGCTCCACATGTTCATTCTATTGTGCTTAATTTCAATTACATTCATAAAGCTGTTGAATTATCCATTGAGCTTCCAAAACAATCGCCTACATCTAATAACTCCCACATGCCTACTGCTACCACTCTTGACTTCAGAGAGACTAACGACTGCCTTGACATTGTCGGCGTACATTTATCACAGAAAATCTACAAGAGAAATTACAATCTGCAATGATGGTGATATGGATGCATACATACCACCATCACCGCCAACAGTACGTAACAATAAACACGCCTATCTCAAAGAGACACCATCATCAGTGGTCAATACTCTGCGCGTAGCCATCATGGATTGTGTTAAGAGTGACGATCTAGTGGCAACTAATACAGCATTTCTACAAACACAATCGAAGCTATAGCAATACTTTATGGATATTGATGGCAAACAGCGAGACTAGAATCCATCCTTTGACCAGCAAGATGGGTGAAAATGGTCACAAAAGTCAACAAAGTGAGACCACGATGAATCCTATCTGACCACGTGAATGTGATATGTGCAATGAAAATGAGACTATGGCGACCTACTAAGCACCTAAAAACAATCCCCATCAATTGGAAAGCCCTACAAAGCCCGATTACATTTGCACACTTAGCCAATCGAACAATCCCAATCCACAATAGATGCACAAGATATCCAACGTATTTAGAGTGTGTGTGTGTGTGTGTATAATTTTATTTCGATTCGTAACCAAAATGAGCAAATGCTCGTTTATACATTGATACGAATTTAAAAGTAAGTTATTAATTATAATATTGTAAATTAGTAGAAATAATGATAAGGATAATAGTATTAATAATATAATATAATTTTTTATTTTTATTTTTATTTTATTATTATTATTATTATTTTTTTATCATTACCATTATAATTATAATTATTATTATTTTTTCGTTTTTTGAACGAGAGAAGTTCCATAATTATGCTAATTGTATTATATTTATAACGAGAATGCTTGTGTTTTTGATATGTATAACATTATAATCTAACTATCGACAGCTGATTGACATAAACCAATAATTTATTTTCCATTCCAGGGATGTCAAATACGCAAGAGTTGACTCTTTGAATGTTCTTATTGCTTCCCCACGTATTACTTCCGGGATAAAGTTCCAGACTCTAGTACCTACTGCTACAATCGACCATTTCATCAGGGTTGTTCTGCAAATGGGTGGGATGAGTTTGTTTGGACGGCAAGATGACGTATATTTAGTGTTGGATATCTTGAAGAGGGAGTGCAAAAGTTTTGGAGTTTCTGTTATGAGTGTTTTGTGGATCATATTGGTTAATTTTACTATTCTTCTGACGTGTAGAGATGGAAGACGATATTCTTTCCCAGTATTGGGTCGTGTTAGGTGTTTTAGTGATTTTTCTTGAATTCTTTCTAAATTCTAATGGCCCTCATGAAACTCACACAAGATTGTAGAACAGCCATCAACAAAAAACAAACTACTGCAATCGTCTCCCTCGATCTCTCCAAGGCATTTGATATGGTACACCATAAACTTCTGATGGAAAAATTGAGAGCTTACGGTGTAAATCCATCAAGTTGTAACTTAATCAACAATTACCTAAGTGGAAGAACACAATCTATCAGAGTTGAAAGTCAGACTTCCTCGCCCTTCTCCTGCCCTCGGGGAGCCCCACAAGGGTCGATAATATCACCACTACTATTTAATATATACGTAGCAGACTTTTCATTTCTTCCAATAACCTCTTCCATCATACGATACGCAGATGATACAACGCTATACTATTCCTCCAACCACAAAAACACTGCTGTCCAACACCTCAACAAAGACTTGGAAAAGGTGCACCAATGGTTCCAGCTGAATTGTCTAAAACTGAACCCCTCAAAAACTCAATGCCTACTAATCAATCACATTCCAGAACCCGACATTCACGTTACGAGCGCAAATCTTCTAAGTACTAATCAAATACATAACAAAGACATTACAATCGATGATGTAACCTTACCTTGGCTCAATAGAATAAAGATACTCGGTGCTCACATTGACTGTAGATTAAACATGAGATGTCATCTTCGCAATTGCATCAGAAAAGCCAATCTCTCCCTATATCAAATCAAACAGGTTAAGAAATCCCTAAACCCACACCTTGCCAATACACTTTACAAGACATACATCCGTCCTCACCTAGAACATTGTAGCCTACTTCTTCTTGGAATTAATCAAACGGATAGACTAAAATTAGAAAGAATTCAAGAAAAATCACTAAAACACCTAACACGACCCAATACTGGTAAAGAATATCGTCTTCCATCTCTACACGTCAGAAGAATAGTAAAATTAACCAATATGATCCACAAAACACTCATAACAGAAACTCCAAAACTTTTACACTCCCTCTTCAAGATATCCAACACTAAATATACGTCGTCTTGCCGTCCAAACAAACTCATCCCACCCATTTGCAGAACAACCCTGATGAAATGGTCGATTGTAGCAGTAGGTACTAGAGTCTGGAACTTTATCCCGGAAGTAATACGTGGGGAAGCAATAAGAACATTCAAAGAGTCAACTCTTGCGTATTTGACATCCCTGGAATGGAAAATAAATTATTGGTTTATGTCAATCAGCTGTCGATAGTTAGATTATAATATTATATATATCAAAAACACTAGTATTCTCCTCATAAATATAATAAAATTAGCATAATTATGGAACTTGTCTCATTCAAAAAACGAAAAAAACAAAAACGAAAAAACGAAAAAAAACGAAAAAAAAACGAAAAAAATAAAAAAAAATAACAAAATAATAAAATAAAAATAAAAATTGTATTATATTATTAATACTATTATCCTTATCATTATTTCTACTAATTTACAATATTATAATTAATAACTTACTTTTAAATTCGTATCAATGTATAAACGAGCATTTACTCATTTTGGTTACGAATCGAAATAAAATTATACACACACACACTATGTACAAAACCAAACATATCAGGTGGGAAAATTGTTTTGAAGTGATTTTGGAGTTGATTTGCTAAGATTTTCTCGAATGCTTTGGAGATATGAGTGAGGATGGTAATTGGTCGATAATTTTCTTTATTTGATGGATCATTTTTTTTGTATATTGGTGAGACTATGCCATGTTTCCAGGCTTTTGGTATTTTCATTTATTGTTATTAAGTGATTGAATAGATCGGTAATAGGAGAGGTGAGGCTAGGTAGGATAGTTTTGAGGAAGCTTACGGATATGTTATCGGCCCCAGTTGCCTTATTAGTTCTGAATCTTTTGATAATATTATATACTTCATTGTCTGATGTGTATTGAAAACAGAAGGAAGTGTAGGAGCGATTCATGATTTGATGTATGCTTGGGTGATTTTTGAGATAGTCGGCAGTCCAGTTTGGAGTAGGTGGTATACATTTTTTAAAATATCTTCCTAATATTTGTGCTTTTTCTTTAGCAGAGGTTATTAAGCAATTGTTTTCTAATAAATTAGCTACATTAGCATATTTGTTTTTCCCAATACCAGTGATCTTTTGTAAGTTACGGTGAAATTTTGAGGGTTCAGTCTTTGAAGATGTTTCGAGACATTGTTGGAGGCTGTGTCGTTAAGTTTTGTGACTAGATTCCGTTGATTGTGGAAGCGGCGGATATTTTCTTCATTTCGTGGTAACTTCGATAAGTGATCTCTGAATCTGATTGCTTCGTCGATGTTAACTGTAATCCATGGTGGTCGTTGTGCCTTAATAAGTTTAGATTTCAATGGTGAATGTTTCTCTATGACTGAGTTAACTTCAAAGAACCATCTGTTCCATACATCATCGGCTGACAGTAGCTCACCGTTATCATTAGTGTACATACGTTCCCATTGTATCCCACAGAGATCATTATTGAGTGAAGTAAAGTTTGTATTTTTCGTTTTTCTGTAAGTTATTAATCTTGGCTGTGTGCGTAGGCACTTAGTTTTGTATGTTGTCATGCAGATACTGTGGTCGGAAGCTCCAGTTGCGATGATGTTACTAGCAACGAAGTGTCTTGGATGCGATAAGAGTATGACATCAAGTGATGTCCCTGATGATGGTCTGGTTGGTCCATTGATCAGATTGATGAGAGCGTAGTTATCAATAAATTCTTGAAGGGATTGTCCAGGAGTGTTATTCACTTTTTTGCTAATATCGCAATTCAAATCACCTAGCAATACTACCTCAGATCTTGATCTAAGTAATGTTCCCATAATACTATTCAGACAGTCAAAATACTTTTTCAGTGCAAAATTTGGTGGCCGGTATGTTAATATTATTGACACCTTTTTTAAGCCAAATTTAATATCGAATGCCATCATCTCAATTTCGTTATTTTCCCATTTAGGTTTTCTTCTGCAAGCGATGTTGTCGTTGATGTAGAATACAAGCCCACCTCCAGCAGTGCTGTTGGGACGGTCTTTCCTATGTAGAGTGAATCCATCGAAGTCTATTTGCTTATTGCTGATATTAGTGTTTAATTTGGTTTCACATAGGGCAATGATATTCGGTGATAATTTATTAGTGAGGTGGTCGATTTCGTGCTGCGTCCCCCTTAGACTGTTGCAGTTCCAGCTGACGATGTTAATATTATGAATTGGTCCAGGGTTGGGATGTATATCACCACAGCAGAGCATTATTAGACAGATAAGTGTTATAAAGTATTGGTTGATCTGTGAAAAACATTTGAGTACAGTAGTGAATGATGTAGTTATTGTGACATACAAATTGTTTATGGTGGATAATCTTCAATATGCGATATGCTTCAATTTTTTATAAAGTTTTGGTTTGGTGTTAGTCGTAGTTACTTGATATTTACTGATGGATGAGTTAAATAAACCAGCTGATATTCGGAATTGTTGATTATTGATGGGCATTGCGGTATTTTGTTTGGGTCATATGCTGAAGTTGTTTTTCGATGATTCCATAAGTGGCGTTTGTGAAAGTTGTATTTCCGATGTTGCGTTTTATGTGTAAGAGTAGTAGTGGGCAACTGCCATCGAAGGTGTGATGCGATGTTGCTTTGCATTGGAATGCCTTCGATTTGCAGCATGCGGCACATTTTCTTTCTTTCCTGATGCATTTCTTTTTCCCGCCCAGTGGATGTTGATCACCACAATCAAAGCAAATTGACTCTTCGTCAATCATTTCACAATTGTTTGTACTGTGACCAAGACGGCCACAATGAAAACATCGAATCGGCTTCAGATCTGGATAGGCGCAGACATTTAGTATTGAATCAAGTCTTAGCCACATGTTGTTCTCGGCAAGCTTAGAGAGTGCTTTGGATGCTAGTCGTAAGGATACTCTTTGATCAAGAGCATTCTCTTTTGTTGGAAACAGATATAAATTAATAATGTCATTTTGACTCTCAAAAATGTCTGGATTGTCAGCAAGCAGTGAATCATGGATAGCTTTAGATGTCATCCATTTCGGAACATTTGGAATAATTGCGACTGGATCTCTTTTTTTTATTTCTTTGTAGGTAATTTTACCTTTACTAAAGGATGATTTTATGCTGGCTAGCTTTTCATTCGGCACTTCGATCGAGGTTGTTTTTCCTTTTGTTGTAATTATTGATCCTTTAACATTAATTTTACTTTTCTTTAGTTTTTCTATTATTATTTCAGAAGGTTCATCTGAAAGAAGCTTTGTGCAGTTTTTTGTTGTTCCATTAATTGTTCTATTGACAATTAATGCAATGTTAGGGGCTGTAGCCACTACCTGTGACCAAGAATTTGGTTGACATTTCCAACTTTTCCCGCTCGATAAATTTAGAAATAATTTCTTTTAATTCAGATATTTCTTCCCTCATTTCATTGATCGATTCCTTCAGTTTATCATTGAATTTACATTCTAAGCCTTCATTGTCACTGGTACTCTGTTTGGCCCGTTTCTTTCCCATCTCTAGCAAATTCAAAATATCTGTGCTTACCTATCGATTGTTTACATCGTTGATCGTTGATCGTTGATAAGGATATTGAAGCAAAAGATAAGTTGATAAGTTTGCATCAATTCTTTAACACCATTTGTTCAAGATTTGATATATTTCGATATTATTACCAAATCAGTCATTGAGCAATAATAAATTATATCTTAAATATGGTTATATTCAAATGATGTAAAATTGAAGAACCTAGTGAATATTCACTCCAACCCGGTGTATTGCGCTTGACAGAAATCCAAACAAGTCCAGGGTAGGATATCCAGCGTATTTAGAGTCCATCCAACAGTCTGAAATTGAGACACTACGAAGAAGGCGAAAAACACAAAATGCATGGAAACACGATCATGACGTAGAGTGTCCGACTCAGACGCTATAAAATGTTTGAAGGTGGGAGTAAAAAGAGAATTTGCCTACAAAATCGGGATGAAATCACATAATTTTTACTTGAAGTGATTATTGATTTTGAAATAACTTGAAAAATGCAGTAGCAAAATTGAGACATATTGGATGCTAGTAAAAATAAACTGAAAAGGCTTTTGGACAGCATTTTGATGTCATGGACCATTTTTGTGATTAAGGCGAATGGGACGAGAAAGAATATATTTTGGGATTTGTATCCATATGTCTTTACTGAGCTTTTTCTCTAACTCCAATTTCAAACTACGCGTTCGAGTTATTTACCAGTCTCACAGCGCTGATATCTGTTTGTGTTTGTCGAGCGGAGCGATCAAAATTTCTGAGAAACCTCGGAAGCTTCTAGGAATTCAAGGAATTGGTTATCATTCGAAAGGACCAAACATCAAACTATTGTCGGGTAATTTCAATGAATTCATTAATCTTAATAAGTTTATGCCGGACAATGTACTGAAAATCTAGAATTTCCCTATAGAATTTTGATCAATGAGGAGTTATCACCCTCAACATCGCCACTGGCGACGGCCCTGATAGAGTCTGCCAGACAAATCTCTAAGCTGTCAATTCAAAGCAGCCTTCTTGTGATCATACACTGCACCATAACCGGAAATAAAGAACTCATACCGTCAATTTGCACCCCAAAAAGTATGAAGGAAAGAATAAAGCAAATTAGCAATCTTCAGTCTTACACAAAATGCCTATGAAGGTTTGGAAAGTACAGTAGAACCACGTTCGGAACTCCCAATGGCAACAAAGGTACGACAAGATGAATGGACACTGAGGTGGTGGATTATGGAAAGAACCCACAACTGAAAGAGCCCTAAGAAACTAGTTCTGCCCATCATGATGTTCTATTCCTTGCAGGGAAAAAACCACCCGATAAAAGACGCAAGTCTTTAATCGTCTCCATACGAAGTCAAACAAGTATACTTCCCCAGAAGATCAAAGACTAATTTATCTAGTGTGCTTGAGTGCCAAGTTTTTCAAATGGATGTATTTGAACGGCATACGAGGATGCATATGCCTACCTTGTACGCGCATGCACAAATTAATTTTTCGTTCAAAGGAATTTGATTGGCGTAATGAACGCTATTATTTAACCCTATACGAATATCGAGGCATATGCCTGATGCATTGGAAACCACATCTGGAGTACTGCAATGAGACACACTCATACCTTCTTTATTTGTACTCATAATGGGCTACATCTTTCGGAGTTCCCTCACGGATGAAGATTCATGCACAATGAAACGCAGAATGTCTAGAAGATACCCTGCAGTCAAACTACGGAAAACTGCATTTGCGGATGATGCTACAGTTTGCTACTACCATTTAATTCAATTATGCTACTAGCTTTGGATACGCTTTTCAAACATTATAAAAACGAAAATCTTTATATATAGCAATTTATTGGAAAGAGGAAAATTTATTGGCCGACTTGGCGATCCAACACATCTCTGGCAGTTTTTTTAACCCACATATACCAACTGAACCTCATAGAATGGTTGATGCATTACTGGAAACATTCCTTTCACCTCCGTTACGCATTAATGTTATAAACTAATCTGCATTGCATCATATTGATGATGATGCATGGAGACGTCGCGTGCGGCAGTTATATTAGAAGATAAGTGAAAATAATATGAAAGAGTTCATGGAGTCCTGTAAGATTACAGTTTCAATGCTGTTTCGTCGATTGTAAAGTCCCTGGGGAACCAAATTGCATTAAAACATTACCGATTTATACATTTAAGTATTATTTCTGGATAATATTAAATACATTATATCCACATGGAGAGTGTACTTTTGAAGTGTAAAGTAAGATTTGTTTTAAATCCGGTAAATTCCTCGTTTTATTCTGGGAATACAATCTTTATCACTTCACCTATATACTTACGTCTCTCTTTCCAGACGAAACACAAATGTAATCAACTTTAAGATATTTCATCGTACCAATGCAGGGGTCAACATGAAATTCATAAGGACTTGCAAATAGCTTGCAAGAATTTTTGCCATTGCATTTTGATTTAGTGATTGAAGTAGAGGACTCAGCATTGCATGAAGCATTTTTTAGAAGGGATTGGCCAGGACAAATGGCATTATGAGTGTTCAGATCTCGACCAAAGAACGCATGTTGTATGAAAAGTTCCTCATCTGCAGGGCATAGCAAATCCAAGGTGTTTCTATCACAGGCAATACCTGAAAATGAAAATAATAAAGCAAACATATAGAGATCGAAGCAGCATCATGAAGTGAACATACCCACACGGAAACTTCTTAGATTTCCTTCACATCTTTCTAAAAGTAGATTTTACTCACATCTAGGACAGATTTCCACTTATTCATTGCTCCATCTTTGTTCTATACACCTCATATGCATTACTTGACACGAGCCTCTGAATATTTTTTGGCACTAAATGTAGAGTTACTGGAGCAGCACTATTTCAGAATTGTCTTTTTCAGTTTGTTCAGTATTTTTACTTGATAAAATGTCTTGATGTGGGCTGCATCATTTCCTGATGCCCGACTGCCCGTGGATGGTACAGGTACGATTCTATTGGGGAAACGAATGAGGCGTAACGTACGAGCTTCCGATGGTAATGTTGGATATATATGTGTCTCTTTATCGAGCAGGACAAGCTAATATCCACTCAAGTGCCAAATAAAGGCGAGAAAAATTAAAATGCTGTTCTGTTTGATTGTTTATCCAGCATCTTGATTGCAATTAACCATCTGTACTATCATAACATATGCAATCAACTAATACCATAAGAATATTTGCATCTATCCAACAATCAGTCAACATTAATCTATTTTCTCTTGTAATCATGGCATATCTTGTAACTCATGTTCTGTACTCATATTCAATTACACCCTTCTGTTGTCAACACATTTACTCTTTACTCTTGCATTGAATCAATTATACTTATTTATACAGCTTTTACCAGCACTTTTCAAGCACTGTGCTTGCCAGCAACTGTGGTCGACACGGGAAAACTTTATATAAATTTTTTTCTTGTTACAGGTTTGCAAGTAAAAACTTGGTTTGAATCACACATTTCTTGTTTTCAGAATATATTACTTCCGTTACTTTAATTAATTCTACAAGTCGAAATTAAAGATCAGATTATTTTACTTACGAGTTTTACATTCTGTTATGTTAGTATCACATGGTTTGTATTCAATGGCTGTGTTGATTGATTCATTACAATTGGATTGTAGTATATCCTCATTATCAGGATGTTCACATGTGCGATTACGATATTGTAGACCTCCTCCACATTTCACTTCACATGTCCAATTGCTCCAGATACTCCATACATGACATGACATATTTTGGCAAGGCTATAAGAATGCAGCATAGTATATACATTGGATCTATAGTACCATACCCTTTTCAGAAAAATTTAATAGATCATCATTCATAAGGAAGTCAAGATGTAGATTATAGAATTCTGCACTTGCGAAGGTAATATGATGCCCGGTTAGAAATCAGAATATGTATCACACATGAAAAAGGACAGACTGTAGGCCTGCTTTAACATTCTTGAAATATTTTGCAACAAAACCATGATATTACTTTACCATTAATAATTGCTATTTTCATTTTAACTGCTATTTATTTTCATTTTAATTGCGATTTTTTTTTAAACTGAAAATAAAAATGAAAACAAAATGATAGCAACACTTTTAAAGGAATCAGCGAAATCCAATTGTTCTGTGACAACAAGTTGCCCTTGTTGCTTCTAGGGTACTATTCAGTGATCTGCATTCTGATTGGCTGCTCCATCGTTCATTATTTTCTCATAGTGAACGCTGACAAGTTCCTTCGCAAATTCCAAAAAGTAAACAAGCGATTCGCAAATGTTTTTGAATCAAAATTTTATACGAATTACGAGAGTAAATTATATTTTCCGTACCCGAGGAAACAAAACAAGTAACAAAATATGCGATGAAGTTGTTCAATGGTAAGCTATGCATATACAACTTTAATCTTATTTAGTTATTTAACAATCTTCTTGCAACTTCTCGCTACTTTATTGCAGATATTAATTAGTCAGCTAGTCAGCAAAAGTTTATAAACAACAAACTTTTATATTACAAACTGCAAACAATTATGTATTTTTAGATACTCAGTGTTACCTTCTCAAGTTTACTACTTTGTGGGGCTGTATTTTGTAGCCAGTATTAATCTCCAACTGTTTAATTTTAAAAATTAAATCTGAATCAAGTCAAATTAAAATTCGTTCTCCAAATAACGACCCTGCAGTCGTCATGGATGCCTTTGATGGACGGTTGTATTTAAAATTAATTATGCAAAAAGTGAATAAATAGTTAGAACCTATTTTTGATATGTTTTGCTTGTACCACTAGTTGGTTTCCATTAAAACAATTAGACACCTACGAGTTTGTAAATATATTTAGTTGCCAACTGATATTGATTACCTTCAATAGTTTAACTATACGCATGTGATTATTAAGTTGTATGGAACTCTTATGACAAATTTTTAAATCGTATTTCAAACAGTTACCTTATTCAAGAAAGAAGGAAATTATCTGATTTTATGACTCGTTATTTATGTGTATTATGATATTTCTTGGAATTCAATTAACTTATGAATTAATTAATTGTTATTGTTATTTAGAAAAAACACATTACAGATTATACAGAATACTCAGAGTACAAAGACTACTCGGATTGAGATAAACAATCAAACAATTATCACTTCTTGCGTGTTTCACCATCAAAGCAAAATATATAATTAAACTCCACCCACAGGCATCGGGTGTCGTCTACAATCAGACTTGTCGTGATGACTATAGTGACATCTACATCGTATTTTATTTGAATTGCTGGGGATACAAGGTAGTACTTTCAAATGGCAGTATTTCATTATAAATCATCAAAGAAAATTATAATCACTTACAAACAATAACTCACATTAGTTTGATTGAAAACGTCAACTGGAGCAGATGCATCAATTGACAAGGCAATTGGCGGAACAGATGAGCACGTATATTTCACTTCTAGATATTTTTCTGTCCCATAACAGGGATCTTCGACGAAATTTGGACCACTTACCATCAGTGAGCATGAGCTTTTACCTTCACATTCGACTTTTGTTATAATGAAAGCTGATGCTAAGTTGCACTTTTCATCTGTCAACAAATCGTAGCTAGTGGCACAGATAGTTGACTGGGTGTAAAGTGAGCGACCATACATTGCTTCCTGTATGATCAATGTCTCGTTGGCAGAGCATTGCAATGATAACTGCTTCTTATTGCATGCAATACCTGTGAAATGGTAAAACTATTTACTTACACACATGCAGCAAAACGAACGACTAAACACCAGCGGTCGGTCAGTGCAAACGGTCAATAATAAAATACAGGTATGAATCAATTTTGCTGTTAGAAAAGCATCTTAAATACAACATCCATAGACAAAAGATGTTTCTTTTTTGTCTTTCGAAGTTCAATAATATCAATGTAATTGAAATGCAAAACATAAGCCATGGATTTGAGGTTGTCAAAATGAAACTGGCATCGATATTTCACTTCTTTACAAGATTATCACACTCATAGTTTTTAAACATGGAAACAGTTTCCTATGAGCTATAGATACTTGGCACAGGAGAGGGACGTTAGGAGAAAACGAGAAGGCATCAGAAAATCTAGAATGCAATTCACACAGACCCTATTCTTTTGTGAATGAATCGCGGTCTGTACCGCAGGCTACAGAAAATCAAGAGCCACCGTGCCGAGTGATTTCCGCCGTCGAGTTTCTCCTGAAGTGACTAGAGCGCACCAAATATAATAGCTCATAGGATACTGTGAGCCAATTGCTTTGCATCATCATTAGCACAGCTTTTACAAGCAGTTACATGACTTTCTTGCTCATGGATTAAGGGTTCATGCATGAATTTTGCCATGCTTCATCGCAACATTCCTGCACCAGTGAAGCGTAATGAATAAACAAGCCGATGGCGAGTTATTCTAGCTTCCCGAATGTCGGACAATATCCCGAGTGCAGGAGTTTGCCATGGAGCACTGCAAAACCCGTGCATGAACGCTTTTATCGTAGCGAGATCTTCTAGTCGTTTGCATTTACGCATGTGCGGCTTCTATCAACAATATTTATGTGAAAATAAAACTTTTCAAGGTCTCACCAGGGCTATACATACTGTGTTTCACAGCATAGAAACATATCATTAACATGTTACAGCTTCTGTTGTTGTATACCGCTTTGTTATTAAATTAGACACGTCGTGAAATGTTAGTAAACATTCAAGGTGATAATACACATTGAAAATATTTAATTCACCTTAAACGAATTATTGACATGTGTAGAGATTTGTATGAGATTATATATAATAGATGTTAACTCTACAAAGGTTGACATAGAAAAAGGGCGAATACATATTACAGTGATTATTTACATGTAGAGAAAGACTGATACAAACGGAAGTTACAATATATATAAACCACTACAGATGACAACAAACAAACCACTACACATGTTTGACAATTTATTTTCATCAAAGTAATTATCCAAGCATTTAAAAACCTAAATCTGTACTGATTTCGTAAATACATGACTTTATATTCATGCACACAAACTATCAACACAATTCCTTCTCCCCGAATGCCTATGCAAAGACAATAATATCATGAAATGCTGTGTTAATGGCCCCCAATAAACAAGGGCATTAATCTAATCTCTGCTATAATGATCATTAATGAAGAACAGAGGCCATTTGAAAAGGCCTCATCGTTCGAAATATAACATTATTTGCTTCTTATATCCATGTTATTGAACAAGTCATATTTAAAACTCGCAATATGATTTTTTACTCAATTTTAACGTGGGGAATAAAGTCGTAAAATCCCCTATTAATACCGGCGAAACTAGAAGTTAGCTATTCTTTTCCTTCTGCAATGGTGGTTTGATTTGTAATATTATGAATGATCATATCTACAGAAAGAAAAAAGCATGGGCATTCGAATCATATAGTCACGCGCTATGCTCACGCTACTGGCTGTATTTAGTTGTTAACTTTACACCGTTTTCGTGAACCAACTTATAGAGGAGAATGGGTTTCGAGAGTCCAAATCGATATCTCACAAGCGAGGCTCTGTCGATTTTAAACTCGAAAAATAAATTCATATCTCCGAGCGCTCATAGATTATTCTGTTTATTATATTCTTATATTAATGATATTGTCTGTTTGTAAATAAATTATTTCGATATTTCGATATTTGTATATTTCTGTATCTGTCGAAATAATACAGATAATCCATTATAAGGAAATTATGCAAGCATTTGTGTCGATATAACCATGTACAGTAACATATTTGTTGTATGAATATTATGATATTCTGGGGTTGTATTTAAATAGTAAACTTCCCTAGGTCTTTATTTGATATCATTGTATCAATTAAATTACAGATTTTAAAAATTTCATAGGTTGATAATCTAGCGGGTAGATAAAATCAAAGGCGAATTGAAATCTCCAGAAGGAAATGTGCTGTTTTGAATTAAATTGCGAGAAAGAAATTTGAACAAGAAAAGTCAATCAGTTATATGATAGTTGAAATAATACAAATTAATGACTTGCATTGAATTACCAGAATAACTAAGCCAAACAAAATATGTATTGAAATCAAAGAAACGTAGACCTATTTCATGTGGTGGTGATTTCAGAAATCTAGAGCAGGATACAAACATTGATGTTGTGAAAAAGCTGGCAAAATGTTGGCTTCATTTGGCCGGGGCATAAGAATTTGATTAAAATATTCTCACGAAAATCTTTTGACTGAAAAAATATTTGATTTCGCGCCAATCAATTAAATGAGGAAACATCACTTGCGGCATAGCAAAAAATAAAGTCGAGTGAGTTCACTCATACAAATATTTTAATTTCCTAGAAGATGCATGAAGGAAGACTTTTCAATGATCATAACGATATTTCAACTAACCATTGTTTGCGAATACAATGATGTATTTACAATTATTTGCTTGTGAGATATCGTAAGATATTGATTGATAAAAGAATACAACAACATTATAACTTGAAGATGCTTCATTAACGTGTGTTCGTGTCAGACTGACTCATGTCAGACTTATGTCTACAGTTATCTGTATCTCTATTTATAGTCATGATGTCATGATATCCCAGCTTGTGAGTGTGCTAATTAATTGTAGGTTAAGATTTAAATTGAACCTACCAAAATTGCTCAATCTTCTACATAACATAACGTGCGTGTTTTGATTTGTATCACACTTGACTGCAACATGCCTTGTATCACGACACCGATCACAATATTTACAATTAATAAAGATAAAAACATCCTAAAGGGAATAAAACTTTCAATAACAATAGAAATTTTTAGCTCCCTTCTGTAAAAATATGCATTATCAATCTTTTACTTCATTATTATTATGTTTTCGTATTCGGTGTTGCAATCAAACGCAAATAAATAGTCAGCATAACCAGCCGCATTGTGAAAGTAAACAACACGTAGGCCATCTAAATATCCATCTATTTTGAATACTGTTATGATATCCATCTTAAGCCATTAAGGAAATAAATAAATCATCTATCTGCATTCTGTTCACAGTCTGTCCAGAATGGAAACGTTGAAGTCAAAATGATAAATCAGAATCAGCCGACGGCGTATCGTGTGAATTCCAATAATACTATCTGACTGTGACTCTTTCGGGTTTAGGAAGACAAAACACAATCCAAAATAATAACCTGATAGTCAAAAATGTCCCAAGTAAAATCTAGATTTCCGTAGTAAAATGTCTTAATCGAAAACAACTTTGTCAGATCAGAGCAGAGACTTTACACTCTCCTTCAGAAACGTTTTAGTCTGGACGCAGGCTACACAATGCAAGGTGAAAACATCGACAAACAATGGCGGTGCGGTCTGGAGCCCCAAAATGGAAAGTTACATTTTGTTTCGATGCAAAAAGCAGAAAACGAAAATCAAAAATCAAGAGACGTAAGAACCCAGTTTAGATTTAATTCAGAATTCGGATCAGAGATATGTGCGAACAACCATTGGACAGGAATTGCATCTTACAATAGAAGATATAAAACTATCTGGTAATTATATTAATATAGAGATATATATGGTTTGATTTGATTCAGAATTGTCAACAAACAAAAATATACCATTTTATAACAGTCATTTACAGGTTACGGCACTAAAATAACAGTAACATAAGGTCGAGGGGGACATCAATATGTTTTGGGTTAGATGGGCCATTATCAGAAGGCTCAAAAGGGAGACCTTCATGTGTGCCTAGCGAATGGCAGGTCATATAGATAACAGTACCAACTAATTAGATAACAGTCTTAGAGATCAGGGTGAACTAAAGGGGCTGGGGCTACAATTCACCCTAGGGGATTCTCAGCCACAAATCTCACAGCCAATCAAAATTAAGCATTTACACATTTCGCATGGTGCAGTGGAGATGTTGAGCCGATCAAACAATAGAATTACAGCAGCACAGCTTTTACAAGGGCAGTAATTTAACAGTCAAACCCTTCTGGCTCAAATGCATGTAAAATGGTCATAGAAACGGGGAAAAGATTACAAACTTGCTATAGGATGTCTGAATTTTTATATATCACGATTCCATTCTCAAAATTCGAATTAGGCTTTCAGCGAAGTCTTAAATGAGATTAGAATGTGTTATATTTAGCAAAGGTTTGTACTAGAAGTGTTTGGTGATTCACCAAGACTTCCAGCTGTGTGTTGATATTGGTCGCGTGACTGCATCTTGCGAATTGTCATCGTTAAAACGCCATACTACCACCTAAACTCTTGATCGAATATTCGAGGCGGGGGATTCCATATAGAATGATATTTTTCGATAACTAATGATGGCATCAATACTTGGAGGATTTGAACGGAGAATAAAACAAGAAATCATCGTGGCTTTTTATCAAAGAAAATCATCCGAATGATTTATCATTAAACATTCAAAGTGGGTTGTCTCATACCTAAAATATTTATCAAAACAGAAATGATGTTTTATTTGAACGGGCCGTGCTTATCCATACCATTGGTGTTTCTAGGCGAAGTATATCCATCACGTAATAACAAATGGCTTGAGAGAAAATAAGTGAGGAATAATCTTTGCTTCCATTTGGAATGGAGGAGACATGCAAACTTACCAGTGACGCATTCTTTTGGTGTTACATTTGGATCACATGGCTGATATTCGGTTTCTTCATTAAACGTTCTGTTACAATTTATCTGTACATCGCCGAAATGTTCACACGTACGATTACGAATCTCATACCCATTGCCGCATTTCACTTGACAAGTCCACTTGCTCCATGGTGTCCATGATACGCATGTTAGATTTTGACACTGCTACGAGAATAACAATGTTATGTGTAAATCATTTACATAGTTGATTATATTGAAAGAAATGTCATGCGAAATAACGAGGTGGGTAATTGCTTCATTATTCATCACATTACTGTAATTATGCAAGGAAACAAAAGTTCAAAATTTCGTCTTTCATGTCTGTTTCATTTTTTTCCCAACAAGCTATAAAACTATTGATTAAAGGCTGAAATAGATTATTTATTTATCCATGCTGTGACTTTTGTATTCCTTTCTATCCTACAACTTCTACTTTCTAATCTACTTTCAGATGATGCAACAATTTTTTTCATGTATCAGATTCTGCTATTTTCTTATTAGTAAAGCTAACCCAAAAGATTATAAACAAATGTCCACGTAAAGAGACCAATGTGATGATTGACGTTGATGTGATGTAGTAGGTAGAGATAATATCTAATAAGGCCTAATCGAAGCTAGCATCCCATTGTGACGCCATATTGAACCTATTATCCTGAGTTACTGCTTCACAGCATCAAACATTAGGAATTATCTGCATTCTATAAGTTAAGATCATAGATTTATACTGTATTTCAATAATAACTCTTATCTCTTTTCCGCAGAGCTTTATTTGATTTCAGTACATAATATAGAGGCTACCTGATGGTCGCGAGAGAAACTCAAACAGATGAGTGAGTATAATATCATAATAGCATACCATAGTGTCAGAGCTGATGTCCGGCTGTATGTGATCGTATGTAATCCTATGCACGACATGTAAGAGTATCCAATAGCATTATGAAATATATTACATTATTATATGTATATTTTGTATACTCACATTATCTGAGATGACAAGATTTGAGGATTGATCTGCTTCAACGGAAGTACAGGTGTGTCTGCTTTCAATGTATTTGGCAGTGCCAGAGCATGGATCTCCACCGAGGAATGATGGGTTAACAGAAATATAACAGTGGTTGTTTTCTTCGCACTCCGCTTTGATAGCAGTAAGAGAGACATCAGAAATACAAGATGTTTCTCCCAGTTTGTAATGTGGCGTAGGACAGATGATGCCTTGTGTATTTAGAGGCCGACCATAAGTAGCATAAATGATGATGAGCTTTTCATTTGGTGGGCAATTTATATATAGACCAGTACTTTCGCATGTAATTCCTGAAATTTATTAAATCGTCCCCAATTACTGAATTAACAATCTGTTTTCTATGCTACTCAAGTATTCAACACTTTCTGCCCAATATTGGTTAATAATAAATAAACAGGAGTGTTGAGTCATGAAGCCTTTTAGGTGCCTCATAGCAACCCGAGTGTTTATATAACCTATATTGCACAAGAAAGTTTTGAATACTTGATTTACTAAATAGAAAAATACTATACGTTTTCAACAAATCCTTCCCCGTGCTTGTACTGATCACGTGTATCGTTCAATATTGGTTATATATATCACGCGTATCGTTCACTATAATTCCAATATCAAGCAATTGTTGAATGAGGCTGCAAGTGACTTTGGTTCAAGTGAGATCAAAAGTGCAAGCCGACTGCAAGCCGTCGTGGGCAGACAAAATTCTTCCCTAAATTACAGTCACAAATGCTGAAAATTGGTCACAATTGTCGTAAATCCCACGTCAAATCGTGTCTTTTCCATTGACCACAATTAATTCCAATAAGCTTTTGATGCTTTTGATGCACATTGAAGTGAAGATGGCGACCGCATCTTTTCAAAGCACATCAAAATGCTTCAAAAATCGGGAAATATATATGCGCTATCCAGTTAGTATATAGATCAGTGACTTAACATCATTGCTCTCAGCCAAAAGAGCCACTCCTTTAGAAATAGAGGGCTGGTAAGGGTGCCATGGGTAAGGCGATACCGTCTGAATTACTCTTTTTACTAATATAAAAATGAGATTGGTAGTATTTAGTTGTCCTGTTATCCATAAGCCTTTGTATATTAGATCGATATATGCAAAAATAAGATTTCTGTTCAAAGGATCTAGCATATAGGCCATTTTTGTAATAATTGATGCAAACGGCTCAGTTAACGGCTTAGTAATAACAAAGATACAAATAAAGAATAATCAGATATTTAGCATGTGAGGGCCGAATAATTGAGCATTTAAGACATTTATCAACATTGCTTCTTGTGACTTATTATTCTATTTAAGGCTCTGCGTTGCCATTTCATCACACGAAGATATTTCTGTAAACTCTCGGTGATTTTTTAAATTATAACCGCATAAATAGATTTTAGTGCTACACTGCAACGGCATGGTGCTAAGCAACGGTGATCTCATGCAGCATATTTTGAATTCCTATCCCTCATCTGATGATATTAAACCTGTTCCGCTTGAATTATGCTACATGAGAAAGGACATAGGCAGTGTCGCTCAAATATTATCAAGAGAAACTGACCTGGCTTCCCTGTTAGACGCCGCCAACACATTTCCACAGGAGACGTGCGTGAAGTAGCGCTAAACGTAAAAACAAATCATTGGCGTCTGTACATTTTTGATTACGTCGAATGGCGTCAACATTCTATCGGATGATAGATTGTTATGATTATGAAGTGGAGTGACCCAATGGGGCCAGCCAACCATGGGGCCAGCTGCTGGGACATCCGGGCAAAATGGTGAATAGTGAATACGATAAATACCAATGGAAGGAATAAATGATAATTACATAGCAACATTTAAGCTCAATCATATGAAAATAAAACAATTTTCATAGTTTCTTTCAAATGCTGACTGTCGTTTGCGCGACAGCTGCGACAGTCTAGATCCGTCCCCGATTTGGTACATAACGTTTGTGAAATATTAGGCTGGCATACTTGCTTTGCATTCCCTTGGTGTATATGATTTGGTACACAATTCATGATCAATATCTCCATAAATAGAATTATCACAATTCAAATCTGTATGATATGGGTCTTTACATTCACGACGACGAGTCTGTAAACCATCACCACATTTATCCTGACAAATCCAAGCCGTCCATCTGCTCCAGAATGGACAAGTTCTTGTCTCTGATTTATTGAAATGTGCTATGTTGGAATCTTTATTGCATTGACTGACGCAGGTGGCATTTCGGGTCGATCTCACATTTCCACAGACCTTGTAATTGCAATCTGACCAAGCTCCCCACGATGAACATGTTGCCTCTGTAATGGAATAAACCAAAATGCTTTAAATTTATTTCATAAGACACTTGCAACAAGCCAGCCTTTTTCAATAACAACCCTCAACTCCACGCAGACGCTCCTAATGATCCACGCAGATGAGGGACCAACAAATTTTGAGTGTGCAAAGTGATGCGTTCAAAATGGCTGAATCAGGAAAATCTATCTGGCCAATCACAGAGAAGAACGCTCTGTGGTGGGAATAAACGCAATGACGATTGACTCAAATATATCAGAAAATAAATTTTTTGCGTTTAGGGTTTCAAATTTTGGTTTTAAAAATAAATAGCAAACTTCGATAAGGAAAAATTATCTATTTCATCTAGCTTCAAGCATGAATTGATTCCAAAATGAAATCGATATCGAAAATCCACAATATAATAGACGAGCAGCACCGATAAAGCATATCTGATTTACGCCTGGTGGATATAAATGACAATATATGTTTGTGGTTGTCCTGTTGCAATCAGAATCGCATAGCATATTTACTTTATTCCAAGCCTTCTAAAATGAAATCGATATCGAAAATCCATAATATTAACGACGAGCAGAACCAATAAAGGATATCTGATAAATGGGATGATGAATATAAGTTGGATAATTGCGTGTGGATGTCGCTGCAAAATCCGTGCAGTGTGTGTATATATTTATTCATCAAAAATCGAAATTTGAAACCAATACTCAATAAAGATTCAGAGTCACACAATCAAATTCAACGTGATAAAATACCACTTGTATTTGGTTAGGTAGCTTTGCATTGCATGCCCGCCTTTGTCCGAGCGTCTGCGCGAAGTTGAGGGACCTTATGGAATGAGGCTAGCAACAAGCAAGCAGTCATTATATACCACCCTCGCTATGATAATGAATGATTCGGCTCGAAATGATTTGGTTTTGTGATACTGGAAACTGAAAGCTCTATTCAAATGGTCGTTATTGATCTCTTCAAGGCTATATAACATGTCAAATGTAGTCCATCTGGAGAAAATCACTATAATATAATTTTTGTCTGTTTGTTGATAAATTATATCTATACTGTTAGATAATAATAGTGTCTGTTGGTTTTATAATATTTGCGGTTTGTCTGCAACTTATGACGTCTCCCTGGATAATACAGATAATTCGTTGTCAGGGAATTATGCAAACATTTGCGCCTATCAGTAAAGATTTGTAGTATGAAAATCATGAGTTTCCAGCCTTGTTGAAAATAATAAACCTCCGTTGATCTATTATTATTATTTGATACTTTGCTAAGTAGAGTTAACAAATGCAGAAGTTTTTACGATTTCATACGTTGATAAATCAGCGGGTAGATGAGATCTAAAGCGAATTGGAATCTCCAGAACAGAAATGTATTTTATGTATTGATTAAGGAAAATAACAACTATTATTATAGTATCTTATTAAATATAGAGTAAATATAGGGAAATGTAATTTGTATTATTAAGAACACTACGTCATTCGATCTTAAAGTGCATATCCCGGATATTGGGAGATTGCTTCTTTAGATAGAGAAAAATTTTCTATTCGTACATGATCTCCTTGTGTTTTTACTTTGCGCGATCATTTATCCTTTAAAAATGCTGTCAAAGTGACGATATTGGGTTAATTTTGTGTCTCACTCTTTTTCCTCGAACAGGAACCCGTTTATTTTCAACAAGTGAGTTTACACCGAAAAAAACACTAAACTTTTTACTTATTTGTCTCTAAATAGAAAACCGCTAAACCAAATGACAATCTGCTTTCGGAATGAAATTTTCAACGTTCAATTGAATATTTAGAGCTATATTTGATCAATACTCAAGATCCAGGTAAAGAGATATAAGCCTCTAAAGTCAAAAGTTTTTAGTTTTGGATTTTTCTCACTCAAGTGCTCACACGATTAACACCTCTTTGCAACTTCGTCTAAGCATAGTCGGCATACTTGATGCGTATTAAAAATAGTCACACACCTTCAATAACCAGCAGTGATAGCCTGCTTAGACGAAGTCGTAAAGAGGTGCTAATCGAGTGAGTACTTGAGTGAGAAAAATCCAAAACTAAAAACTTTTGACTTTAGAGGCTTATATCTAATTACCTGGATCTTGAATATTGATCAAATATAGCTCTAATTCTTCAGCTGAACGTTGAATTCATTCCGAAAGCAGATTGTCATTTGGTTTAGCGGTTTTTTATTTAGAGACAAATAAGTAAAAAGTCTAGTGTTTTTTCCGGTGTAAACTCTTGTTGAAAATAAACGGGTTCCTGTTCGAGGAAAAAGAGTGAGACACAAAATCGTAACTTTGATAGCATTTTTGAGGGGGAAATGCTTGCGTAAAGTAAAAATACAAGAAGAACATGTATTGATAGAAAATTTTTCTCTATCTAAATAAGCAATCTCACAATATCCGGGATATACACTTTAAGAATTAGACAATAACAAATGCCGATGTAAACTATTTAAATGTATACTTTTAGAAAATTAGTTCATATCTATTATTGTTTTGCTTAGCATATCAAATGTATAATATGTTGAATCATGTAGAAAACTATATAAATAACATGCTGCTTAATATCATAATTCAGTAAAGGAGCAACGTTCAAAACAAACCTAGATCACAACGTATAATTATCGACATTTATCGTAACTTGTATTTTTTCAATTGTGGAAATTTTATGAAGATAAATGAACGGAATTATATCCATGTGTCTTAACAGTATTCACCTAAAGCATTTATTCATTAGAAAAATGAGCATTCGTAAGGACGAAACATTTTAAGCCTATGTGACAGTAAATTAACAATCTAGAGTTAGGCACAAACGTTAATTAATTAATGAAACAAAATTCCGTTCACTATTTTACTTCAGAATTGGATACAAACATTTTAATTCTTCCAGGGTTACTTTTATTTATAAAATGCGGCAACAATGAAAACCGATATGTTTTGAAACCAATCAACGCACGCCATAATAATATTGTGATTGTAAATTCATAGGTTGGAGTGAAACACCAACGAGGCAATCACCACTCCGGTTCGACGGACCAATGTTTGAAACGATTTAACTGATTTTTTTCAGTGGCGATTGTTTGTTCTCAAAGTTGATTAGAATGCAATAAATAGTCAATTGTAATTTTAGGTTGTATTTTATTTACGAGATTACTAATTTACAACTTAACGATATAAGATAATTACATATAATATAAAAAGAATAAACGTTCATTCAACCTGGCTCTTCTGTATCTTTGAGCTGTAATATGATGATAATGTCTTTAAAACGACGATAATAATAACGATGATTCTCTAAACTTATTTTGAATGATTTGGTGTGGCCTTTGAACGATGCCAACACCATGAGAACAACAATACAAAAATTGATTATAAAATATATATAAAAATTGCACGACCAATATTAACATTAATATTGGTCGGCATTTAAACAAGGCTTGAATCAAACGAGGCCGTAAAAACGCTATTTTCAACAGCCGGCCCTGATGTGACCTACGATTCTAGACACATCACATTTATCGTTATTGTCCGGTAATAATTTGACAAGTTTGCAAACAGGACGAATTATTTGATGTTTTGATGTCTTCAGTTGAACGGAGCGAACACGGTCGTCCTTACCAGGGAATAACTTTTCAATTTTTCCAAGCATCCATTGTGCACGAGGTAGATTTTCATCAATAATAAATACAATGTCATTGATTTGAAGTTGTTTGACATCTCCTGTCCATTTGTTGCGTAACGTTAAAGTTGGAAGATACTCGCGAACCCACCGTCGCCAGAAATGATGTGCTAATACCTGTGCTTGCTTCCAGCATCTTCGGCCGTGGAGTTCCCTGTTATCAAATTCTATGGGCGGTGAATTATGACTTAGTCTTCCAATTAGGAAATGATTTGGTGTTAAAGCTTCATACGAATCATTGTTTTCGCTTACATAAACCAGATGTCTTGAATTGATACATGCTTCTACCTCAGTCAAAGTGGTCATCAGCACTTCATCAGTGACGCAGCTTGATTGTAGGATCACTTTCAATAGCCTCTTTGTTGATCTAACCATTCTTTCCCAAATGCCACCAAAGTGAGGTCCAGATGGTGGGTTAAAATGCCAACTTATCTGTAAAAGCGCCAAAGGAGTCATAATTTTATCTTGATCAAGGTCTTGTAGACATTTCTTCAATTCCTTTTCACCACTGACTAGATTCGTGCCGTTATCACTCCATATAACTTTAGGATTTCCACGTCGAGATATAATACGACGAATAGCATATATGAGACTGTCGGTGTCTAAGGTGTAGGCCATTTCAAGATGAACAGCTCTCGTTACCAAGCAAGTGAACAATGCACCGTATCGCTTTTCTGTACGACGACCAACTTTAGTTTTCAAGGGTCCGAAGTAGTCGATGCCAACATTTGTGAAAGGAGGCGAATAGCATTCAAATCTTGATATTGGTATATCAGCCACCATGGGTGTTTGAGGTTGTGTATCCCTTCTGCGACATATCATGCAGTCGTGAACAATTTTTCTGGTTTTACTTCTGGCTTTCGGTATCCAATACCTCTGACCGACTTCACTTATCACGTGTTCAGTTCCAACATGATGCAACTTTTCATGAATATCTTTGAGGACCAGTTTCGTCAGCTGGTGAGTTGGCGATAGAACAATCTGATGTTTTGCTTCATACGGGATAGGTGCTTTGCTGAGCCTGCCACCAACCCTCATTATGCTTTATGTGTCACAGAATGGCACTAGAGGAACGATAGAGCTGTATATGTGTACTGCTAATCCTTTCTTCAAAAGTTCAAGATCTTCATGGTAGCTCTCACGTTGGGCAAGACTGATGGCCAATGTTTCAGCTTCACTCATCTCTGTGGCTGTTATTGGGGATGACATGCTGACGGCATTGTTCTTTGTTGCAGAGGCGTGTATTCGTGACCATCTACGAATTCTTGAAATTACAACGTAAGATTCTTGTGATTTTACTAAATATATGCCATTCAATAATTGACTTTCTTTGAGTAGATGTTGTTGCTAGTGACGTCGTCTTGATTTCTTCTGTTGTTGTATTTAACAAGGGTGATGATGGCCAGTTTTCTTGGCATTCATGCAGGAATGCCTGTCCATTGAACCACCTATCATCTTCGAGTAGTTGCGCTATCTTTAATCCCCTTGAGGCATCATCGGACGGGTTGTTTACACCAGGGACAAGTTTCAATTCTGCTTTGTTTGTAAGTTCTTGAATTTCAGGAATTAGATTTGCCACAAATGTATGATAACTTATCATTGATAAGTTCTACTTTCACTTCTGATCCATCCAAGCACTGTAGTGGAATCCGTCCATAACGTGACGTCGAATTTCAAGTCGCTTAACTCATGTTTGATGAATACAGAAAGTCGTGACGCTAGTAACGCAGCTTGCAATTCTAGGCGTGGTAATGATAACGCCTTTAACGGTGCAAGCCTCGATTTTGCCACGATAAAATGGCAACTGACTTATCCTTCTTTGGAAATACATCTCAGGTAGGCTACAGCAGCGAATGCGTTTTCGGAGGCATCACCAAATACATGTAAACTGTACTCCGTTGTGTCTTTAGGTAGAAACTTACGAGGGATAGTGAGATTATGCAGATCGTCTTTATCTCTTACCCAAGAATTCCATTTTGTTAATACTTCTGTGGAAAGGATGTCATCCCAACCAAAACCATTTCTCCATAGCGACTGAAGAAGTATCTTTGCAGTTATGGTAAATTTGATTTTTGATTTGATTTTGATATATTTTTCAAAAAATAAAAAGTAATAGTTAATTATCACAATTATTTTGAAAGGCAAACAAAGGAAAGTTTATAGTACTTTCACTTATAAGCAGCTTAAGTATATTTACAAAAATTTTCCAAATTTACTTTTGTAAACTACGTTTAAATATCGTAATTGATCTAGCAGATACTACACATTCAGGCAAAGAATTCCACACGGGAATTGCTCTGAAAAAGAATGAGCTTTTTGTAACATTATTTACAGCAATTGCTTCAGGAGCTAGTTTGTATGAATGGCCTCTAGTGGCATATATTTTAGAGAGTGATTTTTGAATGATGTGCTAGGTCCAATATCAACAAGTTTATGAATAATTTTGTAAACCATATATAAATCAGATTTCAAGCGACGGAGTTCAAGTGGTTGCATATTTAATAGATTTAGACGCTCTTTATAGGAAAAACTTTTTTTTTGGCAATTGTTTATAATATAGCGAGTAAATTTTCTCTGGACTTTTTCTAAAATGTTAATATCTTTCATCAAATACAGACTCCACACGCTACAATCAGTTTCTAAAATTGGACGGACATAAATTAAGTAAGCACGAGGAAGTAAATCAATAGAACGAGATCTGAAACATTTAAAGATGAGGAATAAACGTGAATTTGCTTTAGCAGCTAAAGCTGCACAATGTTTTGAAAACTTCAAATCCGAAGAAATGACAATGCCAAGATCACGTATTGTATCCAATTCTTGAAGAATGTGTGTTGATAGTTCATAAGTACATTTAGATATGTTTTTGATATTGCCGAAAGAGATTACATTGCATTTTTCAAAAGCAATGCGCAATTGCCAAATGTCAGCCCAAGATTGTAAGTTCTGTAAAGTTGTGTGTAAGTCATTGTTGTCTATATTGGTGTCTTTGATATAACGAGCAAGGGAAAACTTTGCATCATCTGCAAATAACTTAACGTAACAAATTCCTTCGAGACAGGAGCCGATATCGTTAATAAATAAAAGAAAAGCAAAGGGCCAAGGACAGATCCCTGGGGAACGCCACTGGTAACTGGTAACAAACTTGATAACTTATTCGCAACAGATACTTGTTGTAATCTTTGTGTCAGGAAAGCATTAATCCAATCTAATAGTTCATGACGAACACCATATGCCTTGAGTTTAGAAATAAGCTTAGGATGGGAAACAGTATCGAATGCTTTACTGAGATCAATATATACCGCATCGATGCGAGCATGGTCATTTATATCATGGTACCATTGATTAAATGGTACCAGGAATCCAAGTGGGTCGAACAATGTAACCAACTCCAATAGGATTTCTCTTTTTGTGGTAGACATTTTTCCTTGCTTGACATTAAACGTGAATACATCTTTTGAAGCGTTCCATTTCACACCGAAAGTTCTTTGCATTTGCAGTGGTTCCGGTTCTAGGTCTCTAATTGACCTTTCTTCTGGCGGGAATGGTTTCAATAGTTCCATTGATGAGCTCATCCATTTGGTGATTTTAAAACCTGATGCTGACAGCATATCTCGTAATTCAGTCACCAGCTTCTT
Source organism: Haliclystus octoradiatus (assembly GCA_916610825.1). NCBI lineage: Eukaryota > Metazoa > Cnidaria > Staurozoa > Stauromedusae > Haliclystidae > Haliclystus > Haliclystus octoradiatus. Next base: position 10,484,784 of record OU744451.1, read on the forward strand.
CCCTTCTGTTATGGAATCAGTACCTAACAAGGCATCATCAGCATAAAAGTTTTATAGAACTGCTGACGATGCAAGCGGATGTTGGTCTGCGCCATTCTTTGCTGTTTGGTTCAATGCATGTATTGCAATTGATTGTGATGATTTGCCACCAAATACGTTAACCATCATTTGCCATACTTCTGGGTCTTTAGTGTCATCTAGATCACGCCACAGAAATTGAAGAGATGGTTGATCTTCTTCATTGATTTTAATTCGCAGATACATTTCTTCAATATCCGCCACGATTGCCACTGACTTTTCCCTGAACCGTAGAAACGCACCTACCAAATTTTGTAGCAGGTCAGGTCCATTAAGCAACGTGCTATTAAGCGATACACCGTATTGTTTTGCAGCGCAAGCTAACACCACACGTATTTTACCCGGTTTATTTGGGTTCAGTACAGCATGATGCGGCAGATACCATTTTCTTGGATGTGGTGCCATTGCTTCTTCATCAGTCAGTATCCTTGCGTAGCCCTTTTCTTTATAATTGTGAAACACATCTTTGTAATTTTGGGCTACATTTTCATCACCTTTCAATTTTCTTTCAACTGCTAAAAGTCTTTTCATAACCATGTCATAATTATTTGGCAGTTTGATATTGTCCTTTATCCAAGGTAGACCACATGTAAACCTGCCATCAATTAATTTCATATTTTCGAGGGTCTTTAACGCTTTAATGTCTTGTTTTGGCCTTGTGTCGATTGGCGCAGTACCCAATACTTCTGTTGTCCAAAAATCCTGTACTCTTTCATGCAGCTCTTTGGTTGTGCACATGAAGGACTGCCTTGCGTTACTTGTGGAATCTATCTCTGCGATCTTTCCAGCCCCCAATTTAGTTAAATATGCAACAGGATCAGTGTCTCTGTCTGTTCTGGTGAGATAGGCGTGATAAGTGCAGCGTTGTCTGAGCCAATCAATAACGGTACGTTTTCGCCTGACCATGCATCTAATGGGATATCTTTAAGATGTTGCCATGACGACTTTACTTGTGGCCAATCAATTTTGCTGCTTTTAATATTCAGATCTTTTGTTGTTTTGACATCCTTTATATGATAATATGTATTCGATTTATTACCACAAATGGATACGTTCACATTTTTAGCTGCTCTAGCCATACCTTCACCGGATATCGTTCCAATTTGTAATAACTGCTCCGGTCCATCAATTCCCAATCTGTCTGCTAATGATTGATCAATCAAATTTACTTCACTTCCAGTATCTAACAATGCCGTGGTTTGAATTTCGTTTCCATCCATTGTTCTTACTTTTATGGTGACGACTTGCAATGCAACTTGACTGCGGCAGTTGATTTTTAACGACTGTACCGTTTCCACAGTGCCAAATACACGAGTAGCACCATGAAGTAGTGGGGGGTAATTTTTTACAATTTTCGAATTCACATTGCTTAGTTGAAGAACAGAAACGAGAACGATGTCCTGTCTTCAAACATCTGAAATATAAGTGTTTGTCCTTACATAGGTCAGCTTTCTTTTCTACTGACATTCCTTTGAATATACTACAGTTTTGAACTTCATGGTGACTGTCATCGCAGCATTGACACGATTTCTGTGAATTTTCTTCGTTCGTTGTTGTTAGCGTAGTTACTTTTATTGGTCTTGAATACGTCATTTTTGCTTTTGACGGAGTCGGAGCGAAACTCGGAGCCGGTTTCTTCAACGAGCTGACAGCTCTTGCTGCACTCACTGTTCTCTTCAGCCATTGATCAAATGCACTCAAGCATGGCAATTGATCTTTCTCTTCTAATCGGATTAATTCTTCACCCCATCGGTTTAACATACCGTATGATAACCGTTTAGCAACATGTTCGAGGTTGCTTACTGATGTCAAGTCTGCTACGTAGCCTAAGGTTGTCAATGTCGTAACTAGGCCTGTTAGAGCAGCAGAGAACCTTTGCAAGCCATCAGTATCACTCGCATTTACAGGGGCCTTTGAAACCACGTTTTCTATGAAAGCTTTTGCTATCAATCTAGGCTTGCCAAATTGTTCTTTTAAATGTGCAAGTGCTTTTGCATAGTTACTTCCACATATTAAGAAACCTGATAATTCAGTTTCAGCAATGTCCGTACAGCATTCTTGCAAATAGGCCATTTTATGGTCATTAGTCATGGGTGTATTATGAATTAACGATCTAAATAAGGTAATAAACTTTGGCCAATTAATTGGGTTACCATCAAACTTGCCTAGAGTTAGACCTTTCAATAACTGCCGGCCCATTGGATATGCCGGTATGACTTCATTGTTACGTACTATTGTTGAATCGAATTCCATTTCAGGGATGTCGTTAATCCAGGTGTCGTGACGTGTAGCAGGCGATCGATTTGATGGTTTTTCTATTTTCTTAGTACCTATTTCGTGTAGATTTGCAGTAGATTTATTTTTCTGAGCTATTTGTTCATCTCCGAAATCTTTCAATCTCTCTTCTAAAAATTCTGAGCCATCTGCCTCGATTGCATGACGCTCTTCAAGCTCTGCCAACGCTAACTCATCTGTTATCCTTTCTTGTTCGAGGTTGGTCTCTTGTTTCTTACGTATTTGCTCTTTCTTTGACTGTTGCTGTAACAATATCAATCTTTCCTTCTTTTGTCTTGCTACGGAAATGCATGATGCGTTGCTTGAGGCGATCGAACTGACGTAAGAACGTGTCTCTGACGATCGGTGATGTCGTACGACTTGATCGTCAATCTTTGGCGTCGTCTTTTCCATTGCTGTTGGTTGACTGTCTGTTGATGTTGAAGTTTGTTGACCAGTCGTCGTCGGCCTGTCATCAATAATGGTTAGAACTTCCTTTGCACCGATTATATAACGATGGGGCTTTTCTTCGTCCTCTTCCGATGAAACAATTTCACCTACTGCGTCGAGGTATGCCTGGTGAGGGACAATGAGTTCACGAGTAACTTCTAATAACGTTTTACGCATTGAATTAACTTTTTAAATGCCTGCTTCGCTTATGACGGCTCCCAAACAAGCATTTTGAACTCTTGTGAGCTTCGAACGAACCTTCGTTTGGTTACGGTTACATCTTAAATTAATCTTCGATGTTCATCATCATCTTCTTCGAATTCTTGAGATGGCATTACGGCCAACGATTTAAATTCAAATAACAAATTTAAAGTAAACTACAATTATATTTATATACACTGTATTGACAATTCACAATTCATTATAACCAAGGAGGCAATCACCACTCCGGTTCGACGGACCAATCTTTGAAACGATTTAACTGATTTTTTTCAGTGGCGATTGTTTATTCTCAAAGTTGATTAGAATGCAATAAATAGTCAATTGTAATTTTAGGTTGTATTTTATTTACGAGATTACTAATTTACAATTTAACGATATAAGATAATTACATATAATATAAAAAGAATAAACGTTCATTCAACCTGGCTCTTCGGTATCTTTGAGCTGTAATATGATGATAATGTCTTTAAAACGACGATAATAATAACGGTGATTCTCTAAACTTATTTTGAACGATTTGGTGTGGCCTTTGAACGATGCCAACACCATGAGAACAACAATACAAAAATTGATTATAAAATATATATAAAAATTGCACGACCAATATTAACATTAATATTGGTCGGCATTTAAACGAGGCTTGAATCAAACGAGGCCGTAATAACGCTATTTTCAACACCAACCAACGACTCACCTACCTCACCGACTAGCTTGATTTAATCTAAAATTTTCGGGTTAACATGACGACTATTTCATGGTGTATACGTTGTAATTGTTGTCACAATTTGACATAATATAAAACCTTTAACTGTGATTAACAACCAAAGTTTGATAGCACAAAATTGAATTTAAAAAAAAAAAGTAATTTTACTTTCACGCTTGCTAATCTATATACAAATGCGACGGTGATGATTATTTGTGCGGAAAGAGGAAAGATACAATCAAAGACGTTCAAATTTAGTGATGATATATGATAAATTCACTCCTATTTTTGACCTTTTCAAGAATATTTGAAAAAATTTGCATCATTTTTGTGTATTTTCCTAAAATCAATCAACCTGCTAGAACTTTTTGGGTAGCATCAACAGAATTTTTGGAACTTTTTGGGTATCTTACTTTTTTCCAAAGTACTACCTCCCCGTCCCTGGAGAGCTGGAGTTACCCCCCCGGGGGCTATGTCAACTGAGCTGTGATCTAATAAAATGCTTCGGAGCCAATCCGTAAAAATTGATGGGCATCCGGGTGGGATGGGAAACCAAGGCTGGTTTCCACTATACGAATATTTCACTGCAGGGAATTTTTCCTGGAGACTTTCGCGGTAAAAAATGTAACTGCATGATATTAAAATTTAAAATTTCGTAAATCGATCATTACATCTGTGACCTGATACCATGAAAACATCAATGCAATGTTCTGATTGGCCTCAAGTACTTTTACCTGAAGCGAATCGCAAAAAAATAGGAACAGTTCAAACTAAAAATTTCGCTGAAGTGAATTAACATAGCCCTTTCTGCATGGCTTCAACGTCACACTACGCATGCGTATTAGCTTATTTCGCCACGAAATATTCGCTGCAGCGAAGTTTTTGCCTAGTGGAAATTAGCCTTCAGCCCTCGCATTTAGAAAACAAACAAGGTGTTCCCTAAGGGTCCATTTTCGGACAACTCCTGTTCAATATTTCTATGTTGTCGAATAGAATCCTCATTTCTTCATTTTTTCAAAACCTCATTTTCAAACATTAGTTGTGACATCATTAAATCGGTTTCGATTTTGAGTTTTCACAGTGATGAAATCTGGAATATACAGTAATCACCAGGAGTTTTTCGATGGCAATAAACTACAAAAAAGAGTTCATTGATTTGCAAGGACCGTTTCCCAATGTAATACGGAATAAAGATATGAAATTAAGATTTAAAGGGAGCATATTAAAATCAATAATAAGATAATTTATGCATATCTGATACTATTTTTTCTGTTTGTAAATCTATGAGTGAGATTTGTATTGCAAAAAGAAACATATCAAATTTAGCTTCATTTTGATGATCTGAAATCAACGTGGATTATATTTTGGTATTTCAATTACACTGAAATTATAGAACCTCGATGGAAACAAAATAAAAATGATATGTGGCTTCTGGGTCTTTGAAGCATTATTGTTTGCTACAGAAAAATTTATTTTAAAGCTGTATTATACTACTTGCTATTGCTCAGCTGTTCGTGAATTTCTCTGCGTTCAGTTTCAAACCACGGTGTTTTAGCAACTAAACTATTCTGATAAAATTTCAGGTTTGTTCGCATGAAATGTTTCAAGGTCGTATATGTCGTATTTGTAACCCTGATTGTCATCACCTTTATGTTTATTTCGCATAGTTTTGCCTTTGGTTTTTGAGAAATGTTACAATATTAGAAGGTAGTGAAAATCAAAATTCACGGCTGGCTCAATTATCCACTCACAGAAATAAGATACGTAACTGACATAAATAAAAAGGCTACAAGGTCCAATTTCAAAAAAATTCGATACGAAGGCTGCAGGTCTTTTATGAATCTTTAATTTATTAAATGCTACTAATTTGAATATTCATTATCAAACCTTCTTGTTGTGATGCGTCACATTCAACCTGAAATTTGAAAATAGAGAAATCAGAACAAATAGTAGCACAACATAATATAGCATCAATAATTTTAATGAAATCATAGAAGCAAGATCACTGATTTATAAATCATTCACATCCAGTATATAACTAGCATTACATAACGCCTGGTTAAACGCCTATGAAGCTATCTCACAACATCAAAGCGGTAAAACCAAACCAGGACAAAAACCTATGAATCTATATTTTCAAAATGGCTGACGCAGCTTTGAAAATCGAAATTCAACTTGCAAAGCAGCTCTCACCCTAGCATTCTTTTGGTGACGTCATAGATATAGGAGAATTGCATAGTTGATCAGGGTTTGTAAGATCAACAATTGCTCTTATAAAAAGGGCACCAAACAGTCACAAATCAGCGTTGGTTATGTTCTAAACCAACTATTTCACGAAAAATATGAACTATTTTTAGCAACAAGACCAAAAAATGCAGCCTGTGCCTTACAAAGAAATTTCTGATAATATTCTAAAATTATAGAGACCTACTTAACAAGAGGTTGGAGCTGATTTCGAAGTGTCGCCACGAAAACAAATACTACCTGCGAAACTTCAAGGAAACCAATACATAATAAATGCAATACAATACAGCAAATTTTTAATACGTGTAAAAACTGAGAGTTACTGATTTTATTTTCATTAGAATATATTCCGTCTGAAGAGCGCGCAAGCGTAAAACTCAAAGTCATGGTTTTCGTAAAAATCACTCAACAGATACTAGCACTTTAAACTTTTCGGAGTTTTGTTACGATATTATATTTAATCATAAATTAATAGGTGTAGTCAGCATTGACTTAAAAAAAGCTTTTGATACTGTAAATTTTTATATTTTATTAGACAAATTACAATTATACGGTAGTGATGAAAATAGCTTAAATTTTTTCAGATCATATTTAATAAATAAAAAACAAATTGTAATTATAAATAATACTAATTCTAATTTAGGTACAATAAAACATGGCATTCCTCAAGGATAGATCCTTGGGCCATTACTATTTTTAATTTATATAAATGATATTTCTGATTCTGTACATAATTGTAACATTAATTTATATGCTGATGACACTTTATTATATGTCGCAAATAAAAATGTAAGTATTATTGAACATTCCTTAGTAACTGACTTGAACCAAATCTACGGCTGGCTATGTGCTAATAAATTAACATTGTGTCCTTAAAACAAATTTTATGATGATAGGCACTAAAGCAAACTTGAAAAAACAAGATGCAAACCATGATTTTCAAGTGAAGTTGAATGACGAACCTGTTAAGCGTGTGTATTTATTGAAGTATTTAGGTGTCTTAATCGATGAAAACTTGCTATTTGATGACCATATTGATTGCATAATTAAGAAAATCAATAGAGGGTTGGATGTCCTAAAATTTATAAGACGTTTCATTCCGCAAGAATCAGCTCAATTAATTTATAACTCTATTGTTTTGCCACATTTTGATTACTGCGCTGTCGCATGGGGGAATTGCAAAGTCTAACATCTTGACCGCCTCCAGAGATTACAAAACAGAGGAATGAGGGCAGTACTCCGTTGTAATTATCGCACTCGAATCTCGGATATGCAAAGCCGGCTTGGCTGGCTTTCTGTCAGAGACAGAATAACCTCACACCAGCTAATGCTCACTCACAAACCAAATTTCCATCTAGCTCCTCCTCTGCTCTCCCATATATTTCAACAACCAAATACGACCAAGACAAGATCTCACACCCATAATGACATATACATCAAGTCAAGCCATCGCCACTCATTTCAATATGCTGGTGCTCACAAGTGGAATGATCTACCGTCTACAATGAAGGAGGTTTCCAAAAGGAAAAGTTTCAAAATTCTCCTTGAGAAGCATTTAAATACCAATAAAATTACAGCATCTAATAACTGTTAAGTTTCGTATTTAATTAACCTTGTAGCTGTATATATATATATATATATATATATATATATATATATATATATATATATATATATATGTATAATAAAAGGAGTCAAAGACTACACATTCATAATTGTTACTGATAGTTTCATGCTTACGCAATCATCAGACAAATAAACTAATTTAGTTTATTTGTCTGATGATTGCGTAAGCATGAAACTATTAGTAACAATTATGAATGTGCAGTCTTTGACTCCTTTTATTATATTTAGCTCTGTCAAATGATATCGAGCACTATTTTTTGCTATTAGATAATATCTAATATATATATATGTATGTATTATTGTTATCAATTATTTTATGTTTATTCTCTAGTTTATTACGTAAATCAGTCCTGTGAAGAAAAGTTATTGTAAAACTTATCAGGTTCTGAATAAATGATGATGATGATGATGATGATGATGATGATGATGATGATGATGATGGTAAACTTGACTAATTTGTTTTTCATTTACCATTTATATCATATATAGAATGTATCACATTTACTTTTCAAAGGTGTTTTTGTGGATTTATAATTATCTAAATAAAGTTTGTTCTCGTGTCTTATTTAGCAAATCATACAAAACAATAGCTACGGTAGTTATATTTATCTGAATATGACGTACTCATGTATCTTTTCATTAATAGTTTATTTCTATCTGATGATTGCTATGAAAGTATAAGAATACTTAAAGTAACAGTATAAGAATGTGTGGTCTCTGACTCCTTTCTATTTCTATTTCTATTATTATTATTTACCGCTACTACTATATGACATTGAGCACTATATTCTTTGTTATTAGATGACATCTAATAAATGTAAATATTTACCAAATCCTTGGCTCCACCAGAATTTCCAATCAAAATCACATTACAATTTGGGTCATCTTCAAGCAATTCTTCATTGATATTTGTATGAGTGTATGCCCAACAGTTTGCTGAATTGCTACTCCATGCACTTCCGTTGGTACAATGATCCACAGCAGCAGCGGCATTTCGATGAATATATCGACAGATAAATATTGAATCAACTCTACAGCCATTAAAACTTGGGGTAAGAAGAATCCTTTTTCCTGGAAAGAAACGACCGAGGATTAAATGAGAGTCTGCCTTTATGCAACTGGAACTACAACCAATCGGCTGAAAGACATGATAACTACATATCAGAGTTATACAACAATAGTAGAGGAAAGTCCCCAGCATTCTGAGATGAATGATTGGCAAATAAATCTAAAACTCGTGTTTTTACTCGCCAACCGGTTATATATGCTAGATGAGTTGCAAGCGATGATGACTTTTCTGATTGATTGTGAAAAATCAAAATTTTTGAACCATGCCCAATTAATAATTAAGTATAAACTGCATGATTTGCTTCTCCCCGAGAAATAACATGTTAATTAATGTAATAACGTTGTCATGTAAAACATTTAAAGACATCAACATTAACAGCAAGAGTGGGGTTTTTGCTCGTCTAATTGCTTTACCTGCGAATTCATTGTACAGTGTAATAACTAACAGTAATATACATCTCACATAGATGGGAAAGTAATTAAACGCTTATAAATCGCATTATTCTATATGAAATGAATATACTTGTTCAAGAAATACTTGGGATACGAGGGTTTTAGTAGCTTGAAAGACGGTTTTCTTGGTATAAAGAGTTCAAACACTTGAGAAACGTATTTCATTAATAAAGATGTTGTCGGCAATATATACGTGAAAGAACGAGCACATACACTTGGCTCCAGACCTCACGCCGAGGACGATGATTAATAATTCTGCTTGACGGAAAAAAGCGCTTCTTACTAATAATAGCAATTTTCTCCTGTGTACATACATTTTATTCATTTCAAGCATATGAAGGCTTGAAATCTGTCTGAATTAGTTGAAAAATTTAATTCAGTGAAACCGGTCTACATCTTTCTATCTGTTTCATGTCTCACATATGCGTCAACATCAGCTAATTGAATTTGTAAATGATTTCAATTGTTAAGCAGCTGGACTTGATGATCAAGTCCCGGATCAAGTTCCTCAGCTGGGGTTAGAGACACAGATGTTGAATAATTATTTAATACAAATTAAAAATGTTTTGATTTCAGAAACAAGCAACGAAATTGAAACAGTAGGTATAATGTTTTTGTTATATACTTATATAATGTGGTGTAAGTTGTCTTAATGATTGGACATAGGGCTCAATGCTTTACAGCAGAGGTTTAAATAATATATAAAATATGAAGTCAAAAATCAGCCAATCATGTTTGCTTGATGAACAAACATGATGACAACATGATTGTCTGATTTTTGACGCCATATTTTATATATTATTGATAAATACTTATAAATATTCTTCAAATAATCATACAATACAGTCTCTAAAAAGAAGATTTTTATTTAACAGAAGCTTCTGTGATAAACATTTGACAACAACAAAAAAATGGGTAACAACATATTTAATATTTTATTTTCCACGACGTTTCAATCACGACTCACGACTTGTGATCATTTTCAAGTGAACTAAAATTTTTAAATATACATATTGTGAACGCAAACAATTATTCATTATGCTTGCGGCGAAATTTATACTAACATGATGTCATTCGTTTATGTTTGCAATTGGTCACTTCATGCTTAACTTGTTTGGCGCTTGCATATATTTCGTTCTTCTTCGTTTTACAGTTGTTTGGTGTGTAGCTGGCGAATCTTAGTGCTAGATAATTAAGATTCACCACTAACAGAAGACACAATGATGAAACGTTAAATAAAGATAGAAAATTTCTAAATTTATATTGAAAACATTTTTCTTTTAATTCGGACTGCAAGATTGCCTTTTGTAGGGTATGCCCCTGCCATTCCCGTTTGTCTCCGGCACCCCTGATCATCTTCACTATCATCGTCAGCTCTATCGGCGTCGTAAGTGCTGTAAGATACAATAAGTGTAAGCAGATCAAGAAGTTTACATAAGCTTTAGATTTTATTCACTCTAGTATGCACGAAGTTCTCGCAAGTCACTGTCAAACGGTCTTATGAGGGAGTTCCTTAGCTTCCCTTTTATGCAAAAAGGCTTGCACGAAATGCTGGTGATAAGTCTCCCTCTAGAAAAGTCTATAATATCTAGTATAAAAAATGGGAGGCTACTCGATCTTTGACAAAGAGCCAATAAACTTGACTCTGCATACCAGAGATACGAGTGTGATAGTTACAACGGAGCACTTTCCTCATTCCTCTGTTTTGCAATATTCTATTGAATATTATACATAGATAACTGTAAAAAAATGAATAAACTAAACCTTACTTTGTTATCTACCACCCATACTTTGACTAAAGTAGAAAAAGCTCATTCGACTACTTGCTACTGTCCATGGTTCCCACTATGCTTGTTGCGTTCCCCCTTATATGTCAATACCAACCCTCTGAATAACAAATGTCCTTGCTCTTTTGTCTCCTGCTGTTTCATTAAAATTACCCCTAGTTCGTTAAACCTGTTTTTCACTTGGCTTGCAAAGGACCTAACGTCTCTTTAAAAATACTTATCCGTTTATCGAAAAAAAAGGCCAATTAATCAAGGCACTTAGTGCAACAAGGTAAAATATTTGACTTTTGATCTTTTATGAGTCGAACCCATTGGAGATAACGCAGAAATTACTTCATTACAATCAGAATCAAGCACAATGTCATCCCAATTGAAATCGATGGAAGCCTACTGTTTAGAACTTCCTAGTAATATCCTCGTTTGATTACAATTTGTAAAATACAGAGGCTGGGACATGCCCCAACTTATAACCCCTTATGGGAAATAGTTCATTACAAAAATGGTGGAATTATATTAATGTTTTAAACCAGTATCAACAATAAAGTTCTGTTCATTTATGAACAGTTGTGTTATCTGCGTATTAGACAGTGGTAATCAAATATTAAGAAAAACAACAAATTTTCCAGTTTAAAACAGGATATAAGAATAATGGCGGGAAATCAGCTAGAAAAAGACTTAAAGAAGCTGAAGAAAACCGGAGGTAAAACAGAGAAATCTCGCAATAATCTGGAGCAGGCTGTTATAGAGGATACTGATACTTTGCGTTTTCTGTGGGATGCATGCTCCATAAATATAAACAAATTAGAGAAAACTATTGACTTCTATGTTAGTAAATGCTAGAGATGCTGAGATTATCGAAGAAGATGAGATTGAGCGTTATGAAAAATTGATTAAAAGCTACAAGGAGTTCTTAATCTCAACAAAACAAGTATGGCACGTTTAGTGAAGGTAGAAGCTGCGAGGGCTCTCGAAAATGAGCAGCTTCAATGTAATGAAAGAGAGAACGAAAGATAGCACGAAGAGAAACTTGCCAGACTTAATTCTAAGAAGGCTATACAGTCTGAGGTAGGCAGTCAAGGCATAGAAACATCAGATGTGCCTAGCACCATAGTCACTAGAATATATGGTTAGGAAAGCGGTACTGATCAAAGGGGTATGTCAATTATCAATGTGTATTATCAATGTTAATGGCACAGATTGAAGATATCTAAGGACCATGGAGACCAGCAATATGCCTAATTGAGTCAGGATCAGGTACAACATTGATCAGAGCAGCATTCGCAAAGAAGCTTGGCATTACAAGAGAGCAAGCTGAAATACTGTAGGAAGTTGTTGGTGGACATGTCAAAAAGAGAAGACCAAACTATTTAGGAGCCAGATCAGAAATGCAGATGGAAGTTTTGTTGTTGACATTGAAGCTTATATGGTATCCAAAATTAGACAATATTTTGTTCGAGGACAGTTAAGCTCGATCAAATCAGTACGTCATATAGATGGAGGTAGAGTGGACATACTGATAAGCCAAGACAATGGAAACGGACAATTCATTCAGGAGCTTGGAAAACTGACATCAGGTAAACACTCACCACGTGGAATACAGTACACTCTGGGATGGGCAGTAGTGGGTGAAGTTAGAGCTAATGACATAAATAAAAATTCACCATCAGGGCTCAAATGAATCAACAGTGTTGAAATTATAATTGACACAAAGGAAGATGATATTAGAAAACTGTTGTTGTCGGATCAAGTTGGGGTTAAACCTTGTCATCTGTGTGCATGTAGCAAAAAGGAATTCAATGAAGCAAGATTCATCAAAAGTGTTAAAGCGAATACAAGGGTTGGAGATGACCATGTAATTGTACGATTGCCATAGAAGAACCAGATATCCATGGGTATCCAGATAATATTCCAATCAATAAAGCCTTAGCTAGACTAGAGAAGAAATTGAAGCGCCACAAGAAGCTGGAAGAGTTTGATAAGCAAGTTCAAGATCTCATTACCCTTGGATTTGTGAAGGAAGTCTGTCCCCAGAAGGATGAAAAAGCTTTCTACCTGGATATCCATTCAGTATATTGTGAGGTAAGCAAGACTACTCCACTTCGAATTGTACATAATGCTGCGATGCAGATAAAACCTGGCGTTCAATCTAATGACTGTATTGAAAAAGGGCCAGCTTATAATAACGAATTGTTTTCTGTTCTAAGGGGATGGAGAGAAAGCTGTGCTGCAAACTATGGTGACATTTCCAATATTTTCAATAGCGTAAATGTTGAAGAAGATGACCAGCCCTTTCAACGTATCTTATGGTGTGGTTGTGGAGATACAGCAGATAGTAAAACATTGCGTTACCTTCATTTCGAATGATGAAAGAGCAGGCACCATTGAAGCAACATTGACTGATTGTTTTGGCCATGTTACTGTCAAATTATCTAGAAATAAAAATCAATGAAGGAAATGTTGTTATCTTTAGTTGCCTTACAACAAGAGCAATCCATCTGGAGTTGGTCTATGACGCAGTGAATGGTGGAAAAGGACTAACAACAGAAAATTATTGCTAGCCTTCCGACGATTTGTCACTTTTAAAGGAAATAGAGCAGGAATGATGTAATGATGTATACTGATGATGGATCAAATTTTGTTGGAGCGGAATCGATTTTGCGTGACCGAAATAAGGGAAGAAGAATAGTTCAGTACTAAAGACTTGGATTGGATTTGGAACCCTCCTACAGCGTCTCACATGAATGGAGCAATTGAGTCACTTATTCGCAGTGTGAGGAATACTCCTGCCGTAATAGTTGATGGAGGAGTTAGACAACTTACATCTGACGAATGGTCAACTTTATTGTATTATGAGACGTATGTTTTCAATTCAAGACCGTTATTCCCCAGAAATTCGAATGACTCATTAGATGAAGCAGGCTTTATCACCCCAAATGGAATTCTCTACGGACAACACATGTGTGGGAGATCAACCAAAGCAGAAGGATAGAATCAATCGAAGAAACTGCATGGATCTTGTAAAGAGACGAATTGAGCTGTCTGGCAGCAATGGATAAAATACATGCCTTCTCAATTAAATCTTCGGAATAAGTTGTACCGGAAAAGAAAAAACTTGAAGATTGGTGATCATGCTACAGTACTGAAGAATGGTGTAAATGGGTCTTTACCTAGAGTAACTTGGGAAGTTGCTATTGTAGACCAGTGTCATGCTGGAGAAGATGGCTTGTTGAGAAAGGTGTTGATCAGGACCAAAAACGGAAAATATCCAAGACCAATTCACAAGCTAGTACTCATAGACACAGCAGAAGAGTTAGATGACGATAAGGTGCTGCAGGCAGAAGTCGAAAACAAATTTAAGAAGACAACTTAATGATTAATATTGCCAATAATTCAAATAGTAACAAGGTGTTCTTTATTTGCCGCATTTTAAAATTAAATAATGCTGAGAAGGACTGTTTAGAACTTCCTAGTAATATCCTCGTTTGATGACAATATTATATAAAATAGAGAGGCTGGGACACGACCAAACTTGTAGCCCCCTTGTAGGAAATAGTTTATTACAAAAATGGTGGAATTGTCCACATGTTTTAAACCAGTATTAACAATAAAGTTATGTTTCATTTAAGAACAGTTGTGCTATCTGCGTGTTAGACAGCGGTTATTGAAATCAAAGATTAAGAAGAACAACAAATTTTCCATCCACAATGCCTTAAATTTACTACAACCCTACTTTGCAACACGAAAAACCATTTGAAGATGTAGTCACATAAAGAATTTCAAGATTGGGACAAATTATTGTAAGATTATAATAGGGTCAGTATGGAGGAGAGAGAAAGCACGCAAGTGAATAAATGTATAACTGTAATATGTTCTTCCCTATGACCAACAGCCAGAAAGAGAAACAACAAACATTGGCGATTCATATAACAGTTACTAATCAAATGACAATACGAAATATCAATCACATTACATTACTAATTATCACATGGCATCACATTCACTCAGAACAATACAATTACGTGAAACACATTCACAATACCTATACTACCACATGTCACATGACAACATAGTAACAACACTTCACACAGAGATATAACTAGAACTACAAAGACGTGTTAACATAAAGAATATCAAAACTAAATCCTACAAGTATTGTAAAGAAGAAATAGACAAGAAATGTTGAACATTCATCTCGACATTCATCTGAGTTATCTCATAGCTAAAGGCATCATTACCAATCTCACTATGGAAGAGAGCTCACTATGGAAATATAACAAAGTCTAGACTTGAAAAAATCATAACTTTTTTCTCGTAGAAAAGAAATTGTCCACTTCCCAGAACAGATATGCCCCATATCTTTGGGACACCTTGTTGGCCATGCATGACTGAAATTGAACTTGAATTGTAGAGTTTAGAAAGGTTTGATTAGACTTCGATGGAGTTTTTCTGTCAAAAAGGTGTTACAACACTGGATCAACACGTGTCAAGAAACAAGGTGTTGAGTCCTTGAAAAGCGGTAAAACGCTTGATTCTTTTAGTTCAATTTTTATGCTCTCTCCTTCTTTGTCGATATCGTTGACATAACTTTTGATTGACAGCTTTCGTGTGATTCTATTGAGCTCCACATGCTCATGATTGGTATAGCTCAAGGTTCAATTAATTTGATTCGTCATCCAAAAATGTTGAACGGAAAATGTTAGTGAATTCGACACAAATGAGAATTCTTTCGACTTTTATAGCGCCATAGTCCAATTAAACAAAATATGGCTGCCTTCAACAATAAAAAGCCATTGTTGGTAGTTTAAATGCTAATAAAGGAAGGACGTGAGTAAATGTTTTGTTTAAAAATTGACTATTACCAGGAATTGGATTATACATATTTTGTTATAAGAAGATTACTTATGTTTATTGGGCTGTGCGAGAACAGTGTTGAAAGGAAACATTTCAAAGATAAATTTCACTTATTGCTCACGGGTTTCAACTTGTTATGAATAATTCTCAGGTGTTCAGAATCTGTTTGTATGTCTGCAAAGTATTAAATGCTCTTCCCAATGCTCAGACTCACATTGATCGCAATAAAAGACTTTACAAAGTACTAAATCAAATGAAATAAATATGAAAGTTTGAATATTTTGAAAAGGGCGAAATGTTCAATTTTAATTTTGGGACACAAGTCTGGACATTCTAATCTCATTTGGAATCATCTCAAAATAACTAGATAATTGATTGGCTTGCGACATTTTGCGCTCTGGCGACATCAGAAATTTTTCGAACTACATTTTTCTCTTGACGACATGTGGCGACATCGCCTGGCGACATTTGACGTCATAAGACCGCCACTTCGCATGCGCAATCTCAGGAATGTCACTTCGCCTGACATTTTTTGTACAGTGGAAAACGGGCTTTAGGCCTCAGTTCCACGATGCCGTATTGACGTAAGTCGTAGTCATTTTCGTACCGGATAGAGTTTGAGCTACACGACAACGCTTGAATACGCTGCAAAACGCTTCGCGGAGCGTAGTCATTTTGACTACGCTAGAAAGCGTATTTTTTCGACTGCAGAACAGTTTTCACAACGCAATGCATCGTGGAACTCAATCAATACGGAACATCGTACTCGTGACCATAGCAATTGCTACGTAGTCATGGACACAATGGAATTAAACACACGTGATCGTATTTAACCTTCCGTGTAGTTCAAACGCATCGTATTGTTTTGCCGTGTAACAGCTTCGTAAACGGTACGCATTCCACAACGAAAACACTTTTTCAATACGGATAAAAACCAATACAGTATCGTGGAACTGGGGCCTTAGTGCTGAGCAAGAAACTCTAGAGTGACAAACAAATATCAAACTTCGGCCAAGGATCAAGCAATACTTAACGAATCAAATGAAAAAAATGAAAATGAAAAAAACAAATCAAACTGTTTCCCTCTTTTTGGACCTACTTTTAACTTTAAAAGTAATCTAAAATGCATTTATAGTACATTTAATTATCTTAATATAATATACAGTAAATCAAACGCTTATTTCACAACTTTTCAAAACCCAGGAACAATCAGAACCGGCATTTTATTATGTCCACCCTCTTTTGTCTTTGTCTTGGGCCTCGATTGCCATATACAGTAGACATTATATGTTAGCCTGCGTCCAGACTAAAACGTTTCTAAAGGTAAGAGTTAAGTCTGCGTAGCCGACCAAACAAAGCTGTTTTTATGAAACTGCACTAGACTGGTGTCACCTTAGCCTCATTCCATCGCGGCCCTCATTTCAGCGCTGCGCTCCAGTGAGGGCGTAATAAAACTGAAGGTTAAAAAGTGTGCCAGAAACCAAAAATATGGTGTCGCACTTTGACGTATCACATGAAGTTTTATCGAGCGCTGGTTGGTCGATAGAACACTAAAAATATAAACTAACTTGCTTGAATCATTCTCAAATTTTATATTTCGATCGTTAGATTGGAGAATTGATCTTTAATTTTAAATATTTCTTAGATTTTGATTATTAAATCAAGATTTAAAACGACGGAAGTGCTTACAATTTTCCAAAGATGGCGATCACTCCGTCAAAACATGATGTTTTCTCCTTTTAATTTGTATTTCTACGCCCACAAAAGGCCTTCATAATAATCATACAGTCCTTCGAGTTAATGGAATCTATTATTTCTATTTTTTTACTCCAATTTGATCCAAAATAATCCCGTAAACTTGATGTTTAAGTTTTCTTCGACAGTTTGTTTACAAAATGTTGAAATTCAAAGTAGCTGAATTCAGCAAATTTCAATTTTTATTCAGACTTGATTGTATTTTTCTTCGATGGTTTGACCAACCAACACCTGGCTGTAACTCACATGATACCAAGGTGTGCTGTGGTTGGGTACACCATGCATTTGGTTTCTGGAACACTTTTTAAAGAGTTTCGAATGACCAGCAGCCTTCGCTTTGTTATGTTGTTTTGATTACAGGAAACGAGGCTAATCCTCTGGAAAGTGACGTCAGCGCCCACGTCAGAGGATGGTCCTCGTGGCTGTTGCTACGGAAAGGCATGACAGAATACTCGAGAAAATAGTCTGGTTTATCAATTTTAGTTTTGGATAAATCTCAATTCTTACTTTTCGAAACGCAAAGTCTATGGCTATAGATAGCCAACAAGTGTATACGGCTCACAAATAAATAGCGGAATGGTAATCACAGTCCGATTATCTGGAACTTTTTATGATTAAGGTGTTATCGTCAACATTAGTAAAATGATGAAATTTTCATAAATTGTTCATGATTTACGTAAATCTCTTTCGCAGGAGAATATGAGAAGATGTTGTTGACCTAGGAATGTAAATGCTTCTTCAAGGAGATATTAGTTCTCTGTGAAAATATCTTTCAATCAGTTCATGAAAAATATGCTATTTAACATTCATGAACTATTCATGAACTGGAACTTATTATGAATAAGGTGCTCCTTAAACAGCTTATCAACATTCGTATAAATGAATAACTTTTAATGAACTGGTCATGATTTAAGTAAATCTTTTCGCAGGGAAAGGAGAATATCAGATGATGTTGGCGTCTTAGGAATGTAAATACTTCTTGAAGGAGATATTATTCCCTTTTGAAAATCCTTTATAATCAGTTCATGAGAACAGGCTATTTAACATTCATGAACTATTCTTGATTTGGAGCTGTTTAGATGTTCCTCAAATAGCTTATCAACATTCGTAAAAATAAAGAGCTTTTCATGAACTGTTTATGAATTAAGTAAATCTATTCGCACAAGAATATTAGAAGAAGTTGGTGTCTTAGAAATGTAAATACTTCTTCAAGGAGTTATTTGATATTCTTGGTATTATATGAATGGTATTCTTTGTGTTTCCTTCCTTACAGACAGAAGATCATTTGACTTGTGAGCATTCGAATTTTAAGCTCACTTGAATTGCTGGTAAATGCCTTAGAGGGTATGCTGCTGTATAACATCATTTTATGAGATTCATATAAATTATTTCTGTTAATTTTCAAGCCTATCCACAAGAAATTATGTGAGTCACATATAACTTGTTTTGTATTATTGGTTTGATGACTCAGGTTTTTAAGTACCTAAGGAATGTCTTTCTTCTAAATAATACATGTTTCCTCATTACGTTTATAGAGGAACGTAACTTTGCATTGCTCTGTGGAATTGTTGAAGAAAAGATTGATGTATATGATTTTAATACAGCTCGTCTTCAAGGCTCAGTCCCTAGTCTAATACGAGGGCTCAACATAGTTCTCAGGTGGGATTAATTGCTTTTCTCCACCCACAGAAGCCATTCAATGTGGTATAAGTACTTTTACTCCTTCTGGTAGAAAAAAACTTCTATCCGGAATGATACAACTCCTGCAAAACCTCATCAAAGTTTTTGAATTATTTTATAGTTCACGAAATCAAAACTAACCCATGTACAATTCATGAACTTGAAAACTATTTATGAAAGGCTCATACACAGTACACAGAATTTCATGATCACTTCATTGAAAATCATAAGCGTGAAATGGCTCATTTTTCATACCTTTGGATTAACACTTTATGAACTACTGTTACAAAACCACGAGAGGATTCCTAGCAATTCGATTAGTCAACAAAGCTTTTTCAGATGAATTCATAAACAGTTTTTTATTGGCATATAAACGTCTTATAATGTGTTCATGAACTATTCATCAAATGTTCATCAATGGCTCATGAACTTCTTATAAGGAAAGGTGTTCATTAATGGCTCGTAAACCTTTTACAATGTATTTATGAACTGTTCATTAATGGCTTATGAATGATTATAATGTGTTCATGAACTATTCATGAGCTATTCATTAATGGTTCGTGAACTTCTTACAATGTGTTTACGAACTATTTATGAACGGCTCATTAGGGTGGTTGAAAAAATAAACCCTTCATGTTCGAATTGGCCGCTGATATAGGATTGTCAAATGTGCTCTAAACAATACTTGCCCATTGGTATCCAATTTGGGCAACGGCAAATAGTGCCGCAGGCCGAATTGGCATCATAACACGGTGTGTTTTGATTCTCCTTCACTGCGCGTCTGTGTGGTGCAGGGGAAATATTTATTCACGTGGTGCGGCTCAGACTGCTATTTTACATTTTCAAACAACACAAACAAATAGATAGTAAATACAATGTGTTGTTAATGTTGATACAATTATAACATTAATGAATATAATCTCAAGGAGTATTGTCTAGTGTTGAGGATTTACGAAATATAAAATAACAGTCTGAGATTTTTTATTTTTACGAGTGTTGAAAAGCTGTTTCAGGAACACCTTATTCATAATAAGGTCCAGTTCATGAATAATTCATGAATATTAAAGGGCATGCTTTCATTTACTGATTGAAAATATTTTCACAGGGGAACCGATATCTCCTTAAAGAAGTATTTACATTCCTAAGTCACCAACCTCTTCTTGATATTCTCCTGCGAAAGAGATTTACGTAAATCATGAACAGTTCATGAAAAGTTCTTCATTTTACAAATGTTGACGATCTGTGTCAGGGACACCTTATTCATGAAAAGTTCCAGGCATGAATAATTCATGAATGTTAAATGGCATGTTTTCATGAACTGATTGAAAATATTTTCACAGGGGAACTAATATCTCCTTAAAGAAGTATTTACATTCCTAAGTCACTAACATCTTCTGATATTCTCCTGCGAAAAAGATTTACGTAAATCATGAACTTTTTATGAAAGTTTCTTCATTTTATGAATGTTGATGATCTGTGTCAGGAACACCTTATTCATAAAAAATTCGAGTTCATTAATAGCTCATAAATGTAAAATAGCATGTTTTCCATGAACTGATTGTGAGGTATTTTTACAGGGGTTGTGTCTCACCAACACCAAAATCACGAACATACCATGAAAGTGTCATAAATACACCATGAAAATGTACAAAAATGAAGCGCATGCATTTTTCAAGCCATGGAAAAGTTTGAAAACGATAAAAACTTCAATATTCACATTATTACAAAGTGAAAATGCCACGAAAAGTCATGACATTTAGGGCTTTTTCATTTTTCTGGCGTCAGTAGTGAGCTCATGGTTTAATCCAGTGTATGATAGATTTACCGGTAGACTATAGCCTTGCAATCAAGTGAAGACTTCTGTAACTTAAATTTGGAAAGCTATAGATTAAACGATGTGGCTAAAGCCACGGTGGCCATAACTATAGCGTGCATGCACAAGTTATCAATATCTTTGTTTATCGACTTCCGTGTTCTGTTTGATTGATTTGACAAAATGGCGTAATCGAAAATCAAAAAGGGTAAGGGGCGGCCACTCTCTTATAAATCTAAAATATTAATGATGTAAAACAGTACACACAACATGGTAGCACAGATAGAAGAAAGTATCAACAAATTGATGATGATGATGATGATGATGATGATGCATACATAGTAGTATAGACAGTCACATTATAGGAATGTGCCGTCCCTCTTACGCCTTACATATTTGCTAAACAAAAAACGCCACAAAACACGGTCAGACATAGCTGACAAAGAAACTTTTAAATAACACAATTCACGATACAAATCATTATGAAAAGATACTACTCTACCATAGCCCCGTCGAAGCATCTCCTTCGGTTGCCAATGAAGGATGTCATGCAGCGGTTGAGGGGCATACGTCTTTGATCTTTCGATGTGACCTAAAAAAGACATCTGACGTTGGTGAGCAATAGCAGAGGCAGAAGGGGAAAGTTTTCTAAGTTTAGCAGTAGACAGTAAGTTGGGCCAATGTACTCCTAATGCATGCCGAAGCATGGCGTCATAAGCTGAGTCAAGTCGGGTCAATAGTGAGGTTGTTAGAGCCCACGTTTCAGATGCATATAATTGAACAGGTTCTATCGTGTGTCTGAACAGTCTTGACTTAACGTCAGTGTTGACATCGGACGCCCAAAATTTATTCAGACCTCTAATGGCTGCCCAAGCCTGGCCTCTACGTTGTGTTAAATCATCTGAAGAAGATGGAAGTACAGAACATAGGTACTTGAACGAATCTACACGTTCTATGTCACCATTAGATGTAGCAAGGTGTGCCTGTTTTATGCCTAAAGCAATAAGTTTCGTCTTCGTCGTGTTAATTGTCAAGCCTACCATTTTACCAACCCGTTCAACTTCATCAAGAAGCTGTTGTGCATCAGATATGCTATTTGTTAAGATAGCAATATCGTCAACGAATGAGAGGTCCGATACGCTGCGCTCTGGATGACGTGAAGACCTACGACGATCAAGGGTAAAACCGGAAGAGTCAGGACATGAAATACGAAAAACATAATCAATAAATAGTGTAAGTAAAAAAGGGGACAATGTGTCACCCTGTAGTACGCCACAAGCTGTCGGGAAATCATCAGTATCACCATAGTGAGTTCTAACAAAAGCCGAAGTAGAAGAATAAAAGGACATAATAGCATCGATAAGAACAATAGGTACATTATAGAAATCTAATATTTCTGGGATTCTGCATCTTTGAATTCAATAAAAATTGCAACAATGTCTTTTTGATGAGTCCTACAGCCTTCTAACAATATCCTAGCTGATAAAATTTGGCCTAAGGTTGACCGGCTATTCCTGCCACCATTTTGATTGTATCTTAAATATGGGTCAATTACTGACGCCAGCCTTTTATGTAGAATCTTATTATTAGCTTTCCCTGCAGTCAGTGTTGTAAATACTCGTTACTAAAGTAACGCGTTATTGTGGTGATACACACCAGGTAAATTGTGTGATATATGACCAATAAACCCTATCCCATAACCTATTCTTCTCTGATCTGACATTGTTCTGTTGATCAATAGATTCAACAGTTTTTCACTTTTTATTTGAGTGAGTTTCGAATATTGAAAAGATGATGTAAAATTTATGGCTATATGAATAAATTGATCCGACAAAATAAACCATTTTGATAAGTCAAATGAAACCATTTATTTGGCAACCTTATTAAAAAGTTTTCAACGTCAATTTATCTTCTGCTGCAGCCACCAGTATTAAATTAATATTAATTAATTCGATCGTTCCCCTTCGTAAAAAGCAAGATGGCCGCCATGATTGTCAAAACGAGACATGTCATTATCGAAAGGGAGGCAATATCTTTTGTTTCACAAGTTAAAGTAATCATGAAGTAATTAGTAATTAATTACTTTTTTTGGGAAAGTAATTAGTAATTGTAATCAATTACTTTTTAGGCTGAAGTAATTAGTAATGTAACTAGTTACTTTTGAGGAAAAGTAATTTGTAATGTAATTTATTACTTTTCAAAAGTAATTCTCACATCACTGCCTGCAGTACAACTTAAAGTGATACCCCTCTGTTGGTCTAGGTCTCTAGACGTGTTCTTGTTCACGGTGATGACAGCAGATCTTCGCCATTGACCCGGTACTTGTTGCTTCCCTGACAAAACGGCATTTATGATGGTAAGTAGCTCATTTTGTACAAGAGGTTCTCGAAGTGTCAGGGTGGGTACTCCATCTGGTCCAGGAGACGCAAGGGGTTTCATTCGTCATTAGTAACAGGAGAAGTATTATAATTGGACATATCAGGAGGGGAGAAGTTAGGCGGCGGAGCTAATTTATTTAACGATAGTAGACAGGATAGGGGATTATATAAATCATAAAAATAATTACGAATCATATTGTTTGCCTCGACAGAATCATACGCTTCAACTAATAAGGGCTTGTGGGATGGGTTCTTAAGACGCCTTATCTCTTTCCATGCTATGCAATGCTTATTACCATCACTAGCCGTTTTTACCGCTAAAATTATAGCGTTTAATTCACGCTCGATTAGGGCGTTATGAGCGGCAGCGAGATCTATTGTTTTTTGATCAACAATAGATTGTAGAAGACTGATATTGTGTATAGTAGGAGAACAATCACGTAATTGTTTTTTAGCAAGTTTCAATTCATATCTTACCTGTGTGATCATTGCGTCACTGTCCCAAGAGACGCGTGACCATTGTCTTTTCTTCCGCGGCAAAGCGGTCTCGGCTGCTTTGATGATGGCTGAGGAAAGAATGGAGAAATCACCTCTTTTGGGTTCATACATGCAATCAAGTAACAGACAATTGTCTCAACATCACATCAAAATTGAACTGTTGTATGCTTTAGTAGTATTTTATAACTAGTATGCAGTTACTATGATGATGGTTAAACATGATGTTGCTTTGACATATATACATATATAGAATAATAAGAAGAAAGAAGAAAGAAAGAAAGAAAGCGTAGATACACATATATATATTTAGTCGAAACCGACTAGGGTTACTCAGAGCCATCTATTCACAAGAGTTGGGACACTGATGCCATTTATGTTTTTTGGCCTGGACCCGAGTACGTTTTCAACAGCAGTGCGCATGTGCAAGAGAATGTTGTGTTTTTTTCAGCCATTTTGGAACTCTGTGAAATGGTTTGCGATTGTTTAGTAAGAGTAATATAACCATTTATGAGTTGTCTTTCTCCATATTTATTTGCTGGACTCTCAAAATTAGAATACAAATTTACTTCAATGTATACTATGTTATTGATCTCATCAGCATATTGCTCAAGAGTAAATCAGATCAATGCTATTGGAATTGCTAAATGGACAAGGAGTTTGTCGAGTTAAAAGAGTATCTCTTACGCTCTTACGCTTATTCTTTGCAGTCAAAGACAACCTTTTCTAATTCTTGTCCCCAGTTGGAATAGTAAACAATACTTTTTTTTCGATTACTGTTGTGCCTATTAACACAACAATTTATAATTTAATAGCCTATGTTTGTTTTCACTGATAAAAGTTGTATTTTTCCGCGCGCTTCGCTTAAAACAGGAAACCTGGCGCCAAAAGAACAAGAACCCTGGTGCCGAAAGTACGAAAATGGCGTCCAAAAAATCACGTGAATGGCATCTGTCCAATAGGAGACGATAGCGGCACATGAAAGCGTGTCCCAACTCTTGTAAATAGATGGCTCTGGGGTTACTGACTAGGGTTCTATTCGATGATCTGCATTCTGATTAGTTGCTCCATCGTTCACTATTTGGTTTAGAACATAGCCAACCCCGATTTGTGAATGTTTTATACGTTTTTTCAAAGCATTTTCTGACCTTACAATCCATGATCAAGTATGTAATTCTCCTATTTTCGTGACGTCACAGGAAGAAAGCTGAGTCGAGAGCTGTACACTTGCTTTTTGAAATCAACTAAAAGCTGCGAGGAGAAATTGATATCGAGAAATTTATATTCATCTTCTTGAAATTAAAAGAATGGATGCGTAACATCGTTTTCTTACATAGTCATGGATTCGTATCTTTAAACAATATTTTCTATTTTTTATGTGTGTTATTCATTATGGAAAACTGACTGGAAAAACTTGAAAAGGAAAGAAAATGTTTCTTACCTATAATTTGAAGAATTTCGTAAAAAGCCGTGACGCGAAGAAAGAATTGAAACAACGAAAGATTTATTGACTAAATGTTTGCTAATTGCCTATTTAAAAGAGCAGATTATTGAATTGATCATAACTCTTTAGAATGCTGCTAACTTTCATTTGGAGAAATGGTTTAATTATTTGAAATTTTAGCGGTTAATTCTGTTTAGCCTATATGTTTTGGTTTCGGTAGTATATCGAAAGCTTTCTTTTCTATGCTAGGAATTTAGTTTTTACCTATATCTAGGAACTTGCAAAAATTGGCCATTAAAATATATGGGGATGTATTAATGAAATGAAGTTATGTTATGTTATGTTTTCACAATTATCAATAAAGTAAAAGTTATGCAAATTTTTTGAATTGTTAATTTGTGCAAAATATTTCTATTAAACATGTTTATTTACTGGCTCAAATATTTCTTCTGCAAGCCATTTGGTTTATTTTGAACAACTTAGAAAATGAAATTGTATATAACTCTGCACATATTCGCTTTATTTGCTTTTTACTTTTAATTACTTGCTGTTTATAACGCCATTTTTAAATAATTATCGGTTGTTTGGTATTTTCATAAATTTCTTGAAATCGACGGGGTCAAGCTCGGCTATGGTGAATTGGCGTTAACCAATCAAATTGCAAGAATAAATCGTAGCAGATCCTTGATATGTTCTAATTTCTCATAGTTGGCAAGTTCCTCGCAAATTCAAAAAGTAAACAAGCGATTCACAAATTTATACGAGAGTCTTATAAATTTCGTGCCCGAGAAAACAAACCAAGCAACAAAATATGAGATGAAGTCATTCAATGGTAGGCTATGCATATACAATTTTAATCTTATTTAACAATCTTCTCGCATATTTTCCATTGCTACTCTATTGCAGATTAGTTTGCTAGTCAGCTAAAGTTTATAAACAACAAACTTTCACATTACAAACTGAAAATATTTAAATATTTTTAGATGCTCAATAGTTACCTTGCTCAATACGCTTTGCTATTTTGTGGGACTGTATTTTAAATGTTAATAAGATACTGTTTTGTTTTCAAAATCAAATCTGAATCAAGCCGAATCAAAATTCATCCTTCAAATCACGACGCTGCAGTCATCATGGATGCCTTTGATTGACAGTTCTACCATTCACCGCAGCATAGATTATCTGAGATATTAGCGCATGCGCAGTATCTAATTCACTTTTTAACGCGTGCTTGCCAAAATGGCTGTCTAATTCTTATTGAATAAAAATCTTATTACATCTTCAACATCCTTGACTGTTTATGCTTGTTTAATCCAAAACTAAGCATTGGTATTGTATTAATTAAACATTTCTTTGACTTTTTATATTTTATTAAATTTATATATATATTTTTTCTATTTAACTAATCTCAACTATCAGCTATATTTATTATGGCCGAATCAACGTCGAATGTAATGGACGAAATGGTTTTATCCACAGTTAATCAAGGAGAAAAACCTGATCGTGCTTCGTGTAACGAAGCTGTTACTGACGATCAAAGTATTACTCAAAACGAAGTTTTGAGGACAATCAATCGTGATGAAGATTCATCACGTGTAAAATCGATCGAGAAAAAACTCGACACATTGATTGACGTAGTCAATTCAATGGCACCAATCGTAAAGAATTTACACGAGGCATCACTCATGGATGATTCAGTAGATAATATTATCTCTGATGATGATGATGATGATGAGGTAAACAACCTCCTCAGAAGCGACAATGTATTGACGCTGATGTAGCTAACATTAACACTGAGTCAAATCCAATGCCTGTTGTGCCATCATCATCAAGCCAGTGCCAGCATATGGACTCTCTGGTGACAGAGATAGCTGGCGAAGAAGCTACAGATGATGCTGTTCACGAAAAAATTGCTATTGCAGTTAACAATACATTATCGAATGGAATACCGGAGGAACAGCTCAAAGCAAAAGTGGATGGAATTTTGCGGCCATCTAATGTAAAAATGCTATCAAATATTAGAGTAAACAGCGAAATATGGAACGCAATGAAACCACAGTCTCGCTCAGTGGATACGAAAATTCAAGCATCGCAGGACATTTTAATACGGGGACTTATCCCCTTGGTAACTGTTGTTGGTAAGATTGGTGAGGCTCTAGACTTAGGTACACCTCTTCGGTACACCTCTTCCATCTAACAAGGAGTTATGGGATCCACTGTCCAAAGCTATGGTCCTTATTTCGAGTGCCAATCATTCGTTAAACTTATGTCGGCGGGATTTTATAAAGCCCGATTTAGACAAACAATATCAGAATTTGTGTTCTCACAAATCACCTGTTAACGAAAATTTATTCGGGGACGATGTCCCTGAAAAGCTAAAAAATATTAATGAATCAAATATTTTAAAAAGAAAACTGAAGAGTAATACTTATAGTACTAGTAACTATGGAAATAAAAGTACTAATTCTTTTTTATCGAAAACGGGGCGACTACCACAACAGCCGTCCCAAATGTATCGTCAAAGTTACAACAATTACAATGCAACAAAGCATTATTCCAACGACAGAAAGACCGTCCATTACAAGAACAACAGCAATTTCAAAAATCGAAAATACCCAAGTCAACATCAGAAAGAGAAGGGGAAGTTTCCTCCAAAAAATTAGAGGTAAGAAAATGCATTGGTGGTAATATAAAGTATCATTATTCTCGTTGGCAAAGTCTAACTTCTGATAAATTTATACTTGGGATTGTCTCAGGCTATAAGCTGGAATTTGATTCCATAAAACCTATTCAGTTGAAGCCTGTAAGGCAAATTAGGTTCACAGCCGACATGAGTAGAGCCATGGATCTACAAATCCAGGACTACCTGACTCGGAACATAATTTCCTCAAGTGTCCACGAAGTCGATGAATTTGTTTCTTCTGTATTTCTTCGTGAAAAGAAGCAGGGTTCTTATCGGCTCATTTTCAATCTTAAGGAGGTAAATAAGTATATTGAATACAACCATTTTAAAATGGAGAACATCAATACATGTATCACCTTGATGAAAAAAGATTGTTATATGGGATCAATAGATCTGTCTGATGCATACTTCTCTGTCCCTGTTCATACAGAATGCCAGAAATATCTGAAATTTATTTGGAGAGATAAGTTATATAAATTCACATGTTTACTTCAAGGACTTTGCAGTGCTCCCCGCATATTTACCAAACTTTTGAAACCCATTTATGCACAGTTACATCAAATGGGATACGTCTCTAGTGCATATCTAGATGATTCTTTTTTACAAGGAGATACAAAACTAGAATGCAATAAAAATATTGAGGCAACTATTTGCTAGAACAATTAGGGTTTATACCAAATATAGCCAAATCTATCGCTAAACCTGTACAATGCATTGAACATCTTGGTTACGTATTAAACTCAGAGGATATGACTGTATCAATTTCGCGCAAGAAATTTGAGAATTTCAAGAAGCTAGCACAGTATTATTTGGATAATACTAATATAACTATTCGAGAAACTGCTAGACTTGTAGGTACCATGATGTCTTTCTTTCCTGCCGTTGAATATGCACAGCTCTACTACCGCCAATTAGAAAAAGAAAAGGCAAACGCTCTGGATATGTCCAATTGGTGTTTTGACAAGTCAATGGCACTATCTGATAGAGCAAAAGCTGACATTCATTGGTGGCTTAATAATGCACTCATTTTCAAACGTAACATTCACCATGGTCCTATAGTGCCTGAGATATACACAGATGCTTCCAAACAGGGTTGGGGTGCATATATAGATAAATCTATAACAGGTGGCAGATGGCTGGAAAACGAGGCTAACTTACATATAAACTGTCTTGAATTATTAGCAATCTTGTATGGGCTTAAGTCACTGCTATCTGATGCTGTAAATACCCATGTCAAGATTTCTACAGATAATACTACAGCTTTATCGTACATTAGGAATATGGGTGGCTGTCATTCTGAAGAGTGTAATAATATTGACAGAGAAATCTGGCTTTGGTGTAAGGATCGGGATATATGGTTATCGATTACCCATATAGCAGGAAAAGACAATGATATTGCAGATTCTGCATCCCGCATTTTTTGATGATAGAACAGAATGGCAATTATTGCCCAGCACATGCCAAATCATATTTAAACGTATGGGAACTCCTGATATTGACTTATTTGCCTCTCGTTTGAACAGGCAATTACCCATATATGTTGCCTGGATGCCTGATCCAGGTGCAGTACTGATTGATGCCTTTACAGTTTATTGGGGAAAATATTATGGATATGCTTTTCCTCCTTTTAGCTTAATGCCAATCATTCTACAGAAGATAGAGAAGGAACAGGCCGAAATGTTGTTGATAGCCCCGATTTGGCCTGCACAAGCATGGTTCGGAAAATTGTTGAAACTTTTAATATCGAAACCAATACTGATTCAAAATCAGCCAACTCCACTAATACTACCGTTTGCGAAATCAAAGACACACCCACTGGGGAAAAACCTCAAACTGATGGCATGCCGTTTATCCGGCAATATTCAAAAACATCAATATTTCAAGCAGAACTCAGGAAATCTTGCAAGAATCATGGAGAGGTACAACTCAGAAACCGTATAGAGTGTATTCAAAAAGATGGTCAAGTTATTGTTCTGAACGGGATACAAATCCCCTTCAGCCACCTATAAATATTGTGTTAGATTTCTTAGCTAGCCTTTATGATACTGGATTAGGCTACAGTGCCATCAATACTGCACGCTGTACACTTTCTTCATTTATAATACTAGATAGTGATAAGACAATTGGTTCTCATCCAGTTGTAAATAGACTCTTGAAAGCGGTGTTCAACAACAGACCCGCATTTCCACGGTATCAGAGTACATGGGATACAAAAATTGTCTTAAATTACCTCAAAACATTTCCACCTCTTGATAAACTAAGTATGAAGCAATTATCAATTAAAGTTGTTATGCTTATTGCTTTGATCACTGGTCAAAGGTGCCAATCGATATATTTAATGAGTTTGAAGGACGTATTTGTAACTGATGAATTATATAAATTTACAATTATGGATCTAGTTAAACAATCAAAGCCAGGACGTTGTCAGCCAGAAATGATATTACCAAGTTTTAATGATGATAAACGGTTATGCGTATATTCAGCGTTACAGGAATATATTAAACGCACTAGTGCCATCCGTGGATCAGAAAAGAAATTATTTATCGGTTTGATTAATCCTTATAAAGCAGTATCAAAAGATACTATATCTCGCTGGATAAAAAATGTTATGATAGATGCTGGTATTAATTGTGATCTGTTTAAACCACATAGCACTAGATCTGCATCTACTAGTAAAGCTTTGTCAACTAATGCACCACTGTCATCTATTCTTAAAGCAGCGTTATGGAGTAATGATTGTACATTTAGAAAATTTTACAACAAGCCAATTACTATTGACACCACATTTGCAGAGGCAATTATTAATGGAAGTTAACTACATATCTTATCATATCATGTCTATTATACAATAGTTTTGTTTCATATTTATTAATTTGAAACATATCTTACAGTTTTTCATAAACTTATTGAAGTTAAAATCGATTTTTATTGATTTTTGTGTGGACATTTTACATTGTGTTTCTTGTGTCCTCGTTGCTTTAAAATCTCAGATAATCTATGCTGCGGTGAATGGTAGAATTGGAAATTAAACGAGACTTACCTGTAAGGTGAAGTTTGATTTAGATTCTACCAGTCACCACAGCAGCATAGATTATATGCCCACCCTAAAACGATTATCCTCCCCAAAAATAAAATTTTTGCTTATTAATTCCGTCGGTCACAAAAAACACCGACTTTCAATACTGAATTAGATACTGCGCATGCGCTAATATCTCATATAATCTATGCTGCTGTGGTGACTGGTAGAATCTAAATCAAACTTCACCTTACAGGTAAGTCTCGTTTAATTTCCAATTGTATTTCAAATTAATTATGCAAGAAGTGAATAAATAGTTGAATTAATTAATTTTCTAATCAAAGTGCACGTGACACCAAAAATTTTTATTCCGGAATCAAGTAGCCCATGCAAAATAAATAGGAATGGCGGCAATAATTTTTCGATTTGGACTCTTATAAGCGGAGATATTTAATTTTGAAAGTACCATATTTCAGAAATTGTGCTCCTTCGAAAGTCGGAACTCATGCCGGAATGACAAGAAAGCCCACTATGGAAAAATAACCAAGTCTAGACTTCAAAAAATCGTAACTTTTTTCTCGCGAAAAAGAAATTGTCCACTTTCCAGAACAGATATGCCCATATCTTCGGGACACCTTGTTGGCCATATATGACTGAAATTGAACGTAAAATGTAGAGTTTATAAAGGTTTTATTAGACTTCGATAAAGTTTTTCTGTCAAAAAGGTGTTAAAACACTGGATTAACGCATGTTATGCATCAAGGTGTTGACTACTAAAACAGCGGCAAAATGCTTTGTATTCACTTCGCCGCGGATGATGATCTAAGCGTCTATAAAATTAAAAAAAAATTCATTGCGCTATTTTGGTCGATCTCCCGCAGCTTAACTGTCAGTTCTTCACTGATTTGTTAGCTTCAATCTCAATGATTGGCTATTAAAAACCATTGCATGACCCCCTGTTTTCCTTGCAGCAGACGCATTTCTTCAACAAAAACACAATTACAGAAAGATGAAATCGACACACGCAATGTGTTTAATATCATACCTTAATCTAGTTTTATATTCGACGGACAACGGTTGTTGTCGACTTCTTCACAAAGCTATCCTGTCTAAGAACTATATTTAATCAATGAATTTAATATGCTGGAGATGTTTTTATCTGATATATAAAATACAATATTATATCACAAAAGACGTAATATATTGACGACGCAGAGAGGTGTCTCATATTCGGGGAAAGATGGATATAATAATTCACTGAAACTAAAACATTTTGTACAGTTTAGACACACATATGGACAGTTTTACATTAATTTTGGCTTTCAAATCAACTTCATTGTTCAACTAATTTACATTTTATGTTGACGAAGACTAGATGTTATTCGTGAAATTATACAGTACAGTAACAAATCATATGATATTGCATTGTTTTTCGTTTCGAGCACTTCAGTGAGTGAATCATCGCTACAGATACACATGGCGAATAGAACCGCCTTCAATGTCTGTATTATATTTACCTCGACCCTGAAATAATTCGAGTGTGCCCAGTGCATATCATGCGCGTGTTGTTCAAGCAGAATCAAATCATGACGATCATCACGAATAACATTTAGCCTTCGTCAACATAAAATGTAAATTACTTGAACAATGAAGTTGAATTTGAAAGTCAAAATTAATGTAAAACTGTCCATATGTGTGTCCAAACCGTACAAAATGTTTTGGTTTCAGTGAATTATTATTTCCATCATTACCCAAATGTAAGACACCTCTCTGTGTCGTCAATTGATATATTAAAGTCTTTTGTGATATAATATTGTATTTTATATATCAGATTAAACCATGCCATAACGGTTGGATAGTTGGATAGTCGTTAGAAAGTTGGATAGTCCTACAATAATCTACATCTACTTCATCAAACTGTGATCATATGTCTTTTATTGACTACAATGGAAATCATTTAAGTTGCTCTTTTTATTATTTTTTATCATTCTTATCATTAGGCCTTGTTTTAGCTATTTTATCAATCGTTTATTTTGGTTTTAAGTTGATTGCTGTTTTATCAACCTTCAACTTCAAGTACAGAAATTGAATCTTCTTATTCTTCTACTCTGTTTTCAAGTGTTTATATGGTTCTATATATTTACAATTCTAGGAAGAGGTTATTTTATCCATCAAACATGGTTTATGATTGACTTATAATTCCAATCGCCGTAGGATATGTTTTATCTACCTTACATTACCTTCTTTTTTTGGTTTTAAATTGATTTGTTTTTATCAAGCGTTTTAGTTTTAATATTCAAATACTGAATTTACTGTGGCTTCTTTTCGACTCTAAGCATTTGTTTGGTTGTATACATTTTGCACATATATGAAATTTAAAAGTCGTTATTTTATCAATCAATTGGTTTTAGAATACGTTCATTTCATCTTTTATAGAAGTTATATTTCGACTACTATATCCACTGTCATCGGAAAATTTCACTCGGAACCGGAATACATCTAGCACACTCATTTGCTCAAAGCTTCTTAGTCTTAATTACTTACGTTAGATATCTACTTTGAGATTATTGGTTATTTATCTGTTATTATTATGGAAGAAATTTTTACGAAAGATTTTACGGAATATTTTCTCAAGGACTGTGAACACCAGAGAAGTATCCAAGCTTGCCTGAAAGGCATTATAAATCTAAATTGTGAAAGCGATATTATTACCTTCTTAGCAAAAAAAGACAAATCGACCCTGAGCAATGCATTGTCTTACACTGTTCGATTTTTATTTGAAAATAAATTTTCAATCTCAAATAAGGTACATAGCAACAAACGCATACAACATCAACATAACAAAAATGCAGCAGAATTAATAACTGAGGAAAATAGCTGCACAGTCAATGTTGCAAAAAACGTTGTCCACGAACTTATTCATAATAAACCTGGCTTAATCAATGAAGTAGACAGTATACCCAATATTGTTGATAGCACAGATGAAGAGTTTGCTTCAAATGAACAGGTATTAATCAATGAGGTCAATGAAATCAATGTCACCATTGCAGATATTGTAGATGGGGACACCACTCACTTCAATCCTGGCATAATAAACGATAATACCAATATAGATGCAATTGATAATACAATAGTCACTCACAATCTTGCAAATGATAATACAGCCAACAATGCACCATTATCACAAACTCCTATATGCGAAAACTTGTTTAAAGGTAGATGCAATCATGGACTAAAAGGCAGAGGCTGCTCCTCTTATCACCCCCCAATTTGCCAACGCTTCTTGCATAATGGAAAATTTAAAGATGGCTGCACCAGACAGAATTGTAAATACTTCCATCCATTCATTTGCCCAAACTCTTTTCTGACCCGTTGCTGTTTGATTGAAGATTGTAATGCAGGATACCATCTGCGTGGGACAAATCGTAAATTGCAGCCTACTCCACCACAACTAGTTCCTCCAAGGTTACAGGAGGTAATCCCAAGTCCTACTTGGTCTGGAATTCACAATGCAGTTGAAAACTTTTCAGAATTTTCAACTCATCCAACTTCTACGCAACATTTTTTGGGATATCCCCCTCAACCACCAATCCCACCGTGGCAGGAAGAAATTCATCAACAGAATACAAGAATCACATTACTATGCCAGCAAATGAATCGCTTTATGTCATTACTAGAACACCTTCCAGCTTTACAAATGAAAACTCCTGTTTCACACACGATTCCTTAAATCATTTTGATGCTTCTACTAACATAGATATTCCAAATACGTCAATAAATAGTTGTACTCAGCACTCTACATCTACAGAAGATAACAATGGCAACACAAGCAACTTATCTTCTAATTCAGTCACTCCTCTACGCTTGCTTTCATTTAATTCTCGCTCATTGGTCAACAAATTAGCCGAATTACATATGCTTTTACTATCAAACCAATATGATATCATCACTATCACTGAAACATGGCTTTCATCTCGAATTCCAGACAGTCTCCTTTTAAATGACTCTGATTATGTCGTCGTACGATGCGATCGTGAAAATAAAACTGGCGGTGGTGTAGCTATCTTTCTCAAAAACAAAATTGATTTTAGCATTGTTACTCCTCATACTTATAACACCGAACATATCACTATTGATATTGGTCCTGCAAAACAAAAGACTTGCAGAATTGTGTGTATTTATAGTCCTCCATCATCTGCCTTGAACTTGCAAGAAAATATCAATCTCTGTCAATCTATTGAGTCTGAAGTATCCGCAACTTTTCCATTTTATATGACAGGTGACTTCAATTTACCACTTATTGATTGGACAGTACCTCTTAGTAAAGGCAACACTGCTCACAATAATTTTGTAGATTGTATATGTCGCAATGGTCTCACACAGCTAATAACTGAACCTACACATGGTACATCCACACTTGATCTATTCATTTCAAATCGTCCTACTACAGTTTTAAATTCATCAGTTATAGAACAATTCACTCCAAGCTGCGATCACTCAATGATTGAGATTGATCTTGATATTCAAAATTGTACACATTATAATCCTATCAAAAGATTTAAGACTCCTAACTTCAGAAAAGCAAATTATCAAGAAATATGTCGTGTTTTATCTTCAATAAATTGGAACTCGTTATTTTCTAACTACATCAATGTTGAACAATACTGGCTAAAGTTGTGCTCTGTTTTTGATAGTATTATTTATGATGAAATTTGGTTCCAAAATATAAATGTGGTAGGGTAAGGAAATACCCTGGTTACCCTAAGCATATTCGTCACCTTGCAGAAAAAAAGCGTCAACTATATCATTTATCAAAAGACAATCCATCTTTAAAGTCGAGCTATAATAGCGCTGCCAAGATATATGCATTAGCGGTCAAAGAATTTCATCTTCAACTTGAAAATGAGGTTGTTGAAGCTGATTCGGTGAAAAATTCTATTCATTTGTAAATAAAAAATTGAACTCACATCCTAAAATTCCATCACTTCAATGTCCAGATGGATCCCTTACTGATGACAATTCAATCAAATCAACTATTCTGAATAATCAATTTGCAAGTGTTTTTACTGTAGACAATGGTGTTATCCCACCGTTTGAAAAGAAAGTTGAATCCAATACACAATTGAACTTTATTGAGTTTTCTTATAGTAAAGTTATGAACGCCATCAAAAATCTACCTTCAAAAGCATCAAGAACGCCAGATTCCTACCCTGCGTTGTTCTTAAAATCAATAGCAAATGAAATTGCCATACCACTCGCAATGTTATTTGAAATATCTTTGAAATCTGCTACTCTTCCTGCTGTATGGAAAACAGCTATTGTCAGCCCCATTTACAAGAACGGACCTTCCAGATTAGCAGTAAATTATCGACCGATATCACTAACTTCAGTTATTTGCAAAGTTATGGAGTCTGTTATGGTGACAGACATTCTAAAGTATCTCAAAGCTCATAATTTAATCACTAAAGAACAGTTTGGCTTTATTTCTCGGCGTTCAACATGTACGCAATTATTAGCTGCTTTAAACCAGTGGTATGCCGCTGGAAATGAGCGTATGAAGGTCGATACAGTTTACATTGATTTTAGCAAGGCTTTTGACACTGTCTGTCATAGTAAATTAATATCAAAATTGAAGGGATATGGCATTAACTATGAACTTCTAAAATGGATAAAATCTTTTTTGACTGGTCGCACCCAACAGGTAGCTGTCGGGGATTCAACATCGGGAATCCTCCCTGTAATAAGTGGTGTACCTCAGGGTTCAGTTTTAGGCCCTCTTCTTTTTATTGTCTATATAAATGACATTGTAAGCTGCTTGGAACTCAACTGTGGTATAAAACTCTTTGCTGATGATGCTAAGATTTCGTTTAAAAGATTTACCACTGACAGTACTCCTCTACATTCTACACTTGAAAACCTCTCCTCCTGGGCAGAACGCTGGCAACTCAAAATTGCCCAAGAGAAATGCTCTGTACTTTCATTTGGGAAATCATCTATTTCGGATGCTGCGTATCAGTTAGATGGAAAGGCATTATCACGTTCATCTTCTGTGAACGATCTTGGAATCCTACTAACTGCAGATCTAAAGTTCACAGAACACTGTTCCATGCTAGCCGCTAAAGCAAAAAACCGTTCTTTCCTAATCAAGAAATGCTTTTCCTCAAATAATCCGGAGCTGTTAGTGAAAGCGTTCACAACATACGTCAGACCAATGCTTGAGTCATCTACGCCAGTCTGGAATCCCTATCTCATCAAGGACATAAATATTTTAGAAAATGTTCAGCGCTCTTTCACAAGATATGTTTGTTTGAAAAATAATTCTTACAAGCCCTATGTAGATCGTCTTGCCTACCTCAACCTTGAGTCTCTAGAATTACGCCGCCTTAGGTTTGATCTTCACATGGTCTTTAGAATTTTGAAAAACTTGATTGATTTGGCTCCAGATGAATTTTTCACTATTAAACATTCCAAATATTCCTTGCGTGGACATTCACTGACGCTGTACCCAACTAAATCATTTAACTATGACTGTTGCAAACATTACTTTGCAAATAGAATAATCAAGCCATGGAACTCTCTTCCTGAAGAAGTTATATCGTCTAGTTCTTTACAAACATTCAAATTTAAACTTAATCACGTTAATTTATCACAGTTCTGTAACTTTTCCTTTGCCTGTTAATTATTTCTGATAACATAGTTTTCTTTATATATATATACTTTTTTTTTTAAAGGTCACATGTAAGTGAGGATACATTTAAAAATATCCTCCTTTGTTTATTTGCCTGTTAGCCATTGTGCTACAAAATACATACATACATACATACATACATACATTGCGTGTGTCGATTTCATCTTTCAGTAATTGTGTTTTTGTTGAAGAAGCGCGTCTGCTGCAAGGCAAACAGGGGGTCATGCAATGGTTTTTAATAGCCAATCATTGAGATTGAAGCTAACAAATCAGTGAAGCACTGACGTTAAGCTGCGGGAGATCGACCAAAATAGCGCAATGAATTTTTTTCAATTTTATAGACGTTAAGATCATCATCCGCGGCGAAGTGAATACAAAGCGTTTTGCCACTGTTTTAGTAGTCAACACCTTGATGCGTAACATGCGTTAATCCAGTGTTTTAACACCTTTTTGACAGAAAAACTCCATCGAAGTCTAATAAAACCTTTATAAACTCTACATTTTACGTTCAAATTCAGTCATATATGGCCAACAAGGTGTCCCGAAGATATGGGCATATCTGTTCTGGAAACTGGACAATTTCTTTTTCGCGAGAAAAAAGTTACGATTTTTTGAAGTCTAGACTTGGTTATTTTTCCATAGTGGGCTTTCTTGTCATTCCGGCATGAGTTCCGACTTTCGAAGGAGCACAATTTCTGAAATATGGTACTTTCAAAATTAAATATCTCCGCTTATAAGAGTCCAAATCGAAAAATTATTGCCGCCATTCCTATTTATTTTGCATGGGCTACTTGATTCCGGAATAAAATTTTTTGGTGTCATGTGCACTTTAATTTAAAATGTTTTTGCACGTACCAATAGTTGGTTTCTATTATTCATGTTATTGTGAGTGTCTAGGTCACCTTCCTTCATGAAATGATTTTGCCTTTTCATAAATAGGGACAAGCCAATAATAATAGCCTTCTAAAATATCTTTTACAGTGTATCACAAGTCTTTGTAGTATTCTGGTACATCAACAATGATGTCTTTCATTCTGTTCCGCCTTTCAAAATTGACCACACGAAAGTTGACTTTGACTTTGCCCATTGCTCGATCAAACGCATTACGCAACTGTCCCTCCTCTGAAGTCATACAACGCATATCATGATCAAGCTGGCTGACTATTTGCTTGAGGCTCGAGCTGAGAATCAAAACAGAAGTTTCATATAATTTCATGGACATGGACGTGCTACTACCTCTTTGGCAATTATTTCAATCGTAACCAGGCGTTTTTCATTTGCCAATCGCTTTCGGGCACGCTCCCAATATTTGCAACCACATGGTCAGAACGTTGTATGTCACTTTCTCATCTTGCTTCACCTTGTACATTATCGTTGGAGGCTCCTTCTCTAGAATGGGAAGTAGACGCATCTCCCTCTGGTGAATCTCCATTGAGCGTTGCATACCAGGTCGCATAAAAGCCAATGTTCGAATCATTTCATTGATCTTACTTGAGTGTAACATATATGACGTCCGGTTTACTTTCATCCTCTATTCCTGCCACTGTCTGCTGACACATGACATAATAACCATTCAAGGCTTGACAATCTATGTGTGCTGATGCCCTCAGGGTGGCCTGGTCTGCATTTTTCCACTGTTTGCATCTTTTTGTAAACAAATTCTGATCCATAGAGCTAAAATTTGCTTTAACGCTTCCAACTCATCATAGGGTGTTCAATCGTAGGCTTTACACTTCGCCACATCATTTATATGGATTCTTCGTTCTACATATACTTTTCAATTACCTCATTAAAATTAGTAGCTTCACTTTAACTTATTTCAATAATATAGAAGATGCATATAATGCGTGGCTGACTGTTTTTACAACCATCGTTAACCAATTTGTGCTCTTGAAACAAATAAGGATAAAATAAAAAACACAATATTTATTTAGATGACCATGCTATGATGCTGAAAAATAAGCGAGATAACTATCACAAAGTATTTTTTTATAACCAATGATGCTAATTATTTTAAATTGTATAAACAAATAAGAAATTAATTCATTAAATATTTTAGATTATGTAAAAAGAACTACTACTGTAAAAATATTGTAAATGATCAAAATAAATCTAACCCTGTAGAAATAACTAAACTGAACATAGATGATCAAGTTCAATATGTTTTGACAAAATCGAACCAAGGCTCCTAAAACTCACTGCGCATAGTATATCTCCAAGCCTTACAAAAATAATTAATTTATCTTTGAAAAATGGTATCTTTCCCGAGGCTTTAAAAACCGGTAAAGTAACTCCTTTGCGCAAAGGAGGTTCGATTGTTGAGAGAACAAATTATTAACCTATATTGATTCTTCCTATAATCTCTAAGATCTTGGAAAAGATTGCTCTTAATCAATTAAATTTTTTTTATTTTTTTTTATTATATTAATTATACTTATATTATACTAATACTTATTATACTTATTATACTTATTATATTATTTTTATTATATATAGATACTTTTTATTAACATTCTAAATTTTTCTTACTAATAAATTAACAATATGAACTACAACTCATAACATACAATGAGTAATCTCACTAATAACTAATAACTAACTAATCTAACTAATCAACAATTGTTCCAAGGATGCTCGCAGCATTTCCCCTCTGTAAGGCGATAGAAATCCGTTGGTACAGCCATTGATGCTCTCTGGGGTCGCCGCTTGATCGAACAAGGCGACTGCACGAAGTTCCCTTAATAAATCTTTGGCAGATTTTCTCCATGATCCCATTGTTTCAACCGTTACTGGGGTGAATACCGATATTCTGTCTAGCGTGTGATATTTTTTATTTTTTCTTTGTTCTGCTTGACTGAGCACACACAAAATAACGTTTGTAGTAGATCATGTATCCACACATGTAGCGTCCCAGGTGAGGCATTTCTCAAACTTCTACGGGAAAGTCGTTATGCCATCTGTTATTTTACCATCTCCTCTGTCAATCCCCACTGGCTCGAGATAATTAGGCTGCCCAGTGGAACAAAGGGATCTTTTGATGATGTTATTAATGGCTGCATGGCGTGAAGAACGACCAGCACTGAAACGGCAACCGAGATCATGGTGACCACTGGAGTTAGCAGTTTCTCCACAGCGGCAGAGGTGTGGTGAACATATTTCTGCACCAACACGAAGAGGAACAGCAATCCTTATAGTCTCATTGTCCATAAGATTACCAGTTGAAATAATGGGAATAGCATTAATCCAGGCACCACTCTCCGGCGTTGATGTTGCGAGTAATCTTGCCCGATCGACTTGATTGGAACATTCAAATAGGGAGTGTTGTGGATCTTAATCCAGAAAGTGAAAAGGAGAACATTGTGAACAATATCAATAATAAGCTAACAAGAATTGGACAGAAGTCGTCCCCACCAAAGCGATTTGGTTTTAATAGTATAGTTTCTTAGAATTATTTACATCTCAGAAATGTAACTTCCTAACGGATGTGCTCATATAGCAAAGTTTGTGTTGATAATGCGTTAAAGGAGCAAAAATGACCGGCAGGCGCTACGCACTTAGGATCACGTGCATGTTTATTGTTTACAACACAATGTTTATTGTTGACATGAATTTATTACAAATTAGACGTGCATATAACAATAGTTTCAAAGCGAGACGGTTGAATTACGCTAAGCATAAATTCAACTTGAGCTCGCAGTGGTCGCCGGTCAATTTTGCCCCTTTAAGGACAGTATTTAGTCGTTCAAGATTCAAATGGTTTTGATTAGATTTATATGAAATGAACGACTCTGATGTTTTTTTGGATTTAGAAGCGTAGCTTACAACATTATTTGAATCCTGACTATACTGATGTATGTTACTGCATATTGAGGTTTATTTTGCTCGTTTGGAAATCCATCTTGATGGTTTGATTGATGTATAATCGTACATACTACAGATTGTGAGTCGTGTTCTGATTGAACAACACAATATTGACGTTGAACATTGTACAATTACATTAACTTGTATTGATTTGTTGAAATAATTTGCTAATTTGCCGCCCATAATCGAAAGAAATTTAAAACAACTGAAACTAGAAGAGTTGAAAGCAGCATGTATTGAACTTGGTATATCTGATGCTGGTACAAGGGCAGAATTAATTAAACGTATAGAAGAAGCCCACCCTACTGATGAAAGTGATAATGATGAAACTGATGCGATTAAAGTCAGTAATGATGAAAATCTTAAACGTCATCGATGATGCAAATGATGATGCAAATGATGCAGTAACAGCAACAAGAAAATACAAAACGTGAAGAAAGATTGCAGGAAGAAAGTGCTAGACGTGAAGAGAGACTGTTAAAAGCAATTAGTGAACTGTCACCTGGTAAGGCGTTATCTGAGAGACAACGATCATCTAGCCCTTTCAGCCTAGACAGTACTGTCGGGGAAGATCCCAAACTAATCATTGATCGTTTCAATTTTCTCTTTGATGATCTAAAGAAGAAGATAGAAAGGGTTAGTTTGGCTTGAAAAGCAAAGGGAATCACATGGCATTAAAAGAAGGGATAGTGGCGTTGGAACGATCCGAGGAGAAAATAAGTGGTTTAATTGGCGATAAACGGATATATTTGGATGACATTGAGATAAAAGGTATCATTGATCAACACGCTGACTTGAGAATGAAATTGTGTTCGAAAAAAGGAATGAAGTGTCAACAATATGCCAAAAAGAAGAAGAAGAGAAGAGAGCAGGTGGTCTACCAAATGGTATTTTAGCCCCTGAATTCCATGGAGACATTAATCATTTCCCGTATTGGTGGGAATCATTTGATGCGGTGGTGCATAGTAACCCGAAGGTGTCCCTCTTTTACAAGTATCGGTATCTTCGACAATCATTGAAGAGTACTGCTTCTAGATGTCTAGATGGATTTTCTTCGTTAGTTGAAACATATCATGCTGCACTGGAACATGTAAAAGCACGTTATGGACAGCCTAGACAGATTGTCAGGTCTATAGTTAAGTCCATTATTGATGTTCAACAATTATCAACCAGCTCTGATTCCAAGCAATTGAGGACGAACTTTGACTTAATTTCAGGGAAAATGCGTTTATTGGAATCCTACGCAGAGAAGATTGACAACCCGTTACATGCATTAATAATTCCTATATACTAGAATCAAAGTTACCAGCTGATTTGAAGACAGAGTGGGAAAAAGAAATAATAAAAAAATATGAAGAGAAAGAATTCCCAACTTGGAAAAGATTTTATGATTGGTTTTAAAGAGAAGTACGGTCAAGAGAAACGGTTGACTGGAACCAAGACAAAGCCGTGAAAAGAGTTATTAGACAACCTGACGATCAGAAAGATGCAAAGGTATATTCGGCCCAAACACTTACAACGGAAACCAGCCAAAATAGAGGAAGTGCAAGAGCTAAGTATATTCATTGTGAGATAACTAATCAAGACTTGGAAAATTGTTTTCAATTGCGAAATTAGATATAAAGGACAAGTGGTATTTATTGTTTAAATCCTCATCATAGATGGATGGAATGTACTAAAAAGACAAAATGCACAACCAATGGTTGTGGTAAACCGCAATCCAACATTCAACTGATGATTCGTTACCATTTCGAGAGAATGAACATATACTATGTAATAATTATCATAATGCAAAGAAACAATTAGTGTCAATTGAAAGGCGTCTGGAGAAAGATAAAGAAAAGAAAGAAGCATATCGAATTTGTATGAATGATTATGAACGATTGGGATTTGCTCGTCCAGTCACTTCAGAAGAGAAGGAGAGGTTTCATGAAGGATCTCAATGTTTTGTACCACATCACCCGGTTGAGAAACTTGATAGTTTGACAACTAAGACTAGAGTAGTTTTCAATTCAAGTGCAAAGGATATTATCGGCCTATCTTTGAATGATTGTTTGTTATCTGGTCCTGCATTACAGCCAGATTTGGTAAAAGTGCTTTTAAGATTTCGATTTCATGAGATTGCATTAATGGGAGATATCAAGAAGATGTTCTGCCAGATATCGATTAACCCTGAACATTATCAATTTCAGCAGTATCTTTGGCGAGATTGTGATCTTACTCGCGAACCTGTTCGTTATTTAATGACAAGTTTAATGTTTGGAGTAAAACCTTCACCAT
Source organism: Haliclystus octoradiatus (assembly GCA_916610825.1). Classification (NCBI taxonomy): domain Eukaryota; kingdom Metazoa; phylum Cnidaria; class Staurozoa; order Stauromedusae; family Haliclystidae; genus Haliclystus; species Haliclystus octoradiatus. Next base: position 10,528,630 of record OU744451.1, read on the forward strand.
ACTTGGCAATTAGTTCTTTACTTCATCCTGCTGCAAAAGATGAGATCAAAGAATTTTTCCCATTGGGGAGGAGGAAGATCGGTAGAACAAGTGACCAAATTACTATTTGAGCTCATTGACATGTGTGATCTTGGTGGCTGGGAGATGACGAAGTTTATATCAAATTCCAAACAAATTATGGAAGCTATCCCTGTAGAGAAACGGTTAACAAGCTTGATGGTTGATTTTGATTATAATGTAGATGATACTACGAAAACTCTTGGTATTGGTTGGGATGTACAAGAAGTTCATGATTTAGTTGGTAACAAGCACTGGCATCATGTGAAGAGTTACGATAACCCCGCTGACTGTCTATCACGTGGAATGGAAGTATCAAGTTTGAAGAACAGTAAATTATACTGGCATGGCCCTGAATGGATTCAGTTATCAAGGAACATTGGCCTTGCTCTGTGATGGAAACTAATTTAAATTTACAAGACGTTGAAATTGAAGCAAAAACGAAATGTCATATAGTTGTATCATTCGTAGAATCCGAGCATTTATTTAACAAATTTGAGCGTTATGATAAACCGGTTCGCATTATCGGTCATATTTTGAAATGGAGGAAGATGGTCCCAAGAACTATACATATATATAAGCAGGAAATAAAACATTTGGTAAACATAAAGTATTTGGTATTTACAAAATAATAAATAGAGAGCTAAATAAAGTTTAATCATTCCATCATATGGTTCTTGAAGAGACATTTAAAACCCATCCTTTGCAGACTTCCGCCATTGCAGACGGCAGATAATTCCATATGTGAGCACCAGCGTATTGATATGAATGGCGATGGCTTGACTGGATGTAGATGTCATCGTGGGAATGGGATCGAGTGCTGGTGGTATTTGGACGTTTGAAAACATTGGAGAGCAGAGGAAGAGCAAGATTAAATTTAAATTTAATTTTATGGGTGATCATAAATTGGTGCGATGTTATTCTGTGATTGAAAGCCAACCAAGTCGACTACTCATCTCAGAGACAGGAATGCACTAGTCACAACGAAGAACTGCTCTCATCCCTCTGTTTTGTAATCTCTGGAGGCGATAAAGATGTAGCTGTTTGCTGTTCTTCATACGAAAACACGGTAATCAAAATGATGGAAGACAACTGCATTATAAGCTAAGGAGGCTGTGTGTTGGGGGTATGTAACGTCGAATGTATTTCAATACAATGATGCCTCTATTTATCTTGCTAGTCATGGCATTGATATGGTCATCAAATGATAGGCACTGATCAATTTCAATGCCTAGATATGTTAAAGGGGCTACATTATTAATATAGTCATTACTCACAGTTACACTAAAGTTTTGCGTCTGAGCTTTGAATTTTTAGATTTAGTTTAGTACCTGTGGCCGGCCATACAGACGGTTTGTTTTAGATACATTCAAACTCAATTTTATTTGAACACAGCCAAATACATATATTATTTAAATCCTGTGTTGGTAGTTTTTCAATTTGTGTTATATCTTTATTGGCAACGTATAGAAGAGTGTCATCAGCATAAAGATTTAATTTACGGTTATTTACAGTTTCATAAATGTCGTTTATATAAATTAAAAAGAGAAGCGAACCAAGGATTGACACTTGGGAACAGCATGTTTAATTACACCTATGTCTGAATTTTTATTATTTACAGTAACTATTTGCACCCTACCTATCAGATAAGAAGTTTAGTTAAGGAAGTTTATACTCTTTACATCGCTTCCATGTAATATATAAGTTTATCTAGGAGTATATAAATATCTGCAATATCAAATTCTTTTTTAAGTCTATGCTGGCTACACCTACAAGTTTGCGATTTAGGATACTATTAAAACAAAATTCAGAAAAACATAATATACTACTGTCAGTAGAATGGTATTGATGGAAGCCAGATTAGAATTCAGTTAATAAATTATTAAATGGTAAATATTGGTTTAATTGATTTACAAACCATTATTTACCATTTAGAGCCTTTGGGGCTGGAGCTTAGTGACTCAAAGTGTGAATTATATTCTCTAAATGGAGCGGAGGACAATACAATTTTTGATCAAACACTTTCTGATATTCGCATTCTATTGCCCAACATTATCCTTCCGATGTCTGAGAAGTGGTCGCTACTGGGATCACCCTTACATACACTGGCTTCAAGATCAGCTATTTTAAAAAATCATAATAAGCTACAAACTTTCATTTCTAATTTATCACTTTTACCATCACATCAAGCTTTGTTTCTGTTGAAGAATTGCCTCTTAATACCACGAATGATGTATATTCTTAGGTCTTCCCCTTTATTTGTATGCCCTGATGATCTTGGTAATTTCGACAATCTGACCAATCGTATTCTTAAAGACATAACAAATTGTAGACTAGAAGGAACTTCAAGTATTCAAGCAAGTCTACCATTAAGGTCAGGTGGTTTGGGCATCCGTAAAACAACATCTATTGCGATGCCAGATTTCCTTTCATCCATTTATTCAACGGAATCCCTTGTTAGCACAATCCTCCAAAACACTTATACGGATGGTGAAAACCGGGATCTGTTAATAGCAGAGAATGAATGTATTTGGTTGGCAGACTGCCAGGAACTCCCGCCCGCAGAAAAAGAGGTATACAAAAAGCGTGGGATGACCCCATTGTTTTTGCTGTATTCAACTCCCAGTTCTATTTGAAGTATAAACAATTATCTTTCGTTTGATACTAAAATTATACTCGTATCACAATTTGCGGTATATTGCTGATTTTGAACCTTTAGCTGCCCCACTAGTAAGCTACGCTTCTAAATCCAAAAAACATCAGAGTCGTTGATTTCATATAAATCTAATCAAAACCATTTGAATCTTGAACGACTACATTCTGTCCTTAACGCAATTATCAACACAAACTTTGCTATATGAGCACATCCGTTAGGAAGTCACATTTCTAAGATATCTAAATAATTCTAAGAAACTATACTATTGAAACCAAATCGCTTTGATGGGGACGACTTCCGTCCGATTCTTGTTAGCTTATTATTGCTATTATTCACAATGTTCTCCTTTTCACTTTCTGGATTAAGATCCACAACATCATCCCTCCCTTGAGAGGTCACTCTCAAGTCATTGGATGGTAAGAACTTCTCAAATAGGTGCAATTTCTGAACTGGCCGATTCAGTTCCCCCTTCGATGTCTGCAGTCGTACTGTTCTGATTAAACCATCATTTCCACGCATTACATGTTGAACACGACCCATAGGCCACGTAGAGCGCCGTGTGTTTTCCTTTGCTATTAAGCAAACATCGTTGACTTCCAATTCCGGTGTTTTCTTTTGCCATTTGCTTCGACGTTGTAGATTTGGTAAGCATTCTAGAGACCATCTTTTCCAAAAGTGAGTAAGTAGCGTCTGCAAATACTTGAATCTCTTTGAAAGAGTAACATCTTTATTAACATGTTCGGGAAGGGTCCCAAGAGGTCGTCCCAAAGTCAAATGAGCAGGAGTAATTGGTAAAACATCTCTAAAATCGTTACCTTGATACGTCAATGGCCTCTGATTCACTGCTGATTCAATATCGGTCAAAACAGTATACATTTCACAATAGTTCAATAGAGCCTTAGAAAGAACTTTTCTCAGAGGTGTCTTTAGCGACCGATTCAACCGTTCCCAAAATCCGCCACGAAATGGGCTACGTTCAGTAATAAATTCCCATTTGATACCATGACTCAAACAAAATCGTTCAATCAACGTGGAATCCAGGTTTTTCCAGAGATTTGCTTCAAATTTCATGTTACTAACCACACTGGCTGCTTTTTGAAACGTTTTTGCATTGTCACTAACTACTAAATCACATAGTCCTCTCCTATTTGTCATCCGAAGGAAGGCTGCAAGAAATTCCTCTGTTTCCATGTTATTTGTTAATTCTAAATGGATCATCCGGCTGAGAGCACAGGTGAATATGCAAATGTAACATTTAGTAACAACTGTCCCAGTTCGTATGTATAATGGGCCTGTAAAGTCCAAACCAACTTTTGAAAATGCAGGAGCAGGCTGAACTCTTAGTGTTGGTAAATCTCCCATTTTCTGCTCCAAAGGTGATGTACTTGAATGTTTACATACTAGACATTGATGGATGGTTTTGATCACCTGCCTTCTGCCATGAATAATCCAAAATTTGGTCCGAATATTACACAAAGTAGTAGATGATGTCCTTTAAGATGATACATCATGAGTTTGTCAACGATGATATTGTTACTTGGTAAAATGATCTGATGTTTGATTTCCTCTGGAAGAAGATAATTTTTCAATCGACCCCCAACAACCATCAATTTCTTATTTTCACAATACATTGGATCGAGAGACATTAAAGCACTTTCCCCATTTAACTGTTTACCATCTAGCAATAGTTTGTATTCGGTAGGAAAATGAGCCTTTTGGACACACCGCAGTAATTATAATTCACTTACATTTAGATCTTCAATAGTCAATTTTCCATCAATATATGTTGTAATGTATAGCTGTAAGATTGTATTATAGAGTTTTAAGGACGAAATAAGACAAACGACCAAACATCAAGATAACTTGTGTAACTCTTTTTATTAATCATATACGTGTTAGTTTTACAACGCTGTGCAATACACTCCGGTGTGCCTAATTTACAACTAAGTGTGATTAGTTTAATGACGTTGTAAATATTAGTATTATTAATTATTATATACTACATGCCTCCCCTCGGAGACATAAGTTCAATACCTTTTTTCGTCTTTATGGCTGATACCAATTCGGAGTACGACGGATACGGGTTGAACTTTGTTGTTGACCTTTGTCTTTATCTTTGTCTTGGTCTTTGCCTTGGTCTATGCCTTGGGCGGGGTCTTGCTGGTAGGGGCGGAGAAATCGTCGGTTTCGCCACTTGAGGCGGTTTGTTTCTGTCTTTACTAGATAGCTGTGTCGACCTTCATATGCTTCAATTATGCTGGCAACGGTGTCCCACTGTTGTGTTTTCGGATTTTGTACCAATACTACTGTACCAGGTAATAAATCTTCTAAGGGTTTGGAATGTTGGTCCTTGTAGGCCTTTGCCTTCTGCCGGAGAGTGATAGCTTTCTTATCAGCAGCGTTGATTTCTTCTCTTATATCTTTACAAAATATTGCGGGTCCAACTGGCAGGCGTGTTCGAGTTGGGCGTCCAAAGAGACGTTGTGCTGGCGATATTCCATCCTTTTTGGGGGTGTTTCTATACTCTAATAGACCTTCCAAAAATTCCTTTGTATTAATATTTCCTTTAGGCGTGGTTTTCTTTACTAAAGTCTTCATAGATTTAATTCCTGCTTCAGCAAATCCATTACTTTGGTGGTTGTATGGGGACGAGGGATCATGCTTTATACCCCACACTTGACAAAATTTTTTGAAGTCTTGTGACTTGAACTGTGGGCCACCATCAGATTCTAGGTTGACTGCAATGCCAAGTTTAGCGCTCCATTGAGTTATGCGTTCTACGACATCGTCAGTATTGCTTCCTCCTCTACCAAGGTCATATACTTCTGGCCATCCAGAAAGACGATCAACAATCACCAGATATTCTTTACCAGCATGACTGAAGAGGTCCATGGCTATAGCTTGACCAGGCCAGGTAGGTGCGTCTGCTTGACTGATGGGCTCTAATGGCTGACTGGGTTGATTTAGTTGGTCCTGACTTGAATCTTTCGAAGTGGGCACTATGTGGGTTGCTTTGGGAGAGCTTGGGGGTCCCAGGGATAATGCTTGTAACGGGACCTTGGGCCATTCTTTAGGAATCAATTTGAGAGCAATACAACCTGCTCTGCTCAATAAAGGATGGGTTACTTCATTCAAAATGTGTACTTTGGCCTTGTACCTATGAGTTTCACGAAATATTTCCAAAATAACATACCCATGGGACTCTAGAGGGGAACCATTTGGTCCAACTAAATGTTCATTTTCAGGCTTAAAGTCAACATCATTAGCCCCCATTAATTGGTGAAGATCTTGGAGTCCCATTGCGTCACATCCTGCCCCAGTATCAGCTAGCCAATTTATTTGCTTGCTGTGATTTCCATGGGTGGTTTGCAGTGCAATCAAATTTTCCTGGTGGCTACTTATGTGAGAAATTTCAATACAGTTTTGCGATACTTGTGATTTTGTAAAGCAAAACTTCTGCAAATGACCCTTTTTATTGCATTTGTGACACTCTAAATTGATGGCAGGGCAATCTCCTTTTTCATGTTTGGTTCCACATCGGCCACATGCGTCATTTGCCGTGTTTTTCGCGCCAGTATTTTTCGCGGCTTGAAACTGTTTCGGTTGTTTTTGAAACTTCTGTTTTTTGTAGGCGGACATCGCTCTGTTGGCGTTCACGCTTTTTTCTGTTAATTGATCATCAACATTACGACTTGCCTCGTAATTTTGGCAAATGTCTAAAGTAGCTTTTAAACTTAATTTTTCAAGCGGTGTTTCGAGTACCCTTTGTCTCATTCCTGAGTCCATTAGGCCTGATATGACACGGTCCCTTAATCGTTCTTCACGATGAATTGCATGGTTTGGACAATCCTCGGTGGAATATCCACAGTCTTCATCAATTTCCCTCAGTGCGGCGTAATAATTGTTAACGCTTTCCCCCTGTTGTTGATCACGTTGAATAAAAACGCGTCGGTCTACAAGTGGGTGGCGATGAATTCGCAGATAATCTTTTAATGCCTTAATAATTTCAGCAATATCATCAGTATCTTTTATTTTGATAATTTCTTGGGTCCACATTTTTGTCCACTCTTCGTTGAGTGTTGATCTTAATAAACCTCGGCGTGCGTTTAAATCACATTCTTGATGTAGTCTCGTAGCAGCAGCGTAATCATTAAATCTGATTTCCCAGTCACGAAAATCTATCAATTTCATGCCTTCAGGACTTTTAAGTTTCGGCATTGATATACGTTTGGCTGTTTGAAGATTTGCTGGTGAATTAGAAGAGCCTTGATGGACATTCGAAGTTGAAGTGCCCATATTCATAGTCTTGAAAGCATTAGTAAGTGACTCACCCTGTGACTTCATTGCTTCCGCCAACGCCTTTTGCATTTCTTGCTGTTGAGCCATCATTACTTCTTGCATTTTTGTTTGCTGGTCAGTAACCGATTGTAAGATTAACAGCATTGGATCTTTCGAGGAATTAGCTAGTTCTTGTCTGAGTTGAACTACTTCTGCTTCCAAATCCGCTTTCGTTGGGTTCTTATTAGCCATAATAAACCACGAAATAAATACTGAGTTTTCGCTGGATTATAACCATGTAAGTCCGTTGAACATTAATAACAATGATTCAATAAATAACTTTATCTATTGAACTTTATAACTGCGCCATGTAAGATTGTATTATAGAGTTTTAAGGACGAAATAAGACAAACGACCAAACATCAAGATAACTTGTGTAACTCTTTTTATTAATCATATACGTGTTAGTTTTACAACGCTGTGCAATACACTCCGGTGTGCCTAATTTACAACTAAGTGTGATTAGTTTAATGACGTTGTAAATATTAGTATTATTAATTATTATATACTACAATAGCCTAATCAATCATTGTTTGAACGTTAGCTTTAATGACCTCATTAAAGTTAGCTTCACTGTTAGCTTCATTGTTTGAACGTTAGCTTTAATGAAGTCATTAAAGTTAGCTTCATTGTTAGCTTCATTGTTTGAACGTTAGCTTTAATGAAGTCATTAAAGTTAGCTTCATTGTTAGCTTCATCGTTCGAATTTTTAAAGAACCCATTGTCCCAGAACTCTCATTAAAATTAGCTTCATTGTTAGCTTTAACGAGGTTATTAAAGTGAGCTTCAGTGTTAGCTGCATTGCTCGAATTTGTAAAGTGCCCATTGTCCCAGAACTCTCCTTTTACAACTACGACTACAACTAAAAAAAAGGAGGATTAGCTCAGATGGCAGAGCAAACGAACTTCAGATTGGATCATATCTGATCGACCATGGTTCAAATCCCCCTAAGCTCAACTCAGCCTTGACTTTATCTGAAACATCAAATGAGTACAATCTGAGGATGGCGGATGGAACGGTCCAGAGGAAATTGCATTGTGAGTAGCTGCGGCGCATCGTTGCGCATTGGCAATCAAGAACTATCTGCCATAAAAGCTGTTGAAATTGATCTGCAGTGTCGCGGCTGAGATCAACAAAGAGCGTTTAAAATCATTGCTCTCAGCGAAAAAAGCCACTCATCTAGAAATAGAGGAGTGGTGCGGGTGCCTTCGGTAGGGCGACACCGTCTACATTACTTTTTACAACTACTCGGGTTCAGTTGCATTTTTAAACTCTGTCTTTCGTCCTCAATTTGTATGACGCTAGTAGAAAGTGAATTGATTTTCGTGGTACACATTTCTGCAAGCGTCGAAAGCCCTTACGACGCCCACCTCTATTACTCTTGTAACTTTCCAAACCAGTTCGTTGATAAATAACTTGGCAGAGATGCTTCTATGTTCGTTTTACGAAATGTATTTGTAAAATCGCGTGTGTGTGCAAAGGAGATACAAAGGAGGGCCGCGTATCATGAAAACGAGTGATTGAAATCTGGGTCCAGATTTCAGAGACAAAAATATGAAAGGGCTGCTGCACCCGGCAAACAGTGGATGTTCCGTGAACGTTCCGTGAACGTTCGATTTGCGGTCAATCGAAGGTTCCGCAAACGTTCACGGAACATCCACTGTTTGCCGGGTGGTCATTCTATGGTATTGAACCTTCATTTTATTAGACCCTCGCTGGAGCACCGCGTGGAAATGAGGGCCGCGATGGAATGAGGCTAGTGTCGCCTTATAAAAACCTTAATTTCGTGTCTCAGCTGTGTGAGTGGAAATCACGTTTATATGTTAAACATTGAAAAACGCTCAAAGTTGGGGGTTAAATCGTTGAAAACAGAGAAAGCTTTGTGACACTCATTTGAGGAAAAATTGAGCAGAAATTGTGTTGTTTGTATAGCATAATGTCTAGCCCGAAGAAGAAATTGGCAATTTATTGGATGTTATAAAATACCAATGTTATAATTCCTATATTTGCAAAATTTGTGTGGACTTTCTAATGTGACATTCCTACTCGCTCTCACCAAATGTTCGAAGTGCTCCGTACGTTCGAAAAGGTTTGATTCAAATACATGTGAAAATAAACATGAGTTGTCAATAGCTTCTTTGAGTTTTTCTTCACTGAACTATAATTTCAATAGTCTAGCTAATTTTAACATTATTGGATTTTTAAATAAATTTAACTTAGGGCGACACCATGAAACAGCTTTGTTTGGTCGGCTACGAAGACTTAAAAAAATTTCCTTTAGAAACATTTTAGTCTGGACGCAGGCTAGTAATGCACTGGCTCTAAATTTTTAAATGTACATTTTTAAATGTTTTGATCTGTGACGCGGGCTTGCAATTTCGGGGTCTCAAATTTTCATTTTTGACTACCCACTGTGAAATTTCCGGTTTCTAACTGTGAAATCGATATACCTCCTGCTGCGATGTGCATATACTGATGATGTAAGGTGCATTTCAGGAAAACTTGCAATTTTGGGGGTGAAAACAAAATAAAAATAAATTATATTTAAAATAAATGGAAACATTCAATAAGTCTTGCGATCTTTAAAATATGTTTAATAAGTTCCGTACCTCTTCTGATTTGTTGAAAATGATTCATGATCCTTCAGTAGTCCGCCCCTCCCCATCAGTAATAATGACCGACCCCTAAGCATGTTTCACTTTCCCAATTGCTTGAAAATTTGTATATTTCACTAATATTATTGGTCGGTTAGTCAGAGTTAATAGGTCTATATTATATTGTTGAGCTTATTAAATTTAAATCTCCAAGTCGTATAGTTTGGTCATACGATAAAAATTAGAGGGTACGTTATTCAAAAATCATAAAAAATATTTATGGCATGCTTGACCAGGAAATTCTCATTTAAAATTATTTTATTGCTTACGTATTTTTTTCTCATACTTTAGGGTAGTATGTCCTTTTGAAAAAAATATTAGGGGTATCTTTTACATGATCTGAAACATTTTTATGGTCATTCTCTTAAAGTTCTAATCGAACAACAACGGCGAAGTGAAATGGAAGTAAGCCCGTCGCTTAAGGCACCAACAATGAAATCAAGCTTCAGCCTTCAAAAAATTGACTTTCCAGGCAACAATATATACGATAGTTGTTAATCTTGCCAGTGTTTGTTTGAGAAGGCAAGTGGTGAATAATAATTGGAGGAGAAAATTGAACTTTTGTAGGCTTGAGCCATGGGGTATAGCTATAGACCCATGAGGTGACTATATCGATCATCATCTGGACTGCTAACGCAGTATGTGGCGTCATTGTACCTACGTTATCTGAGTCAAACTTGTTCAGTATCAGCCTAGATGGTAAAAGTGAGATATTAGGAAGGTTTAGATTATTTGACGAGACGAGATCTTTCACGAGCTTTATGTTGTGTAGCCTGGAGCTGAATTGTATCCGTGATCCATTTGATTGAACGTTTAGAAAACTCGTCAAACAGAATAAACGAAATATTTTATCTGAGCTGCCTGAGCATCGACTTTGTAAAAAAAAGACACCGCAAAGCATGAAAATAAACGTTTAATTGTGGTACCGTACCTAAGTAAGATCAGAGTTTAGAAAAATTTTACAATAGCTGGTAATATTATGGGTGTGGATTTGGAGAAAAAAACAGGCTAGTCATTGTAAAATGAGCTGCAAACAAACTTTTTGAATAAGATATACTTGAAATTAACGTCAATTAAATTAATTTAAATTCTCTCTCTGACTGCCTGAAATGAATCTAGAATAAATGGAAATTGTAGCAAAATATCGCTGATCAATATAACAAAATTAAAAACAAATTTTTGTTTCATAAATGATTCAAGAAAATTATGAATAATTATTCAGGATATCAAAAAATTAATTAAAAACTTTTCTCAAGACATGTAAGTCATATAAAATATACCATTGAAGTGCAAGTGTTCTAATCCTTTAATAAACAACCAGGAAACAAAATTTATTTAAAAATCTTTCTAATTCCATAGTACTTTTTGTAGGCTTGGTAGTTTAAGATAGCTTGCGATAATTTTAAAGCATTTTAATTTTCCGTAATTTGTTAACCTTTTTATCCATAAACATATTTTATCGATACTCATATTTCGAACCAATTCCAATGTGAATAGTATACTGAGTTGACAGACTCTCGTATTTGGAATTGTGTCCGACTATAAACTCGTAAAAACTAAACGAAACTTTTTCAGAATCTCGTAAATCACGAATCAACAAATCACGACTTTCGCGGTATCCCCCTTGTTTTGATCCTAATACGCATGCCTGATGACTTAACTCGTGAAAGATCTCGTCTCGTCAAAAAATCTAAACTTCCCTATTAAATGAGGTGTCATATGAGAGTTACGAGGATGAAGAAGGAAATCACATGGAAAGAAATGTTTTCCCCCAAATAAAATACGGAGTCAGACTTTGCTTCTCAAAAAGAATGCCGTGGTGACACCGGTGATACTTTTTAGCCAATAATATAATATAGTAATATCAATATACAGTTATATATAGAAAGAGATATTACACAGCAATAAATAATTAAATATTTATATCCACCTTTAAAACAGGTAGACAGAACGGATGCAAAGTACAAGAAATACCCCTCTCGATTTCAAAACTACAACAAAATATCAAAATTCATAAATATGCTTGGAAAACATCCATCAGCATGAAAGCAATAGTCCTTCACTTATATTTATAGAAATATACATATAGAACAGCGTATTTGCCATCTACCCATGATGAATCTTTATACTATCACCTGTCAATGCTGCTATAAACTACATTCTGTTGGTTGCGAATTATCCCCCAAGGTAAGTGTGAGCTACTTCGATTTCTTTTTCCATGGGATTCCTCATAAAACCACTGATGTGAGTCACTCATAGGATAGACTGCGTATGGTGACATACGATGAGATAAGCATACCATTGAATTGACGTTTGGAAAATCTAAAAGATCAAAACAGACTCACTTACAATGCTACACTTAGCTAATGATTACTCAAAGACAGTTGCAGAAGGAATTGTATCCGCTCAGGAGTGAGGGCATAACATTTCGAGCATTCCGAATTCTCATTAAATATGCAGGGTTAAAAATTCATGAAATAGCCTAAACTGAGGGCTATGTAAAACGGAAAAGTTTTATCAGAAGATAAATAACTGTCAACTTTATGAAGGCAGATGAAATGAAAATGAACCTGATCTGTCTTAAATCGCGCTTTAGCCCTGGCCAAATGAAGCCAACATTTTCACAACATTTGATAAAATGTCGCATCAATGTTGCGAAAATGATGGCTTCTTTTGGCCACCCAAGCCAGCATTTTGCTATCAATTCTACAACATCGATTGCGATGTTGTGAAAATGCTGGCAAATGCTGGCTAGGGTGGCCAAATGAAGCCAGCATTTTGACAAACATCAATCGCCAGTGCTGGCTAAATGCTGGCAAAATGATGACTGGGGTGGCCAAATGAAGCCAGCATTTTGACAAACATCAATCGCCGGTGCTGGCTAAATGCTGGCAAAATGATGACTGGGGTGGCCAAATGAAGCCAGCATTTTGACAAACATCAATCGCCGGTGCTGGCTAAATGCTGGCAAAATGCTGGCTAGGGTGGCCAATTGAAGCCAGCATTTTGTCAATTGCCGGTGCTGGCTAAATGCTGGCAAAATGATGACTGGGGTGGCCAAAAGAAGCCAGCATTTTCACAGCATTCGGAGCTGGAAAGAAATTTGTAAAAGGGAAACTCATCTTCGGCGTCATTCAATTTAGATTTATATTTATTCAAATTATTCTCGTTCAATAATATCTTTCCTTTTGGTTGTCCTTCGTTGCTCTACTTCGTGGGCAATTTTAAATTAAACCTAATAAAAATAAAAAGTAATGTGGACGGTGTCGCCCTACAGAAGGCACCCGTACCACTCCTCTATTTCTAGAAGAGTGGCTCTTTTCACTAAGAGCAATGATGTTAAACGCTCCTTAGATCTCAGCCGCGACACTGCAGATCTATTTCAACAGATTCCAGATAGGCCTTGATTGTCAATGCGCAACGATGCGCCGCAGCTACTCATAATGCAATTCCTTCTGAACCATTCCATCCGCCATCCTTAGATGGTACTCATTTGATGTTTCAGGTAAAGTCAAGGCTGAGTTGACCTGAGGGGGATTTGAACCACAGTCGATGAGATATGATACGATCTGAAGTTCGGTTGCTCTGCCAACTGAGCTAATCACCCATTAAACCTCACTACATTTTAATAATCAGTCTCTGGATCGTATGTACTTTCTTCTTTGTCACTTTAAAGGGTATAAATGTCGTAGTTGTGTCTTCCATCGCAGAAATATTAAAATTACTTGAGAATTTCGAATAAAGAATAAGAAAGAGCAAAAACTGCTACAGAAAAAATTCATTATTCGTATTTTTCGACTCTATGAAATGATAAATCAAAATTTTCATGGCAAGACTTTCGCTCCCAACTGTTGTCATTACGTGACTAACTAAAAACATTACGTAATCATTGACCAATAGTAGAGACATCTTTTTTATTCTTTGAAATTCGATATGTCAAATGTTGTGAAAATGCTGGCTGGGGTGGCCAAATGAAGCCAGCATTTTCACAACATCGAAGAGAACAATAGAATGTTGGCCAATTTGTTAATCATCTTTAAAGTGCCAGCCAACAAAATCCAACACGGAAATTCGTTGAAATTTGCTAACATTTGCCAGCATTTGATAAAAATTTCGCTCAATGTTGTGAAAAGCTGGCAAAATGTTGGCTTCATTTGGCCAGGGCTTTACCTGATTCTTCATGAGATGCTGCCTTTAGAGTAGAGATACATCGGTGGTCAGATGTTTTGCTGTTTCGAGATACTAATGCAACGCTAGATGATCCAATAACATCGTCTGATTCTCTGCAAAATGAAGCAAAGTATTTCTCAAAAGATCACATTTACAGTGGAGTAAAAATTTACAGTATAGCTTGTCCAATTACGAACTGACATCAACAAAGTATACTTTCGTAAAACCCTTGCCCATTTGCGCAACATTCTCAATCTTTACTTTGCCACCCAATAAAATCGAATACAACGTGTTCGCAACTAAATACAAATGTTTTGATGCATGTTACGTCGCATAATGAAGTAATTAACTTTAAGCCACTACTTTAGCCCAATATCCTGGCAGGTGTTCTGTGCAGATCTATTTCTTCGGTATTCTCCAATTCAGGAGTGAGACCGAAGGAAGGTCTGGCTGGAAGCTTCTAAAGGACGTGGAAGGATTTTTGGCCGATCAGTGGAATGTGTTGGGAAAGTGTTGCGTTCATTTGGCGGGCTTGATTGTCACAAAGACAAGGCCAATGTCTACAGAGTATGTAGAGTGACTTGAAAACAGAATCAGTTGAATTTCGAATCAGTTGAAGTTGAATCGAATTTCAAATTATAGCCAAGCTAGGTCAACAGCCGAATTAGTTAATTATCCTAATCTGGAAACATGGAAACTTTCCAGAAAAATCCCGTACCTATATCGATGGAGGTCGCGAAAACCTTTTGCAAAGGGATTTCTATCAATCTTTAATTTGGTAATCTATAAATAATAAACAGTAACAAACAATTCAGCAATTTACATTATTTCAAATATGGAGTATCACAGACAAAATTAGTGCGAAAGTGGCTGTACAGTACAGTGAAACCTGCTATAGCGCAACCCATCTATATGCTATGAACATTCAGTCTATGATAGCAGGGGCCATGAAAGTCATCCCTTTATTTCAGCGAAGCTTTATTTCCACACAAATATTGTTTACAGAAGCCACACATGCGCAAATGCAAATGACTAGAACAACTCGCTGAGGGACGCACAAAGGCAGGAATGCGTAGCGTGAACTCGTGCACAGAAATACGAAAAGTAACGATGTCGCCACATGTCGCCGAGAGAAAAAATGTAGTTCGAAAATTTTTTAACTTTTTTGATGTCACCAGAGCGCAAAATGTTGCAAGCCAATCAAATAGCTAGTTATTTTGAGATGATTCGAAATGAGACTAGAATGTCCAGACTTGTGTCCCAAAATTAAAATTGAACATTTCGCCCTTTTCAAAATATTAAAACTTTCACATTTATTTCATTTGATTTAGTACTTTGTAAGGTCTTTTATTGTGATCAATGTGAGTCTGAGCATTGGGAAGAACATTTAATAATTTGCAGAATTGCAGACATACTCAAACAGATTCTGAACAGCTGAGAATTATTCATAACAAGTTGAAACCCGTGAGCAATAAGTGGAATTTATCTTTAAAATTTTTCCTTTCACAACACTGCTCTCGCACAGCCCAATAAACATAAGTAATCTTCTTATAACAAAATATGTATAGTCCAATTCCTGGTAATAGTCAATTTGTAAACAAAATATTTGCTCACGGCCTTCCATTATTAGTATTTAAATTGCCAACAAACGTTTTTTATCGTTGAAGGCAGCCATATTTTGTTTAATTAGAATACCGGTATAAAAGTCGAAAGAATTCTCATTTGTGTGTAAAGTTTTTCGATCGACATTCTTCGCGCGACAGTTGTCTCTGCGCGCGACTTTTTTAGTGCAGTGGAAAACCAGCTTCATAATTTACCACCAGTACAGGAAAGTTAATCAAAACATTATTGGGGGACTGAAGTTCCCAGTCTCCAGCTCTGACGGACTTGTATTAATCACAACATTTATCCTGGTCTAATTTATCTAATTATGATATCTTGATACTAACGGCTAGTAATTTGGAAGCCATAGTTCTCCAAAGATAGAATTCTCAAAGCGGGATAGAGTTCAATTTCGCGCATCCGTCTCACTCTCACCTGTTGGTTTTGATACGCTGTTACGGTGATAAATTGTGTTTCTGCAAATATGAATGTTGTGATACAGCTATCCTCTTTGTCAGAAACATTAGCCTCGATTAGCTGTTTTGCTTGCGATAGTGACAAATCATTTGCTTGGATTATATGGATCCGAGGCTGATACTTTTTCATTGATTGCAGAATAATCTATAATTGGAAAGATGTACATATGCAATGAATGACTCAACATCAATTGTCTTGTATAATTTCTAATGATGGCGTTGATATTAAAATTGTCGTTCGATTGCAAACTATATTGGATTGATTACGTCGTTAGCCCAATAATTCGATTAGTTTCATGCTCAATACGATCAGATCGGAAATCAATAATATGTGATTATTTGCTCTGAAGAAGATAAATTTCCAATTTAGAAGAAAATATACTTTAATCTGATAAGTATATCCCAAATATTTGAATAGTTCAATAATTTAAGTAAATGCAAATCCAATACCCATAGTAGACAATTGTGAAGAGGCAACCATTCAAAGTAATTTGCTTTGTAGGGACACACGCCCAAAGGAATAAAGAGGAGACAGTGGGATCTTCAATCGAAGAGAATTTCCGTATGTCCTTTCTTGCATCTTAGTTTTTGTATTCGTTAGTGATTTTCGCTAGACTAATTATAGGCAGTTAAAAATTAGGACGTGTTTAGAAGTTGACTCACATGTCCGCTTTCCTCTTGATCGTTGTTTGTTAGTTTAATCTTGTCAAATGCGAGCACTTGTTTCTGCCAAGAATCACCCGTTAGTGGTGAATCAGGATGCATGTAAACACGGTCATGTCCTACTGGTAACGCCTCACTGTCACCAGATAAAAACCACTGAGAACTATGATAGGCATATCTGCAAGTCAAAAAAGCGATGAGAATTGAAAAGCTATATTGACGAAATTTCACAAGAAAATAAATCTATAATTTATAGTTATTCAACAGTGATTGCGCATGCGATGTGCACCGGGGTTGTCGCCACCTATACAATTCGTTAGCGGCATAAATGCGTCAAACGTCGTATATTCACGTCTAGGAATTTGTTTTTAGAGTGTGGTAGTTTTGTATTTTATCGCAGTAGTAGTGACTTAAAACTTCTGGCTCGACGTAGTATATCCATCAGCCCAGCTTGATAGGAAAGAATATGGTACTGTATATATCATCAAAGACTTCAAATTGAAGAAAAATCTGACTGTGCTTCTGAGACTGATCACGCAAGCGTCGATTGAATTATAAGTGCCACTGTGCCATTGTTTTAAAATTATGTTGGCTAAATGTACGTCTATTGGAATTTTTACATGATTTACATCTCTTTGTGCCCAGTGGAACTCGGATTTTCTCCGGTTTCATGCCAAAAATAATCGGGTTAGTTCAAACGGTTCGGATTAATTTAGAAATTTTAATTTCGGATCGCATTATATTTATGATTACTGCTTACTGATTTCTGGGTCCATGTTGAACCTTATGAAAAATCTTCTCGCTAAGGAGAAGAGGATGATACCCCCCCCCCTAAAGTCGTATACCCGATTGATCACTCTACCTGTAACGCTTGTCATCAACAGGAGCAATATCCATCATAACAAAATATTTCTGATCCGATTTTAATCCATTGATCTTGACACGAATGGTTGGAAACATCCTTCTGAAAAATTCAGAAATACGAACAGAGTTTTTTTTATCTAAGAATGTCAAATGAATAACTCATCGATATCAATTTGAATATGGAAAATTAGATGAAAAGTTATGTAACCTTCTTTTAAAACTCGTATAATGTTTTTAACTTATAATACCGTATTCCCAAAAAGATGATACCCATCAGTGATGTGCAGTGCAGTACCGATTTCCTTACAATACCCGTTCTTACCTATAATATCACAAGCTATGTCACCTGGAATAATTTTCATGATCAGGACAACTTCATTTTCTACATTTAAATACAGATTGATTAAATATGCTTTATATATGTATTCTTAGAATTTAATTAGGCTGTATGTAAATTAAACCTATAATTCCTGTTTTTATCTAACTCATTTTTATTTGACAAATATAATATCCATTCGTACATACCTCCCAACTTTCGTGATTATCATTTCTGTTCCTAGAGAATGAAACTTTTCCCATAACTGTTGGTGTTGCAACTCAATTCTAATTTCTCTGTTAGTTGTGTTGAGAGAGTGACATCGTACTGGTGAAAGACATCGTCTAATGCGATTGACCTTTGCGTCCTTCGTTACTGTGTGGATAGAGAGAGCGGGAGTCAACGTTAAAAGCTTACTGAGCGAATAAAGAACAAGCAAATAGTCAAATTAATTACGATACAATTTTACATTTTTAGGATTTATGTATGTTATTTTGAAACGTGGATTTTGCTAGAAATGGCACTCCTCCATCAACGTATATTTTAGGACGTTTAGGCGGGATCTATATAGACTAATTTCCACGCACGGGACAAATATTGCATGGCATGCGTAGATCACCAAAATTAAATGAATGATGATGTCAGGGATTTCACAAATTACTATGTTGTTATAGCAACTATAAGAAAAACATTTACATAAAACAACGCAAAGAACTTGATGTATAACCCAAAAATGCGTGACGATCGTTTGAAACCATTCTAATGCGACATTTCCGTCATCGAATGTCAGCTCATCAGAGGATGGAGAATCGTTTATATTTTGGAAAAGAATAGATCGCATGCGTTATATTTGTCAAACTATACAGAGATTACATTTAAATACTTGATTGACAACGTCTGTCACTCTTGCGATGACATGTGTCCAAATTTGATGTCGATTAATGTCGATTGCAAGATTATCAAAAAAGGAGGAATAATTTAAACCCGAATAATATCAGGAAGCTCTTTTGCTCTAAAAACATCTGCCGAAATTGAATATTAGGCAATTAATAGGCATAACAGCCAGTCTGATAGATTAGTATCTCAAATGTTTATAGATATATTTGTTCAAATCGATCTCCGCATTCTTTTTTCAATAATAGTTGAAATAAAAGTTGCATAAAGTTGCTTGGAGGGAGAAGAAATCATCTGTAGACTAAAAATAATCTAAATTTCCGGGCCCAACTTGTATCAAAATTACTTATAGACCTGTGTAGAATCGAATTCTTTGTGTAATGTGGAAACAAATTATTAACCGGAGGTGAGAAATTATTAAATCAATTTTGGAATTACCGGCTCATTACTGGATTGTAACTCGTGCATACCAGGAAGAAATTCTACACAATTCTACACAATCATCTACAGAAAAAATTTCAGAAACTTCGTACAAAATTCAATTCAAGTATACGGTACTTTGGCTGAAGCCATAAAGGAAAATAAATTAAGCCAATAACATCATTCATTCCTATACTTTGAACTTTGAAGAATGTCAAGGTCATCTAGTAGATGAGTTTGGTTTCTTTCAAGAGCGGAGAATATACAGGAGATACAAAACTAACAGGATAAAAAAGTTTTATCAGTTATTTACGAATAAACTCAAACAATTCGACAGGTTTTTGATGGAGATCGGAGAAGATCAACAGTAAAATTATAGAAATAAATAATCCATATTGTCGGCTTCCGGATCATTACCCGCTGATGAGAAATACCGGCTTAAGACAGATTGCTAACTTTGTTATGAGTGACCTATGAAGCGAAAAAAAGTATCGCTGATCTCATTCTTAAGGCGTCGACAGCAAAATATCCGATCGTTCAACACACTTAATCAACAAAGAGATCATTCGTCGAGTAAGGATTTGGGCGGGGAAAGCCCACAAAACGCTGTAATAGTATATAGTACTTGGTTAGATATTCGAATGGTAGGCATCAAGTACTCCGTCAATTACGCCAGGTAGATATTGCATCGTTCATTGTTTTTGAGATAATAATGTCAATGTTCCTTCATTGATCAAACATTATTACAGATCAGCATATCCAATAGATTGTTGATATATATTTCAACACTTCAAAAGTGTGGGATCAATTAAACTGTTATCTTAAAAGTAAGATTTGATGCTAGTTTATATCATCTGATACAGGCGCTGTAAACTGCCATGCGAGTAATTTATATGCTGTACATTTGACGGTGTTGTAAATAAAAAAATAATCGTTTATGTACTAAATTGATTCAGATTGATTGTATACTGGTTCTGTTTCAAATGGATTGCAATTAGATCCCGCAAAAGAAATCAGAACTCGTGCGTTTTATTGAACAAAGAGGTCTACACAAAGTAAAAAAATAAAACATTTATACAGTATCACACTCCTTTTTATAAAAACGTCTAATATTAATTAAGTATACAAGCAGTGCATCTTATATTATGAATTATCATCTTCAAAATGATCGTCCAAATGTTCTTAATTTATATTTAAATTTTCTAATATTTGAGCCTCAATGTTTGAATAAAATTGCGCTTTTATAAAAAAGAGTGCATTGCAGGCTGGTCAAGTACATTATACTTTTTAAGAATCGTTACCATGATAAAAAATAATTAAAATCTGCATATAGTACACAGTAATATTCGCATGACGTGCACGATACATGCGGGAATAAATGCAAACATTTGTAAATAGAGAACCAGACTAAAATTTATTCATCATTGCTTTTGAAAGGACTACAATTAAATTCAAAGTAAATTGTATGACACTGAACGTGTTTTGGCTTCTTATGTGTTTACTGGCAAGCGACACTAATTTTAGAAGACCGTTAAACCAGCAACAGCGGAGCTTCCTTTAATAATTTTTGATAAAATTGGTTATACATATCTCAAAGTAGGAATGTTGTTGACACATAATTTGTTTCCTCAAGCTCTTGAATTTGACAATCTTTATTTCCAAACAAATGAATTATCAACTTGAATTCTGTTGTTTTTGCTTCCGGGAATCTGAAGATCACTAAAACAACTAATATAGAAAACTTGAAGGCGGAGCAAATAGCTTGAAAAATTGTCACTATATCGTCTTTAGAAATGTTTCATACAAAACCACAGCAGATATCTATTCAAATGAAATTTCAATGAGTGTAAAAACTTCTGAAAACATCCCATTACAGATTTAATGTTTCGTAGAGAAAATAACTTTCTAAATTATAATCGCAAATCCTGCTGCAAACATTTTGCATCGTAGAGTGTTGCAAGCAGATTCCATAGTTTGAAGAAAATAGGAGTAACAATTTCATAAACAAGTTATAATGCTTCTAAGCAGAGGAAATCTTTATCGTATAACATTTTAGACCATATTAAATAGAACCAGGAGTAAGATCAAGAATGAATGGGATGTGAAACGCTTGATACAGATACACACAATAATTATTTAATTATAGGTCTATCGTACCCATTTGTGTTCAGTTATTCTAAACCTTATTATTATTCTCAATCTCAGCCATATAAGTATCACCATATTACAGTCTAATGGCTAATAAATCGCTAGCATGATTAGCAAATATTCTTATGAATGAAATCGAAACATCAGAGTCATCATAAAATTCCGAACATAAATATCAAATTCTGATCCACCATAAGTACCAACACGATATTCTCAAAATTAAGAAATCAGAAAATGCATTTGAATTATAATATAAACCTTTCTAACTGACACTATGTACAGCTTTGGAATTATTATGGCTTGCAATAAATTTACAATACCTGGATTTAGTTGGAGAGTATTCCTTTTTCTTCTTCTGTTCTTTGATTTACGGATGGCTTCAGAACATTTTGGCTGTTTGCTAGATAGTATAGAATCAATGCTAAATGCCGCTGCTTTAGCTGAAAGATATATTGCTACTTCATCACTCATCGCTGTAGTAGTGTTCATCAGAATCTCTTCACAGTTATATCTAAGCCAATGTAGCAATGTGTTATGTTATTGAGGGTCAACTCGAAGCCTACACCATGTGAAAAAGTTTATTTATGATAGAATTTGTCGTAACTGTTTTTGATATTGCTGATGTTTTGATGTGATAATGATATTATATAAGACAGATTGCCAACAGTTGTAACAGACTGAGAGATGGAAAGTTATCTTTAAGCATTTCCCACGGCGACCGATAATGACTTCATAATCAAATTGACACTCAACGCCGGCCTTGTCAACACCTATCGTGTAACCCCCGGAAGCATCGCACTTGAACAAGTCTGAAACCAGGACGATGTAAACTGTGAAAATCAGCAAGATTCAAGTGATCTACAATAAAAGTATAGTTCTAGAAAGTACACAACATCCTTGCTTGATATATTCTGAACTATTATTGTGAACTTCCGTGGGCAGGACTTTCAAATTTTCTCTGAAACGATGTCAGGGTGTCCGCTGACGGTGTTTCATTGTGTCTGGTAAACTGTAATCGATGAGGTGCTAAACAATTGATTGGACCCCATGCCTCGTGCGATAATGGTACCTTCTCTAGCTTAGTTGCTGTTTTACTGTTGTACTGACATGAAGGCATTTTGACGGCTGACAGAATATTGACATGTTCTTACTGTTCGAGGTTTTTAACCACAGAAATTATTACACAGGATGACAACGGATTGCTTTCAACGAATTGTTTATTTTTTGAAGTTTGTATCACAACTGTCGCTCAGTTAAAACATTGTTAAAATTAACAGTTTGCTTGGGAGACAACATCCCAGACATCTGAGTGTCAATTTGTATTGCTAACGAACATTTCTTGGACTCTATTCCAAGCAAACACGAACAGTGCACTCCCATTTCTAGGACAATACGGCAGTAGCGTGCATTCTTCGTCGATCCCCTCCCGGCAGAGGATCGCGATTTAAAATTAATCTTAACTCCTTTGACGGACATATAGAGACTTTTAAATGTGTATTCATATCTTGAAATAATTACTATACGCCTAATTATACGGGTAATTATAATTGCGTCTCTATGCGTATTGTCTCTTATTTAGTGACACGCTTGATAATAGTCAGGCGGTGTAAGCCCTGAAAATGTCGATTCCACAGCTAAAATGATAAACTGAACGGACTTTCCTTAAGGAGGCCAATAATCGCAATATGATCAAATCCAGAGGGAATAAATATTAGTTTGCTTAATTTGATGAGTCTAAATTTGGAAAAACTAGATCATAACAGTGATCAACAGTGGCACTACGTCCCCGTATTTTTGCTGTCATTTGAATCTGAATTCTTATTAACTTATATAAGACTCCCAAACAGAGATGTTTGGCCAAGCTGGGGCTACTTCCATAGCGTTTAAATATTAAAGGGTACCTCTTTCAAAATTCTGTTGAAATTTTTAGGGTATTCTTTGCCATGAATAATTTTTGAGGTATCTTTTTTGACTTTTGACCAGAGCAATTTTTAATTTTTGTTTGTTCATGATTTTTAATATCGAGTCTTGTTAAAAAATAATTGTAGCTCCAAAATATTTTGACCTCCCAAAATTGGAATGAATCATATAAACTAAAATTCAGCAAACACAGAAAGGTCTTTCAAGTGGCAATACCGTTGTTAAAATATTAAAAAATAAATACAATTTGATATACATATCCAATCCATCCAGACAATCTTCAACTTTAAGCGGTGTTTATTATGAAATGAATCAAAATATAAGTAGTATACACTAGTAATTGTACAGTACCTATAGAATCCATCAGGTTCTTGCTCACCTCTTACAAGATCGAGTCCAGTCTCCTTTTGAAAACTGTATGCAGACATGACCATTGAAAAAACACCCTTTGCGCATGTGCAAACAATTTGTCAACAAACAAGCCACTTCAGCGAGCTCCTTCGTTCAGCAGTTAAAGAAGCTGAACTCTTGAGAGATTCCCCGTTTCTCAACTTCTAATCTTATCAAATTGGCTTGTTATAATATACTGTACACTGGAAATTTGAGCATGAAAGGAGGATCTTAGACTTGGGAAAGATGGGAAAGGATTTCTACAGTATTTTAAATGTATCCAAGGACGCCAGTGGTGATGAGATCAAGAAAGCCTATCGTAAACTGGCATTGAAATATCACCCAGATAAAAACAAGAGTCCTGGAGCAACTGACAAGTTTAAAGAGATTGCCGAAGCCTATGAAATTCTAAGCGATACTAAAAAGCGTGATACATATGATAAATATGGCGAGGATGGCTTGAAAAATGGTGGTGGACCGTCATTCAGTACGGACACAGGAGGCTCGGGAGGAATGCATGGATTTACATATAGTTTCAATGTTGACCCGGACCAAACATTTAAAAACGTATTTGGCGACGAAGACCCTTTCAAAAGTAAGAAATTGATCTATAACGTCTGTTGTGTGTTATTCTCATCTCACTTAGGGAGCTTTTTTATTTTTCACACACATAAAGCGACAGGTAGCGGCAGGGCTCACTGAGGATAAAACGTCAATTATGATAATCACTATAGATACGCGAAACGAATTGTGTTTTAAACTTTTAATACAGTAGTGATGAAAAATAGTAACCATGTTGTAACCAAGTGTTTTGAGATAGTCATGCACTGTCACATTATGGTCACATATGTGGCAAGTATGAATGTGTATTGTTAGGTTTATTTGCATTGTCTTGGCATGAATAGGCCTACATAGACCTCAAACCGCAACATCATTACGAGCATGGACACATTGTTGTAGGCCTAATTAATTTTGGGAGGGATGTCAGCAAATTTGAAGGGGCTGTGCCACTTTCATACATTGGATAAGAGGCAAATTTAAATTTACCCCAAGAAATTTTGAATTGGGAATGTACAACAATATTATAAAACAAAACAGCATTTACATTTTCAATATGCTTGATATGATATATATTTAGTCATCGGCTAACAGGTCAGGATGGAAATCTAGCAATTTGATTGGTCAAACTCAGGTCAATTCTAAGCTGTATGGACCGCTCTGCGTTTCTAATCTTGGCGCAAAGACACAACGGATAATTGCGTTTTTATGCATTAGAATACAAATTTCATGTCATGTTCTACTGACTAGGCATGATTTATTTGTAATGACCTGGATTTCAGAGTATTTCATCTTTCATCAGACCATCCCATGTCATCCAGACTACGTTATATGCAAACAGAGTTCTAACAGTCGATGATTGTTGTACATTAAATATTAACTTTGTTGTGAAAATTTGAATACTGTGTTGTTTTTGTGATAGCTTTGAACACTAAAAATACTAAATCCCATATCTCCATGGAGCCTTTAATTATTCACTGTTATATAATCTTTGTTACTTGTATGTTACTAGAGCCGACCATGTCAAGTCAACCTGTGTCTAACAACCGCTTATCATAATGGCCATGCTAAATGATTCATGTGTCTATAAACAACCGCAGCAAATTGGAATTTGGAAATCTCCAATCAGATGAAAAGAGGCCAGGTCCCATCAAACGTTATACATATCAATCAACAAATACGGAGTCAAATGATTTCCTCATCTGGTCCTCCCTATAAGCAATGACCATGCAGATGTTTCATTAATATTATTTAATGCATTTTGCGATTCATATTGTTGGCAAATTATAACTGTACTAGTACTGTTACTGTTTGATACTGTACCACCCTGAATAAACTTGTACCTGAAACTCGGTTTAAATGTTAATACTACTCATAGGCTAGAAGTTCTGAGATATCAGAGTTGTTTATTATATTCAACAACAACATTTATACTTTCCTAAATTTAATTTCAGACATTTTTGAGAATTTTGGTTTTGGTGGAATTGACGATGATTTCTCAGGATTTAGCCATTTCAGTCGCAGTGGTGGAAGAGGACGTCCTGGTCATTCAACAACAACAATGGAATTTGAGGACATCCCCTTTTCAACATCTAGGGCAACACAGGACCCACCGATTGAAAGAGACCTAGTGATATCCTTAGAAGAGTTACTCACTGGTACAACAAAGAAAATGAAAGTATCACGACGCATTATTGTAAAAGATGGTGTAAATGCAGTTAATGAGGATAAAGTATTAGAAATTGATGTCAAAAAAGGTTGGAAAGTTGGCACAAAAATCCGTTTCAAAAAAGAAGGCCATCAGAGTAAGAATAAAATCCCAGCCGACATTGTTTTCATTGTGAAGGATAAGCCACACTCTACATTCAAACGTGATACATACAATAATCTATTATACACCGCAAAGATATCACTGAAAGAGGCATTGACTGGAACTGAATTGAGAATACCAACATTAAGTGGACGTAAGGTACCCTTGATGATCAGTGAGGTAATCAAGCCAACAACAAAAAAGCAGATAGCATCAGAAGGATTACCATTGCCAAAATCACCTACAAAACGTGGAAACTTGATCATATCATTTGAAATCACATTTCCAGATTATATTCCTGCCAACAAGCGGAGTCAATTAAGTTCAGCATTGTCGTAATAATTTGGAGGTAAACACTAGCTATTCCTCTGGGAGAAAATTGTTTAAAGTCTGGTAAATACCTGATTAGTTTTCCATAATTTATTCTATTTATTAATCTATTTATTGTTGTAATTAGATCAAGAGATCTAGTTTTGGATCATAAATTATTTATCATGGGACTTTATAAATTCAATTCTGTCTATAAGACTAGATGCATTATATAGAAAATAATTAGCAGGCCTTATAATTATTATAGAAATTAATCAATCAAATTGAAAAATACACAGTAGGCCTTAGGTCTACATCTTATTTCATAGTATCGATATTAAATATATAGTTTGGATAAATAAGGATTTGAATTTTCAAGATAAGCGATACTGACTGTTCTGGTGTTTGTACTGAGCTACACTGCACAGGCACATATATGCTCTTGCTTTCTCCCTTTTCTATTCCATAGAGAGTTGTAGCCACATTCATTTTGTGAACCAAGTCTGTGCATTAGCTGGGAAATCACGTACTAAGTGTTTATACTGAATTCATATTAAATAAATTAATACCAATTATGGTCTCCTATCATTACGCAATGTTTCATGTTTTCAATAACAGTTGACAATAAGGGATTTTACTGAAAAATATTTTTCAAACTAAAGATTGATTCTGAAGTATTATATCAACTAAAACCAATGATTGGTAAACATTTGAAGCCCATCCCTCATTCCTTATCAGATCAGATTCAAAATTTCACCAATCAAGTTTTTCAGTTGTTAACACCAGAATCAATCATTACTTTGAAAATATCTTTTCAGCGATATCCCATATTATCTGGATTTGAAGTTAACAATTACGTTTAGTGTAATTGTAGGCATGCTGTTAGCAGGGTCTGACAAAATGCTCAGCCTTCTGGAATCCTAGAGGCATTTCAATATTTTCTTCTGAATTTTGTTGTTGATATTTGACCAATAAATCATAAAAAAGACAAATTTCTTCTGAATTTGCTCATGATTTCCTCTAACCTTCCGGAATCTAGGATTGCAGGATTCCTACTTTTGTCGAACCCTGGCTGTTAGTGAAATAAAATGCACCTCCTTCCTATTCAAGCTTATTTTTCATCTGTTTAGCTGTTTTTGTAGTACATTTTCTAACAGGTTTTCAGTGAAGAAGGGAAGGTTGTCCAAGTAAGTTGCCTAATTATGAAGAATAACAAACATATTTTATCCACACCTTGTAAATTCTTCAAATACAAATGGGAGGCAATGTACTTTACAATACACATTTTATAAAGTGCTTAACATTCATTACGAAAGCAGCTATTTACTTAGTGTTTGATGGCAATATAATGATTGAACTAAATTACTATTGTCATGATTTAACAGTTTTGGTTGCTTGTCTATTTTTAACATCCCAATTGTAAACACGTGCCATATCTTTATAACAGTCAAGTCAAAATATACATTATATGTTCAAACAGTTGTGACAACACTAAACACCACATCAGATCATTCCTTTTAAAGGGATGCAGTCAATAAACCAATCGAAGAAATATGGAGTGCCTTACATCAAAAATAAACATATAATTCTGAAGTTACCTAAGCGTGTTTCTCTAAAACCTAAATCTCAATTATTGATTACCATTACTGAATTCTATTTAACAAATATAGTCACCGCATTCTGAGTGCTTCGACTTTATGATTTGAGAAAAAACAATACTAGAAAAGGTTGTTTATAACCTTTGTGAAAACAGTTCATGAACATTAAATGACCTAATTTTTAAGAACTGATCAACAAAAAGTTAATGAAAATTGGGCTATTTAAAGTTCATGAAATATTCATGAACTCAGCAAATTTTCTCGCTTTTGACACTCAGCAGCAATGCATTAATTACTATTAATGATAGTATCACCAACCCAATGGTTTCAAAATTAAACTCCTTAGATTTTATTTACAATCCTAAGAACCCGATTATCAGAAGGCTAGTACAAATGCAGACTTTCAATTATTAATTTTGTCATCTTCAATTTCCAACCTACTTCAAGTTGAAATTGTAAGTGAAGACTTTTCTGTAATTAATAAGTCTGAAAATTAATTGAGGTAATTTCTTATTCAAGGCCTTGCTTGCTTACACTTATTGAACTGCTCGGGTTCTCTAGTCTTCTGTTTATCTACATTCCCTAGTAGAGGTCTGCATCGGATCAGATTAGGTACTAGTCATCCGAATGTTCGAGAAATTTTATGATCGGGATCCGAGAGAAATCTTAAAAAAATTTGATAATTTCGGATTCAGATTTTATTAATCTGATCCGACAAAATCCCATTATTCAAAATGGCAAAAATTTCCCAGTAATAAATACACAAAGTTTTGAATATGAAACTGTAATTCCGTAAACATATATATGCATCATAAATGATCAAATAGTAGTGAATTTAAGTAGAAAAATATTTTTATATGATCATTTAACTAAAAGAGTAATTGACAAAAATTATGTGATACTTTTGAAAAATCCCGATCCGATCCGATGATAAAAAACCCAATCTGAATCTGACGAAAATCCGATATGATCTGATTCGCAGACGTCTATTCCCTAGCTATCTGGCTTGACACATTGAGTAATGAAAAGGATACTAACTTCTGAAGTTGTAATTTGATCTCTAAGAAAATCCAAGTCATCAGCAATTTCATCAAGATTCTTTTCCGCATTACTAAAATTTGTGGTTAATAATTTATCAGCCTCTTCAATATCGTACTCTAACATGACATTGGCCTGAAATTAAAATGCAAAATACTAAACGAATACATACCAACATATTAATTAACAGCCAATGCTAGCTACTTACTCCTACATTTGCATTTGTACAGGTTTCGTAAATGGAGGATTAGCTCAAATGGCAGAGAAACCGAACTTCAGATCGGAACATATCTGATTGACCGTGGCTCAAATCCCCCTAAAGTCAACTCAGCCTTGACTTTATCTGAAACATCAAATGAGTACCATCTGAGGATGGCGGATGGAATCATCGTTGCGTATTGACAATCAAGACCTATCTGCCATGAAATCTGTTGAAATTGATCTGCAGTGTCTCGGCTGAGATCAACAAAGAGGGTTGAAAATCATTGCTGTCAGCGAAAAAAGCCACTCATCTAGAAATAGAGGAGTGGTACGTGTTGATGACAGAACGCGTTTGAATTGATCATATGTCAAAACCTAACACGTTGACGTCATACGTCAACTCAGATATATGCGTCACTTACCAGATAGTTATAGAGCGGAACAAAATTGTAGTTAACTAGAAATGTTCCTGTTTGTTAGTTTAATAATAGCTTATAATTGATATGTTTATTCCGTATTATGTAAAAATTGTTGCTTTCTTAATCCATTTATTGTATTAGTATTATTTGGACTTTGGCATTTACGTAAATAGAATTTAGTATAAATACAGAGTCATTTGTAAGTTTTAGTTTAGAGTTGAAGTTAACAAGAGCATGAAAAAGTCAACAACAAGAAGAATTATATACTGTATTATTATTATTAAGATTTTGGTTATTGTTAGAATACAAGTATTGGACATATATTTTGGTTGTCTTGGTTGCGTCTTGTCTTGGCTCCCGGAGTAATATACTATATTATATTGACTTCGTTAGTAAAGTTGAACTGGGTGAGTTCGTTCTGATTATAAGTTACAATTTACGGGAACACATTTTGGCTATATTCAAGTTGAAGACTTGAATCATCTTAGCTCGTTGATTATTGCTATTGTCATAGTTGAAGGCACATTAGAGAAACCTGACGCTTTGGGTTTAGTACAGTCCGCCCATATCGTTTAGCGTGGTCTATCTAGGAGTGCGAGCCCCCCATCACAGTACGGATTCCTTCGGTAGGGTGACACAGTCTACATTACTTTAGGTTTCGTAAACACATTTCCCTAGTGCAGATCTCAATTTTTACAGTTTTAAATTATTACAACATTATAATTTATAATTACGTGATTTAACAGAAGTAGTAACTTTAAAGGTGACTTCAAAATTAGATTAGTCAAAATTATGGGAATTCGTTTCAGTGAGTGCCATTGCCAGATACCTTTGTTGGACTATGTGTGAAAATGATTGTGAATAATATACTATGTAATTTGCCTTCAATCTGATAACTAAGGCCTAGGTTGTACGGTCGTGCCAAACCAAATAGATTCATTCATTCGTATCAAGTTCATCAGCTGGGGCGCTATATATTTGGCTTGCTTCTAATAGCTGGCGCACATAATTCTGGCGCTTTCAGAGCGAGCATCTCCATGTTAAACAGATGAGCTAGTGTCGTTCAGAACCAAAATATTTTTATCACAGGAGCCTTCTCATCGATCGTCCTTATATAACAAAAAACGGGGGTCAATGATATTTTACCCTCACTTTCATAACTTTGCCATAGTGATTGGCTTAAAATTTAGGGAAACATTGTAAAACTAGTATAATATTTCAAGGAAAGCACGTAATGTTTTCAAGGTAACTTTTGAGGTCTTTGATACACACAAATTCTGCTTAAATCGTACGTTGTATTATATGAATTTTTATGTTGAATAATGATGTTCCTACCAGCTACTGTTGTTTCCTTCAAAATGACAGCACGATTATGGGGGACTTTATTGATGGTTTCTCAACTAAATACCTCAAAAATAAAGCTGCCTCTTTTCTCTTTTTCAATAAATATCATAATCCATAAATAGACCTTTTCCTGAAAGTTTTATTCATTTCTCATGCAGTTTCCAGTTAAACAATTCCTGTTTCATAACTCCTGTTTTAAATATATATATTAGCCGTCGCCATTTTTTCTTCTGAATTGCGCTACAAGTTGCAAAAGGTAGGATTTCATTGTTTTAATGATGAAATTTTAATTGTCTCTATTTGGCTTATCGACTGTAAACCTCGAAGCCCCGTCGAACATCCATTAGGCTCGCACTTAAAGTATTTTGTTCGGTACAATCGTATAGCCTAGGCCTTAGAGCCAACCAGAGTTTGAATTTCAAAACAAGTATGAATTCAAGGATCCCTAGAATAATTGTGATGGATCTCAATGGGAAAAAGGTAATAAATAGAGTTTCACAAGGATGAAAAATTATTATGTCTGCAGAATATCCATTATAAAATGCAACAAAGTTCATAAAAAAGCAAATGCACAAATTAGATTTTCTTGTTGAACTTACACCAAGCCAAAGACAAACTTTTTCTGTTGCTGGAACATCAGCAGTGATAAATACTTGATCAGATAAGAGAAACTGACTTTCTATTGAACTATTTGAATTCTGAAAAGCATAATAATAGAAAACTACGTTATACTCATGGGTCAAGTTAAATAGACTAATAAAATAGCTTCGAAAACTTCAATTTTAAAGTCACTGCAACCAAAGTCTAATTTAACAACAAAAATAACAACAATAATAGGTTATGTTAGGTTCATTTATTAGCCTACCAATTTACTACTTGTTTCGAGAGGTGTGTTGTAAACAAAATATATGTAAGGCTTTATGACCCTAACCATACAGAAATAATAATTCGAACTATTATAATAATAATAATAACTACATTTCTATAGTGCTCTTTCTAGTATTAATAGTATTAGAGCGCTTTACAATATTGTATAAAAGTGTAAAATAATAATAATTTCTTTTTGTATTTCTTTATTTTTTAGGAACTCTATTCTAAATTTTGCATTAAGAATAAATGGGTTTTTGTTTTTGACTTGAGCTCATCCCATGTGTAGCAGTTCTTGATTTGACAACGTAGTGAATTCCAGTGTTTTGGCGCTAAATATGAAAACTACATCTCACTGTATGATTTTAATTTGAAGCATGGTTGGTGAAGTAGATTTTTGTTACTTGAGCGTAAGGTTCTTTTTGTAGTGTATGGAAGTATAAGTTATTTCAGGAAAATTGGCGCCATGTTGTTCAAGACTTTGTAAGTTGTGATAAGAATTTTAAAAATATTGCGATGTTCGACATTGCGCCAGTGCAAGTCATGCAGAACGGGTGTGATATGATCTCGAACTTTGGTTGACGTCAGTATACGAGCTGTGGCTAGAAGTATATTACAGTAGTTGAGTTTTGATGTAATGAAGGCATGTATTAATATTGCACAATGATCGAATGAAATGCAGTTTTTGATTTTGATAATGTTTTTAAGGTGGTAGAAAGCTGAAGCAAAAATGCTATCGACTTGTGTGGTCATTGACATTTCATTGTCTAGCCATGCACCAATGTTCCTTGCTTTTTTCGAGGGAAGGATTTCATTATGGTCAATTTTAATGGTGTCTACAGATGGTGGTGGTCGTTGTGAAGCGTTAAAGACAAGAACTTCTGATTTCTCATTGTTCAATTTTAAACGTTTTAATATCATTGATGCAACACTCAATTCTCGACTTGGAAATGGCTGCTACATCAGATTCATTAGAATTAAATAACATATATAATATGTATATGTGTTTTATTTGCATAAAAATGGTATGACACTTGATGTTTATTAATGATCTATGCTAATGGTTCGGTGTATATGGTATATAACAATGGTCCAAGTACAGAGCCTTGAGGTCAAGGTACACTACAGGTCAGAGGACTAAGATATGACGATTTATTTTCTATCTCGACAGCCTGTGTGCGGTTTGACAAATACAGCTTGAACCAATTCAAAGCTCTACCTATTACTCCATAGCGATTTTCCAGTTTGTTGAGTAATATTTTATGATCGACAGTATCAAATGCTGCCGATAGGTCAAGTAGTATTAGAATTACGCATTGGCTGTTATCTATTGCACAGAGAATGTCATTTTGAATGCGTGTTAGTGCGGTCTCTGTGCCATGGAACTGCTTGTATGCAGATTGAAATATCTCTTGAAGTTTGTTGTTATTAAGATGATCATTGAGCCGAACCGCGACTACTTTTTCTGCTGCTTTGGCAATAAACGAGAGATTTGGAATTGGTTGATAGTTTTGCAAGGCTTCGTGATCTTTTTTTACCTTTCTTTAGTGATGGGTTTAGAATGCCTTTTTTTGAAATTAGTGGGTACTGTTGAAGTGTCAAAGGAGAAGTTGATGATGTCACTTAATATAGGTAGTAATGATGGATAACAATGTTTCATGAGTGAACCTGGCAGTGGATCTAATGTACATGATTTTTCAGAAATGAAACCAAGTAGGGAAGCCAACTCTGCCGGTGTAGTCATAGCAAATCATCATCATCATTTATTCAGAAACATTTAAGTTATACATAACTTTTTTTCAAAGGACTGATTAGGCTATACATTACAACATACATATATATAAGTAGGAAATAAAACATTAACAAAGATAAGGGGTAAATTTAGCATTTACAAAAACAAAAAAGAGAGAGTTAATTAAATAAAGTTTTATCATTTCATCATATGGTTCTTGAGGAGACATTTAAAACCAGTCCTTTTTGAGACTTCCTTCATTGCAGACGGCAGATCATTCCATTTGTGAGCACCAGCGTATTGATATGAATGGCGATGGCTCGGCTTGATGTAGATGTCATTATGGGAATGGGATCGAGTGCTAGTGGTATTTGGACGTTTGAAAAAATTGGAGAGCAGAGAAGGAGCGAGGTTAAATTTAATTTTATGGGTGATCATTAGTTGGTGCGATGTTATTCTGTCTCTGATTGAAAGACAACCAAGTCGACTACTCATCTCAGAGAAAGGAGTGCGATAGTCACAACGAAGAACTGCTCTCATCCCTCTGTTTTGTAATCTCTGGAGGCAATCAAGATGTTGCTGTTTGCAATTCCCCCATACGACAACACAGTAATCAAAATGAGGCAAAACAATTGAATTATAAACTTCAATACATCGATGCCTCTATTTATCTTGTTAGTCATTGCATTGATATGGTCATCAAATGATAGGCACTGATCAACTTTTACACCTAGATATTTTAGAAGGGTTACATTATCAATATACTCATTATTTACAGTTATATTAAAGTTTTGTGAGCTTTGCTTTTTTAGATTTGGTTTAGAACCTATGGCCATACAGTTAGTTTTAGATACATTTAAACTCAATTTATTTGAACATAGCCAAGTATATATATTATTTAAATGATTTGTTAGTTGTTTTTCAATTTCTGTTATATCTTTATTGGCAACATATAAAAGAGTGCCATCAGCATAAAGATTTATTTTACAATTTTTTACAGTATCACAAATGTCGTTTATATAAATTAAAAAGAGAAGCGGCCCAAGGATTGACCCTTGGGGAACACCATGTTTAATTACACCTATATCTGAATTTATATTATTTACATTAACTATTTGCTTTCTAGCTTTCTACCTATTAAATAAGATTTAAAGAAATTTATACTATTTACATCGCTTCCATATAATTTAAGTTTATCAAGAAGTATATAATATCTACAGTATCAAACGCTTTTTTTAAGTCTATGCTGACTACACCTACAAGTTTGCGATTTAGGATACTATCAAAACAAAATTCTGAAAAACATAATATACTACTGTCAGTAGAATGATTTTGACGGAAGCCAGATTGGAATTTAGTTAATAAATTATTAGATAATAAATATTGGTTTAATTGACTATGTGCAATCTTTTCCAAGATCTTAGAGATTATAGGAAGAATCGATATAGGTCTATAATTTGTTCTTTGAACAATCGAGCTTCCTTTATGCAAAGGAATTACTTTAGCGGTTTTTAAAGCCTCAGGAAAAATACCATTTTTTAAAGATAAATTCATTATTTTCTTAAAATTATACTGTGGGCAGTGAGTTTTAGGAGCCTGGTTTCGATTTTGTCAACACCTATGGAACGTTTGTTTGGTAATTTATAAATGAGAGCTTCTGTATCAGCAGTACTTATTGGTTGAAACTTAAATTGATTTGAAAGAAGATTAGAATTTGAAATTGAATTGATATAATTATTTGCAAGAGTGATTGGTTTTTTATCAACAATGGGGATGGCTAAATTTTTAGCTATATCTAGAAAATAAGAATTAAATTTATTGGCAATTATTGATTTATCAGAACTAAGTGATCATCTATGTTCAGTTTATTTATGTGTACAGGGTTAGATTTATTTGGCAATATTTGTTTTAAGAATTTCCACATTTGTTTAGGATTATTTTGATTATCTACAATATTTTTACAGTAATAGTTCTTTTTACATGATCTAAAATATTTAATGAATTCATTTATTGTTTGTTTATACAATTTAAAATAATTAGAATCATTGGTTCTAATAAATAGTTTGTGATAGCTATCATAGCTATTCATAGCTATAGGATGACGCATGAAGATTGAAATTTTCACGTATTAGTTGGATCTTGCTATCGAAAAAATCTGAAAAAATGGTAGCTTTATATCAGGCTTTGTATTTAACATTTTGCTCATTGATTAGAATAATTGGCGTTGGTTGTTTTTGTTAGAATCAATGGAAGCTTGATAAAATGCACCTTTGAATCATAGATCAATCTATTGACATTTCTACATTGGTTAATGTAATTTTGTTGATCAATTGAAATTCTATCTTTTCGCCATGTACGCTCGAGGTTTCTCCTTTTCACTTTTTCTGGTTTAATTTCGTCAGTGTACTAAGGAGCAGCATGCTTAAAAGTTACTGTTTTGCTTTTATCAGGTGCATGTGTATCTAGCAGGTCTTTCAAAGTTTGATCATAGCATTTAGAGTAATCACAGACACTACTGGATTTGTTGTTTTTCATTATGTTCACAGATTGTTCAGTATCTTTGGCGAAGGCAACTTTATCTATGGATTCAAGTTTGCGATAGGTTATGGATTCAAGTTTATGCGTTTTCTTTGAAAGTACGTCTTCTTCAGGCAAGGTATTTCACAAAATATTGCATGACGGTCTGATACGATAGGCTGCAGCACTTTCACATTTTTTACAGTTTTATCGTTGCTTCTTGATAAATCTAGTAGATTACCACCTGCATGAGTGGGCTCCTTCACATGTTGTTGTAAGTTGAATGATTTGAGAAGATCAACAAATCGTGTAGAGGATGAGTCGTTTCTAGTGTTAAGTTGGAAATTGAAGTCGCCAGTGATTAAAAGGGGGTGTTGTTGACGTGATTATCTTTTCAAGAAAGCTGCTGAATTCATTGGTGAAAGTAGAAGCATTTACGCCATTTTTTTGTGATGGTGGTGGTCTATAAACAATTATAAGTCGAAGACTGGACGATGAGAATGATAGTAGGTGGTCAGCAGGGATGTTAGTAACGATTACAAAAGTAACAACGTTACTTGTAATCGTTACTTTTTAGTAACTTCTACTTGTAATTAGTTACTTTTCTGTAAAAGTAACTTCTACTTGTAACTAGTTACATTTAGGATTAAAAATAAAGTAACGATTACTCGTTACTTTTTCACTACATTTTCGCTTTCTTCCATTACTTTGTTCACAATAGAGTGCTGAAAGTTAGCAGCTTCTCGATCGCAATTGTGTTTTGCTTAATCAAAATCTTTTGTTCCTATTGTTACCATCCAAGAACAAGAAAACACAAACAAATGTTTTCTGCAACTGCAGGAAGTCTTGTCATTAATTTGGATGTCTAAAAAATTACATTCGGGGATGTAAACATTCTGTTTGCCAATCCTGTTTTTCTGAGTTTATAATATTCAAGTGATGCAGCGAGCGTTTTATGTCTGACTAGTCTGTTCGATCAATTAATTGTCATAGCAACCAAGCCTGAAATAGAACTAATAGCGCGTAACTTGAGATTTCTTTGTTATGATAATTAGGGGGATCGAATAACTAGACCGCTCATTCGAACACGCTAAAGGAGTCGCTGTGAATTATTCGTTGGGTGTTTGTTTTGGTATTTATTATTTTCGAAAGGAGCATTTGATTTGATTAATTTACAAATTAAAATACATAAATATTATTTCAATAATTCATATATATCTCATTGCTTCTGTTGGATATTTTTAGATTTATTTAGAAAAAGTAACAGAAAAAGTATTTGTAACTAGCTACTTTCGAATTAAAAGTAACTTATAACTAGTAACTGTTACTTTTTCGGGAAAAGTAACGTCTGAAAGTAACTAGTTACTTTCTCATCCAAGTAACGGTAACTGTAACTAGCTAATTTTCAAAAGTAACTTTAACATCCCTGGTGGTCAGTAAACTCAAAAGAGTTTACCAGATCTCGGGTACCAGATTTTTGACTTTGTAACGATTTTTCACAATTAAGCCAGTCCCACCACCTCTAGATTCTATGCGAGGATTATGATGAAAATTGTGACCGGAAGGACATATGCTGTTGATGGCGAGTTGACTAGAATCATCTTCTTGAAGCCATGTCTCAGTGATCGCAAAAAGTTCAATAAGATTTTCAACTATGAAATCCTTGATCAAATGTGTTTTGTTTCTAATTGATCAAGTATTTAGTAAACAAAACTGGACCGCCGGATTGATACTACGGGCTTGTGAAGATTCCAATAGAGGTAATCGAGTTATTGTGATCAGACAACGATTTCTTGTAATGGATGAATAGTTGGTGCTCAATGATTGATTGAACTTTTCATTGCTCATATTATGGCACTTTGTTGATCCATTGTATATTTGTAAAGGCAAAACCAATTCATTGTTCTTGCCATGGTCGATGTGCGGCGAGGTACAACAACTTCTGCTGTGATTCCTCACTGATTTTAAATATCTAATAATTAGAATCTTTCTAACTCATCTTCTCCCTCATTTCCGCTTCTTCTTTCTAAACGAATTGTTGATATTAAAATCGATGTTGCTTTAGCAGTAGCCGTCCGTAATTGTAGCAGTTGATCCCTTGTGTACGAAATTAAAACCATATTTTGGTGTAATATATAATAATCAGTAAATCATACTCCATAATATAAAAACCATAAAGAAAGACTTTAATCAAACTATATGTATAGAACAGAACTCGTTATAATAAAATTAAAATATAGTAGTATTACAAAAAAATGTAAAACGTAGAAGTAAAAGAAGATAAAATTTAGAAATTAATTTCTACAAATTGTTTGTGTTCAGGAGCGCATTAAAACATGTCTGTCGCCCCCAAAGGCGGGAACAGTTTTTATTACAGTATTCAAATCATCTACTTTTTGTTGCTCAAACAATTGACAGATAAATGTCCCAAGTAGCCCAGCTACTGCAGGTAATGGCTGCGTGAATGAACCACAACTGTCTAATAATCATAATAATGATAATAATAATAATATTAGCATGTAACCAACCTTTTTTGTCTTCAGAAATTGAATAGCATCCATTGTTGCTTGTATATCTGGAATTTGAGCTTCCAGCCTACACCAAGAAATATATTACAAATTAGTCAATTGTAAGCATTTGCCAAAAGGTAGACCAGATTAAAGGGTAGCCTGGTTATCACACACTTGTCATGTCTGTAGGCAATTTTAACGGACTAGAACATTTGAGAGGTAGAGTGAAGTGTTGCAGCTCCAGGCAAGAAATTAGAGCTTCCTTTTGATTGTTTGTAAATTTGTAATATTTTCAAATGAAAGTTGAAACTTTCCTGTTGTCAAAAAGATTTTTTCTTTTTAATGAATAAGGCAGATTTATATCCCAAGTTGTTTAGAATTAGACTAGTAAGCCGGCACTTCAATCAAAGTTGATACTGTTGTTGTTGGTGATTGACATGTGAATTTGAAACTTAAAACAGACATAGTATTGCCATGACTACTATTGTTTGAACTCTGCCCAGGTCATGCCCGTTGCCCAACCTTGTATACATAAACATCTATAGGCAGATCCCATTGAGCAGAGCCAGGCCCCTATTGGAAACAGGGGGTATAAGATGATCTTTTGCTCTTGTACAGGCCCTAAGTAATTGCAAACAAGAGTGAATACCATGAGGTTTGCCAGATTGTGTGCAAAACCACATGTAACATGAAAATGATTAGCAACCAATGTGTGATTGAAAATATATCTTTTGAGTGATCGATTCATTGATGGGTTTCATTAATCGATTAAGGCATATATGAAATGTTTTTTTGGGATGGTTTTTCTTTAACCAGTTTGTTGCAAGCCATGTTTTGTTACAGTGATATCTATTTCAATAGTTTTATCTCGTACATAATTACTTTCAAACAACACAATCTCACCTTGCTCGCTTCTGTGCTAAATTAGATTCCATAAATCTATATTTTTGATAGTGTTCATCGAGTTGTGCCAAGACTGTTTCACTATTTCGTGATGGGTCTTTCTTAATGTATTCTCCAACATCACTCTAGATATTACCAACAAAAAATGTATACATGTTTGCCTTCGGCAAACCAACCTTCAATTACATGTAAGATTCGGATTTATTTTTCGATAACTGTACTCCATTTCTAATGTAAACAATCAGTTAGGGCATAGGAATGTATTTTACGAAAAATTACAAATTGATAACCAGAACAGTTGTTCAAACAAATATTAAGTGTAAGTTCTAGTGGTGGGTCCGATTCATCAATTAATCGATTATTTTTTTGTGAATAGATTATGAAATTGTGAATTGATAATCATAAAAAAGCTTATTGTTTCTTCAGGGTCTTTTTGTACAATAAAATAGTTTATTATTTATATTGATTATTGTGTTCTGTTCTTTCTAAATGTAGATCCTATTTGTTGAAAACAAAGCTTCTTTGATATATTCCTTAGCTATTAAACATTCTTTGGATAAGACGTTTAATGTTTGTTTACATCGCGAAGCATTGTAATTCAACACCGTTAATTATTTGCCACGCCATTTGACACCACTTTCGATATTGTCTATTGTTATCATGAAGAGGTCATCACCTTTCCAGGGTTATGATAAAAACCTGTTCGAAAACAAGTGAGGGTAAATAGTTTATCTTGATTCAAATCATTCAAATTTATGTTCTTAATTCTAAACATAAACGCAGTTTATTTTGGCATAATTAATTTGATTCAATATTTGCATGTTATTCTATATTTTTTAGTGAAAAAAATGGCATCGAAATATACTAGCGCTTTATACGAAAAACAAGAACACGACTAAAAAAAATACATATATTGAAATACAAAATAACATAAACATATTTGAAATGAATTCATTTTATTTGTTTGATAGAGAAAACGATATTTATGTAAACCGTATAATGAATAATTTCCGAAGAAATGAAATACAAAAGTTGTAAAACTTTTTTCAAACTTTCAGTCGCTGATGACGTAAAAAACTCGGAAAACAATAGAACTATTGTTCTATTACGATTTATCGATTCTGAATCGATTCTCTTCTTCGATTCATCGATCCCCAAAAAACATGGATCGACCCCTCACTAGTAATTTCCAAAACTATATTAAATACTAAACCAAATGGCATATGCATGATGTTTGGACTGTAGTTATTGCTATATAAATTTTATTCATACAAGCAGAAAATCTCCGAAGCCGAATGCGTTTATCATAAGCTGAAATATATTTCTCAAAAAGAATGCTTTGTAATCAAAGAAAGAGAGGTTGAAAGCAGAAATTGAAGTAGAACCCAATTATTTTCTCTGTGTCCTCAATTACATTGTTCTATTCCAACCAGAAAGTATAGGCCATCTAGTATGAAGCGGAATCGGGGTCATAATTCCAAACGTTCGTGCCGTCGTTGGATTTCCGTGTTGTCGTTGAATTTCATTCCGTGTTTCCATGTCGTCGTCATCTGCGCTGCCGTCTGCGCAATTAATTTCGCGCGGAATCGGGGTCAATATTCTGAGCTGCGGAGTCGTTGTTGGATCTTGCTTCGTTGTTGAACTTCATTCCGTCGTCTGCGCTTCCGTCTGCGTCGCCATCTGCGCAACTATCAAATTGTCTCTCACTTTTGACCAAGGTGTTTTATTACCAAGACGAAGGTTTTTGATTTATGTTTGATATTATCTACACTGGATTTTAATTACTGTCAGATTCAGGCTTAGCATTCATTACTTACTTTATTGTTCGTTTTCAAATAGTTGTTATAAATTCTATCAGAGGTCTGGATTGTGGAATACTCACGCTTATATGACGGAAAAACAATGGAAATGTTTGCAGTTTATTAATTTATTAATATCATTTATGTCATTAATTGAGAAAGATTTATAGCTATTATTATTAAAGCTATTATGTAGTAAAATGTAACTGCCACATCAAAATGAAAATGCAACATCATCTTCATCAAAATCCATGAAATACTGATAACACCTATGCACCCTAACACCATGTGAAGTATTTATGTTGTTTTTAACGTTGTCTCGAAAATACTTTTCTTCAGAAAATCTAAGAATCTAGGACAATATGATTGATGTCATTGATCAGAATGAAAAAGTCCCACTACTGCAAGACTACAAAACGTCCAATATTTTGAATATGCGTCTGCTGCTTCTATATTTCATGGATTTTGATTTTGCTTTTTCCGGGTCTGTCTGTCAACCTTCAATCACATGTTCCGATAATAATTATATGTTTCTCAATAATAAACTGCAAACATTAATGCCATCGTTTTCCATATCCATATAAGCTTGAATATTTTACAATCCAGACCTCTTATAAGTCGTATAAAACTAAATAGTCATTGTATTTCCAGAAATTATCCCGTTAAACTAAAGCTATTTAAAATTTGACCTGAAGAGCCCTGAAATTTATTCTTTGTGATGTTTTCAAATTGATGCGCAGATGGCAGCGCAGATGAAAACGGAATAGAAACATGGAATGAAATTCAACGACGACGCGGAAATCCAACGACGGCACGAAAGTCGGAATTATGACCCCGATTCCGCTTCATAATCTAGAGATCACTAGTTTCTCATTTTTGAGATCGCTTTTTGTGTGTTGAGCAGCCATCTTTCTCAGCTCTCAATTTCATTTTCATCTCTTTGTTATGCTAATTAGAACATTTAAAAGCCATGGAGATGTTTCTTGTCCAAGCTCCAGTTAGCACGTGGAAATGAAGCGGGAAAATGGCCAAAACATCAACTTTTGTCGCTGCTTAATTTCATTCTATGAGTTGAAATCCAACATTTAATGAGATTATTGTTCATTTTTAATATTTCCGAAGGCCAAATCTTTGGATTAAAAAAATGAAGATGATTAAATTAACTTTCTTTGAATTGTAGAAGATTTAAATAAAAGTAAACTTCGGAAAAATTCCGAATTTTGCCCTAACTACGGAGAATTATGTTCACATGTTCGGACTGTTTATGCGACCCTGCACTTGTAAGAAGTTAAAATTGGTTACTGAATGGGGATATATAACTTAACATGAGTTTGATAAGGCTTGGTAATTCTTTTCAAGAAAATATCACAGGGAAACAGCCAGTGTTACAAAGCAAGAATGATAATTCTAAAGATGGGTTTGGTTTTGATTCAAAAAGGATGATTTGATAAATGAGATTAAAATTGATATAAATTAGAAGATTGAAGATTTGGTTTCCATGGACAAACAGTTCCAGAATCGATTTCAAGCTGTTATTAAGTCGTTGTAACTGGCGATAAATACAAACTAAACAGTAAGCATCAATA
The DNA here is from genome assembly GCA_916610825.1 of Haliclystus octoradiatus. NCBI lineage: Eukaryota > Metazoa > Cnidaria > Staurozoa > Stauromedusae > Haliclystidae > Haliclystus > Haliclystus octoradiatus. The sequence continues at coordinate 10,571,389 of OU744451.1, forward strand.
TTTTGTATGTATGTTTGTATGTATGTATAAAAAGACATTCTGCTTTTTGATATAATAATCATGTTGATAATTTGTTGATAAATCAAGTCGATAATTTTGAAAATACTCCTGTCACGATCTCAATTCACATTTATTCACTGGTCGATTCTAATGAAAACAGGAAATTGAAAGGAGATAACAATGGTACAGAAGGTGGTTAATTTCATTTTAGTGCAGTAAAAATAATTTTTTGTTTCGCTTTCAAATGGTGGATCAAAAATGAGAAAGAAATTATGTTGAGATAGGGGAGAACGGGGAGACTTGGACCTAGGGAGACATGGGACAAGAGCGTTCCTGATTACCCATGTAAATTATCTTCTAATATGTTGTATATCACTTCATTTCATGTTGTTTCCCTAAATTTCAATAAGCAACAATAACTAATTGTCAAGAAATTTTAGTGTACCAGCTTTTGATGACCGTCATACGTTTTGCGGTTCCTCTTTTGGTTCAATTAAATTTAGAATAGGTGTTTAATTGACATTTTGAATGGTGCCATTGCAGTGGATTCACTTTGATGAATATTTTGAAACAAAATTTTTGAATACATTCCTGTTGATGAGGAGTGCCACCTCATATTTTACTGGGAAGTCAAACGGGGAGACATGGAACAGCGCGTTTTAGCATCAACAACAAATGGGAAACTAATCGCATTTGGTGGAGATATGAGTTTGTTTTCATTTATATGCGCTATATTTGACTTTTTTACTTTATGGACATAAAGTTGCAAAATCAATTACAATTAGATTGATGACAGGTGCGTCAAAAATAATATTCTTTATTAATGCTAAATTATTCTTGCTGGATCAATTTCGATCAAATAAACTCCCCAAGTCAAAGCAACAGCTGTAGTGTCTGGTACTGGAAAGTAAATTTGTCAATTATTTAATGAAATTTTGATAAAATATGCATGATCCATGTCACCACACCGTGTCCCAAGTATCCCCACTAAAATGGTCGGTCTTCCGCACTAAATCTTTGAAAATTTGCTACGTTTATGTAATTGATATTCTTACCCTTTTGAATTGAGCATGTTGGCTAATTAATGACATAAAATTTGTTACATTTGCACGACCACAATAATTTTAATAATTAAAAATGTGAAAACTGGTCCAAGTCTCCCCGGTCTCCCCTACATATCAAGCAAACATCGATACCAACAAAATATTATAAAACAACATAAACAGTTTAGTTTCTTTTAATTAGCAAGTAGGTGTGCGATCTGCCTTGGAACGCCGAGACGTGTGCATGTGATTGCATGGCTAGGAATGCAAGCCATGTAAATACGAAGGAGAAGAGTTTACTTCCTAATTCAAAACAATTAGAGAATGATGAGTGATCAAAATTTGATAAATGACATTTAAATTATATAGCAAGGGAGAAGAAATGTTTACTGCAGTCGAGATTTGTTTTTCATTTGCTATCAGCTGAACAGTAGCCTATGCCAACAGGATGGATATAGGTATTTTGAAATGTAAATAAATCATTAACCTTTAAATTTGATTGAGTTATGCGCAGAGACATAAACATCTACACACACACATGCACACCAGGGTTATTTGTGATATGATGATGCACATTTTAGTCCCATTTCAGACTTTGCTGGATTAGAGCAGCAAAAAATCACAAATATAGGCTATAGCTGAAACTGAAAGGATTTGATTAATTTAAAATCTACCTTAGAAGAGAAGACTTTTTAATGCACACACATCTAACAACAGACGCGCTTTTCATGCACACACATCTAACATTACATTTGTTAGGCTTTAGATAGGGATGCACCGAAACGTCGTTTCGGCCGTCACTGAAATAATACAGTTTCGGTTTTATTAGCCGAAATTCCGACCGAAATTTCGGTTTTATTTCGGCCGATTTTTGTCTTCTTGTTTTGAATATTTCAAACTAAATCTGAGTTAAAATCATTTATAATGTTACACTGGAATGCAAAAAGTTTTTGAAAACAAAGTAAGTAACTAGCAACACAAGGTAAATAATGATGCTTTTCCTGGTGATTTTTAGATCATGCCATAACAAGCAATTTTATTTCTCCACGATCTACTCCAGTATAATTTTCTTTTGCCTTGTGAAAAAATCCATTATGAATAACATTTGTTTTCACTGAGAACATTAAATAAACAATTAAATTAATCTTCTTGTTTCTCCACATCATTGATTTAATTTTATTGGAGAAAACAATACTCTAAATATTATATATAAGTCAAAAATAAATACATCCAAATATAATTTTACGAAAAACATTCATGGCCGAAGTTTTTTGAGCACATGGTCAGGTGAATTTTTGAAATTGAGGATGACTTGAAAATGAGGCAAAACTTGATGATGGCTGCGATCAGCGAAAATCCTTATTATTACCCTATCGAAGACTTTATGGTGCATTGGAAGAAATATAGTATTGAAAATTACCTTGATTTAGATAACCAAATGTGATTATTGACTGCATTTTACTTGTTCATAAAAACTGGCCGGAATAACCGAAACAGCCGAAACCGAAGGTCAAATTTCGGCCGAACCGAATTTTCGGCCGAACCGAATTTCGGTGCATCCCTAGCTTTAGATCATAAAAGTGGGTCAGTCCAGGTCAAATCGAACGGCTCCGTTCCAAAAAAAAATTGATTTTGTTTAATCTTTTTATACATGTAGATATGGGTACGGAGATATCATTTATGGAGAATGTTTGATCTTAGATGAAAAATAACGATTTTATTAGCAGTTTAATTTGTACCCTTTTTGTGATCAATGATCCTTTAAGACTTTCTTTTCCTTGTAGCTCATTTGTTTGTTGGTTTAATGAAATGAAATTTCGTATCAGGATAGAATAAACAGTTTTCTATTGATTAATGTCATTTTATTGACAAAACTCAGAGTAGTAGTTACAATGTGTCAATTTTCCGAAAAAGCTTTAGAGTCCGATAGAATGAAGGGCACACCATTTTTCACGCCGATTTTTTCATCAGTCGATTAAGCAGAATTAAAACAAGCGATGGACAAAAATGTACGATGGTGTTATTTTTTAAAGAGTTTAATGATCAAAAATGTAGTTTTGTCGGTATTTCTTTTGATAATTATATCGTGTTTGGAATGCTGTTATACATAACACTTGAGAAGGCGTGAACAGTGCCGGATTAATATTATCAGTGGCCTTAGGCGATTGATTAATATGGGGCCTAAAAAAATGTTTTCGGGAATTTTGTGAAAATAACATAATTATACTGTTTTTATTGGTCTCCCACTTTATTCTGCTTTTATATGAGCAATGACAACTACTCTCCTAGGAATATAACTGTTTTTAGTATAAATACAGTATTACTGTAATAGAATGTATGGAATGAATGTCCTTCCCATTCTAAAGTCAATTTACTTGTTGTATCAGTTTCATTTGAGCCGCTGCCCTGCGATCGGTCGTTGCCATGGCAACACAATCTTTTTGGGATCATTTTTTCACAACAGGAAGTTACAGGTATGTGTGGTTAACAACAATGTGTTGTTATTGACAATTATTGTTTTCCTTGAATAGCAAGTGTAATTTGATCTCATAATAGCAATGCTGTCACCAAAGTTATGAGACAGGAAGGAAATTCAAAATCGTTATGACAATTAAATCTTGACCTTTGCAAACAATTTGATCAATTTCTGTATAAATATGTGACCAATGGCTTGTAGATAAAACTGAATTACACTTTTATTTAGTTTAAAATATGAGAATTTCATAAGAGACCACAAAAATACCGTTTTTTCAATTTTTTTTGGTGTTTTCATTTTTTGGTGTTTTCATTTCTTTTTTTTTTCATAATTTCCGGAGGCCTATTATTATCTGTGGCCTAAGGCGGCCGCCTAAACTGCCTATGGGATAATCCGGCACTGGGCGTGAAGTGATGATTCTCACGTCGTATCGCATGTCAATAATACTCGCGTGACTACAATAGATTGAAGTAATTTCTATCTTATTTATAGGCTGAATGAATCAGCGAATAGTTTGGTAAAATAGAATATAATCTTATTCTGTGTAACCATGTTTTAATAGCATTTATCATGATCAGACAGAGAAAATAAAACGTCACCTCATTCTCAAACACGAGGAATATGGGTACGGAGATATCATTTATGGAGTATTTTTGATCTTAGATGAAAAATAACGATTTTATTAGCAGTGGACATGGACTGACCCAAGTTAAACACACTGGGAAAACTGGGGCTACCTGGCTGGCCGTAGACCCTGGTCAGTAATGGTGGCAAGCCGGTCTGCAAAGCCTGAGATGACCGTTTTTCTCGTGGTTGTCGCCCCTGAAGCTGCAATTTTCATCGTAAATTGGTTGTTAAAATTATTGATCTTTGTCATTTTCTTACTTATTTATGCTGTAATGACGGATTTTGGTGCATCTTAGGTCAAATTTGATCAGCTTCAACCCAAGCCCCTAACCTTTATCGGCGCTGCTGCCCCCGATACCTAGTCGAGGTTGACATTACCTGCAGACTGAGTCTTGGTTGCTGGGCTTGGCTCTGGCTCTGGCAAGCCTTAAATCATACATATGCGGTTTTCCCCTATGAAACACCCTTTAACTTGTCTTGTCAATCAACAATATTGGGAGAGAATGGTCTCCATGAGGACGACAAGGTTACAACGATCTAGCTCTAAGTTAAAATTAAGTAGTACATGATTACCAGGAAGACAGCTTCAGGAATTCCTCTGTGTTTCTTTGTCGGACCTTCCTTTATGTTCGCCATCTTTACTCGCCTTGACCTCTATATCAGGTAAATGAAGCCGCATAGCCTCCGTTACATAATTCGAACTGCCTTGTGGGTTCGAACGTGGTTCCCAAAACGAGGAAGATTCTTATGCGTTCTGCGTTCTTGTTTGTCGATCAGAGATTTTCAGGGTTTTATCGCCGTTTTAGAGGGACATTACTGCTAAAAAGAACGTCAAATAGTTGTAATAATGCCGAAAAATAAGGGTGAGTGTGTGTTGTATCGCTATTCGTATTTGGACATGGTAAAATAACGCCCTGAAGCTACCAGGAATTCGACTTACTCTGAGTCTTGTCTTGGCATCACGACACTGACTTAGCTGAGTTATTGCCTCGTAGTTAATCTTGGATCTAGACTATGCGTCTGATAATTCTAGATAATACTAGATTTAAAACATTTCCAATCAATTAATGATGGCATGACCAACCAACTTTTGACAAAGCGACAGACAATGCAGTACATGCTAAAGTGAACCACGTTCTGTTTGATAACTTGCTTGTTTAACTTGAAAAAATAGGTCTTTCTTAAAACTAGCCTTGTTGAAGATACTTCAAATAATTTTTGTATTTAAACATGTCAGATTTGTACTCTTCTTCTGGTCATTTTAGGCTCTTCAGTTGTGACTAAATGTATGACAAAAAGCAAATATGTTATTGATCATGTTGTTTTGGTCATGTGAGAGCTCAGAAGGCTAACAATTGATCAATTAGATGATAATACTGGTATCATCAAGAAAGCAGAAATCAATCCAAGTTTGACTTTTAATTAGAATTGAATAGATACTATTATTGAGCCCTGGACTAGTCTGCGTCACAGTCACAGACCCAATCCAGTTGCAAAATCATAAGATATGTTGGAATATGTTGTGTTGTTCTGTCACTTTATTCACTGATTTCCTATCCTGGAGGACCTCTCCACAGAAACTAACACTGTCTCGCTTCATTATTTTGTGTCTCAGTGTAGTCTCCCTGATAAAAAGTGTGAGATTTTACTCTCACTTCGTTCTCGTTTCACTCAGAGGCTGATAAAATCTTGCATACTTACAATAAATTATATACCACCCAGGCGCGTGACCGGATAGAACGACAGAGAGCATTACACATACCCTATTCTTTCAATACTTGATTTGATACCCTATTCTTTCAATACTTGATTTGATACATTCCTACTTTAGTGTCAACTCCAATTAAAATATAACCATTTAAAGTATGCTTTCTGTTTGTTCAGAAGCGTCGTAAATTCCTTCTACAGCAGATATGGGGCTGGCATCTAGTTCAGATATGGGGCTAGTATGATAAATATTTGCTAAGTGATAATTTGTGTTGTTTTGTCTTTGTAGGAAAGGGAGGTAAAAATAGGCGGAGAGGAAAGAATGAAAACGAAACAGAAAAACGTGAATTAGTTTTTAAAGAAGATGGTCAAGAATATGCCCAGGTTGTGAAAATGCTTGGTAATGGTCGCCTTGAAGCACTCTGTTTTGACAGTGTCAAGCGGCTATGTCATATCCGTGGTAAACTGAGAAAAAAGGTAGGTTTGGTGTTAACTGTTCGTAGTTCCAACAAAAGGTAACTAGTCAACTACAGTGCGCGGAAACATATTTCATTGCACGCTTCGTAGAGTCACGCAGGAAGAATTTCGTGATCAAGAAGAAGAAACTGTATGAAACTTTTAATAAATCTGTGTTTATTGGACTTATTTTGAAATCATTCTAGGGCTATCCCTAGTATTTACCATTTTACTTATTTTGATTGGATAGCATTTGTTAACTATGAACAGAATTCCTTTATTTCGACGAATTTCCTTTGTTTTTTCTCAAATCGGATAATATACCACCCCCGGGTCATGTCCTGCTTTTTGCTTGCACGGAAGGGGGGATATTAACCGAGTTCGACTGTAACACATAAATTTTTCTGTGAATCTTTATTCTTCGTACGAAAACAAAATTGCGACTTTGAAAATCCAAAACAACATTTGTCAACTAATATTGATTCTATTGATTGTGAACAATAAACTATTGTTTTTGTTAACAATAGGATTATTTGAATACTATTCGATTACTAAAAATCTAAATATTTGAATATCGACTTCTTTATTGGATTGACTTCCTAATTAATGATCGATGATCCTTCTTAAAATAAAATTGATTTGACTAGTGATGATATTCATTTTGTTAACCTGTTTATATCATATATGGTTATTGCACCGGTTTTTTTATTTTAAATAGCCGATTTGTAAATATTTCAAAATTGTCTGATTTTAATATTTTTGAATCAATGAATATTTTTGAGTTCTCTCGTTAAGTTTACCTATTTGAAAAATAATGTTATCTCTCCTGTCAATATACATGATAATTTGACTGATTTTCGAGAATCCGATTCTTGCTGTCGTATGGCAGTAAACTTTACATAATTTGTTAAGAGAAACTCACGTAGCAACATCATTTGTGTATTGTTCTGTTTATAAGGACCACTCTACGGCATACATCAATGTTCATACATGTGCTTTGCTTATTTTTGCTAGGTCTGGATTAATACTGGTGACATTATTTTACTTGGTCTTAGGGATTACCAAGTAAGTTTTCATATGGTTGATAAGAGAGATTTCAATGCTTGGTTGTGAGGTTGTATTCATTCAAGCGTTGCAATTTGTATCAATTTCCTGTAGATGTTTATCTTTATAATAATATTGTAATATAGTTTGAGTAATACATCAAGAGTTTGCTCAACACCAGACCACATATTGTTTTCAAAGTTTTACAAAACAGGGCTTCACATGGTCTAAATTATTGACGATAAGCATATATCTTTTAAAGGAACAGATCAGGCTGTCTAAGTGCAATAACTGGTTTTCGTGAGACCAGCAAAAATTCAGAAGGTTTCAAATAATCAAGATGGTTCTCTCTTTTAAAAGAATGACTTGTAGATCTAGAATTTCCATGTTTTCAAATTCGTGTGGTCATTCTTCAAAGTAAGTTTAAAAGTGATGGTTAGATTTCTTCTGAATTATGAAGCATTTTAAATTCAGTTCCAGAAATGACAATGTGGTTCCTGAAGGACTAGAACCAAACTGACCATAATGCTGACAACAAAAACAACATTATGGCTCTCGCCTCTACCACAACGATCAGAAATTCTGCAGCAAATGGTAGAATTTGCCAGAACCAATTGGTTAAGATAAAACATATATTTTCTAATTTGAATACCTTTGACAGATCTTCAAATCGATGATCACAAACAGAGTCTGACAAAAGTAGGAATCCTGCAAACCTAGATTCCAGAAGGTTAGAGTAAATTCAGAAGAAAAATAGTTATTTTATGATTCATTGGCGAAACCTCAACAAAAAAATTCAGAGGAAAATGCTAAAATGCCTCTAGGATTCCAGAAGGCCGAGCATTTTGTCTGAACCTGATCACGAGGCACCACAATGGCATTGGTTACTTTAGACGCCATTTTTGATCGAAATGAATACCTGGAAATAAGTAGGGATGAGACGATAATGAAATTTACCTATGTTCGATGCCGATTAGTTAGCCGCCGATTAGTCATAACAATCCGTCGATTAATCGGTTTTTGCCGATTGTTTCCAATACAACAAATCAAATTTCAAAACAAAGAGCAACAGAAAATACATAGCCGTAGACGTAGATCATGAGTTTATAATACGAAATTACATTATATATGCAAGTCTGCAATTAGCTGAATTAAACAAAATGAATTATTGTTATGTTTTTTAAATTTGATGATAGCAAAAGTTTGCCTGTCCACACAATGAAGCGGGCAACGTTAAACGAAGGGACTTTTTCCCTTAAATAATTCCTATATTTTTCCAGTTTACTTCATCCAAAATAATAAAAATAAAATTCTGTACAAGCATTTGTTAAACATCAAATCACTTCAACTATTTTAAAACTGTTTGCTACAAAATAAAACCCGACGGCCGCTTTTTCATTTTCAATAAAATTATTCATTCGACCATGCTCACGTGTTTTATTCATCAACGCTAATGTGTTGACCTTCTCCTCTTTATAACAATAGAAGGTGTCAAGTGGCATGACGAATCAATAGAACGTTTTGAATAGGTTTTGAATTACAAGACGATCTAAACAAACCAGAGTGAGAAAGGTCTGAGTTAAAAAGGATGTAAACAAAACAGAGCGACTGCACTGAGCGATATAAACTTTTAATTAAGTTCAAGATGACATCAAAACATTAAATTAAAAAAATTTTCGAAGAAAGAAATTTTTATATTGAATTTCATTGTCTGAAAACAATCGGTTCAACGATTGACAAAGTGGTTGATTGCCGATGCCGATTATTTTCTGATTAGTAAAAATTGGCGCCGATGATCGGCAAATCCGATTGTTTTCAGAACAATCGTCTCATCCCTAGAAATTAGATAGCAGAACTAGACAAGTTCTTCAAAATAGTCACCGTCATCTTGTATGGTTTGATGAGTTTTCTTAGTTTTGAAAACAATAGAATTAGCAAAGGGCACAATTCTCACTTGAGGCCTGTTTCGACAACAGTATTTCCTTTCTGACAATTATTCAGAACACTATGCTCATGCTAGCGCATGTAGATTACTTTGAACATTTCCTGTTTTGAATCCTAAAACAGATCAAGCTATTTTTCAAATTTGTTTATTTTTTGTATGGAAATGACGAGTGGGACAGCTTCTAACGTGATGATTGATAATCTGCTGATTGAGCATAAATTTCACAACATTTATGTTTGTTCATTGTTTAAAACAGCATCCCAGACATGGAATCCATGGTTTTCCAAATACATCAGTTTGTTAGAAAATGGCCAGCATAGATAATAGATACACCAGAAGAGTTTATAGATTAATTAATGTAAAATACAAAAGTTACGTCTATCGCCTGCACATCCTACAGCTAGAAACATTATAATCCAGACGAGCTAAAGCGGATCTAAATATGCTATTTAAAATTTGCCATGATTTAGTAGATCTGAGTATGTACATTATGTCAATAAGTAGGTTATTTCAAATTACACCCAAAGTTGTCACAAACTCAAATTGAAAACATTCATTTTATGATGCTTTAGGCTGTGTACAGACCCGAATCTTTTATGGATTAGTAGGGTCTAACCATAGACATAATAGATATAGACCACTGATGGGGTCACGTGACGCGTGGCACTCATGGGCAGCCAAAATGGTAGACACATGCGCCCAAAAGTTGCAGTTGTATGTTGTAAACTGACCGCAAAAGTCTAAATTCCAATACAATTTGGTATTTGAAGTAGACACAAAGTGCTTGAATTGATTTAAATCGCTGCATATATCTATTTGTCTTGCTTTTGAATATTTTTAATATGGTTTTAATGATACAGAAACATTGATTATAATAAAAATTTGCATATTTTGATATAATTGGTATCCGCTGGGACGCTTGTTTGCGATGGTACTGCTGGTTATGAGGCTTAATTTGTGGCTATCTTCATCAATCTTAGACTTTATAACTATTATCACTATGGGGTGTAAAATATTTGGATATTTGGTGAATTAAATTTGAATATTTTTCGTAGCATTATTGCAATTTGTTTGTTATTATTTCAATATCAACTTTTCTACACTCATTCTGCGTCCTGTGTTTTGCTGTAACCAGCAGTAAACATGCACCTTGTCATGTAAATACAGCTTGGATGATTAATAAATGTTAAATCTGAGCAAACTCTGAAATTTTGATGTCTTATTGTTACAAAAGCGGCGATATATCTACTTACAAAATTGGAATATTTCAGTGAAAATTTGATAAAATAATTGAGCAGATTTGATTCGAAATTGAGTGATACACAACAAAACTGTTAATTTCAATCATATTTATTTGCTTTAAAAGTAGCTCGAAATAATCCGGCTCATCTATTCTTTTATTTTCTAACAACAATATTGGGTCAAAACACTGCTTTCCCCACCACTTTGGGAGCATGTGTCAGCCATTATGGATCCCCATAGGTGCTATGTTTTAAGCCCGTTTTCGAACGCCATCAGCAGTCTATATCTATTATGTCTATGGGACTAACTCTACAAAAAATCAGTTTTGTCATTGAACAATCGCATGGTGGAATTTTTTACCAGAATAGCTCATTGATTTCTATTATTTCTATTGTATGCCACTTTGTATGTCTAAAGTAGCATTTGCTATTGAATCAACCCTGTTTATAAAGGCCACCTGCTTAAGGGGTGATTAGCTCAGTCGGCAGAGCAACCGAACTTCAGATCGGATCATATCTGATTGACTGTGGTTCAAATCCCCCTGAGGTCAACTCAGCCTTGACTTTATCTAAAACATCAAATGAGTACCATCTAAGGATGGCAGATGGAATGGTCCAGAGGGAATTGCATTGTGAGTAGCTGCGGCACATCGTTGCGCATTGACGATGAAGGCCTATCTGCCATGAAATCTGTTGAGATTGATCTGCAGTGTCTCGACTGAGATCTAAGGAGCATTTAACATCATTGCTCTTAGCGAAAAGAGCCACTCCCCTAGAAATAGAGGAGTGGTAAGGGTGCCTTCGGTAGGGTGTCACCGTCCAAATTACTTACTTTACCTGCTTATAATTTTGAATTTATCAACCCCCTGTAGCCGGCTGTTTTATACAGGAATAGCTGAGTATACTTCATTTAGCTTTAAATTTGTCAGATATAATATTCTCCAGGGGGATAAACAAGCAGATTTTATCTCCCCGTATCCCTTGGGAAATAGAAGAAAATACTGCCGAAAAAAATCCCAGGAAGCTTTTACTGTAGTATTGTTTTTGTAAGGCTGTGTGTAAATGAAGTGTGAAATTGTTAATCAAATTCCCTGTATTCGAATAGTTGATTGATATTTAACCTAGCAAAATTCAGCAAATTCATTCTGGCTTAATACCCTGTACATTCGGATACCAGTCTGCAAGAAGGCAAATCCAAAATGCTGCTTTTTGAAATACTCAACATGCAAGGACTGAAATGTGATTTATTATTGACAGCCTGAATTCGACGTTGACAATTTTTGCCATGAATATTTTAGGATGCCAAAGCTGATGTTATTTTGAAATACACTCCAGAAGAAGCAAGGAATCTTAAGGCGTATGGTGAATTACCTGATAATGGTGAGTAATATGTTGATCTGGGCCTAGTAGCTTCTGAGAAAGCAGAATCAATTTGTAAAGGATTTGAGGATAGTCTGGGTCTGACATAGTCCGGAAACTTGGAAACCTGCTTTGTGGAAGGCTAGGAAAATTTAGAAGAAAAAAGGCAATCATTCTGAATGCGACGTTTTAAATGATTAGCAAACTATGAAAAATACATTTTGATTCTACGTTTTTATTGATTAAAGTTACTTGAACGCTTACCTAAAAAGGTTGAGGTTTGCAGAAAGTAAACCATTTTGTCAGCCCATCAGGATAGTATAGTATCTGCTTAAAGGAGCAAAATTGACCGGCAGGCGCTACGCACTTGGGATTACGTGCATGTTTATTGTTCATAACACAATGTACATTGTTGACATGAATTTATAACAGATTAGGCCTGCATATAACAATAGTTTCAAAGCGAGACGGTTGAATTACGCTAAGCATAAATTCAACTTGTGCTCGCAGCGGTCGCCGGTCAATCTTGCCCCTTTAAGGCCTGAGCAAACGATATGATTTTGTTTAGGGATGAGACGATTGTTCTGAAAACAATCGGATTTGCCGATCATCGGCGCCAATTTTTACTAATCGGAAAACAATCGGCATCGGCAAATCAACCACTTTGTCAATCGTTGAACCGATTGTTTTCAGACAATGAAATTCAATTTAAAAATTTCTTTATTCAAAAATTTTTAATTTAATGTTTTGATGTCATCTTAAGCTTAATTAAAAGTTTACATCGCTCAGTGCAGTCGCTCTGTTTTGTTTACATCGTTTTGTAATTCAAAACTTATTCAAATCGTTCGAATGATTCGTCATGCCACTTGACACCTTCTATTGTTATAAAAAGGAAAAGGTCAACACATTAGCGTTGATGAATAAAACACGTGATCATGGTCGAATGAATAATTTTATTGAGAATGAAAAAGCGGCCGCCGGGTTTTATTTTGTAGGAAACAGTTCTAAAATAGTTAAAGTAGTTTGATGTTTAAAAAATGCTTGTACAGAGATTTTATATACGAATTACTTACGGAAAATAGTCCCTTCGTTTAACGTTGCCCACTTCGTTGTGTGGACAGGCAAACTTTTGCTATCATCAAATTTAAAAAACACAATGATATTTCATTTTGTTTAATTCAGCTAATTGCAGACTTGCATGTAAAATGTAATTTTGTATTATAAACTCATGATCTACGTCTACGGCTATGTGTTTTCTCCTGCTCTTTTATTTTGAAATTTGATTTGTTGTATTGGAAACAATCGGCAAAAACCGATTAATCGATCAATTGTTATGACTAATCGGCGGCTAACTAATCGGCATCAAACATCGGTAAATTTCATTATCGTCTCATCCCTAATTTTGTTGTACAACATTGAACAAAATATTTTGAAATCTATTGTGATTTTGTTTTATGACCATTTCATGAGGTGGCTAAATGAAGCTTGAAGTTGTTGCATCAAATACCCAACCAAATACCAAATACTAACATACGAAACGCGTAGACTGATAAACAATTGAGCCAGGAAAAGCAGTCTCTATAATGATTTATTTTTAACAATTAGCAAATGCTGTCCTGGCCCCGGTCCTGGTTGAAAGAGTTGCTATTTTCTATCGTGTTACTACCTTTTAAAGCATCATATTAAATTAATTTCACAATTATTTATATGCCAGTAAAATCTAATCTTTTGGTACAATCTTCATGTTTTCAAATTGATATATTCGTTGAAAGTGATTTGATGTCTGTGATACAATAAATAATTGAATTTTCGAAAACGCGGCAACGAAGGCTACTGCGTCTGTGCTTTGTTTCAAATGAATGCTTCAGAAGCGTCAACCTCATAAAAATTCCACGACTTCCGTACAACAACGAAAATGTTCATGATTTCAAGTCATGGACTTTTTCGTGTTGTACAACAGTTTGTTGGTCATTAAATTGCGTACAACAATGTATAAATAGGGCGGGCAAACGATGCAACATGTTGAATACAACAAAAGTTGTATGATGTTGTACAACAAAATCGTATTGGTTGCCCAAGCCTTTAAATGAACAACATGGATGTATAAATAATCAAACATGCCTAATTGAAATCATTTACTTTTAATTAATATGATGGTGTATATCACATATTATTGTTATTCTCCTTAAACATCACATAAGTGTTCACTCATAGGTTCAGTGCCGGACTAAACCATAGGCAGACTTGGCGGCCTCCATAGGCCCCGCTAAATTATAGGCCTCATAAAATTTGGAAGCAATTTTTTATCTTTGTAAATCCTTTTGTGACATAACAAAATTGCAGAAATGCGGAATTGTATAAGATGAAGGCAAGTGGATCTTCTGTTCATGAAGATCTATGTATATTTAATAATTTTCTTGATTAAAATCAATGCTAAACAACCATATTTTCCCATCAGTGTCTATTTCGAAGAAACCAAAATGGCAGCCAAGCTACTTTGCCTGGTTTCACAAAGCCCTACACCAGATTACCTTCAATTTGAGCACCCCCAGAAATTCAATCCGGCACTGCATAGGTTATGTTGTTTAAAGTTCTCGTTGACTTGCTCAAGAGGAGCTGCTCACTTTACTGGCTCACTCAGCTGGCCCCAGTTTACTTCCCAATGTAACTTAGTAATTTATTTGGATAGTTAGGATTGGATTATTTAATGATTTACAATGTTTTTCTTTTCAGTAAAATTCAATGACCTTGTAATCAACCCTGAAGATAATAATGACGAAATAGAATTTGAATTTGATCACGATGAAGAAGATGAGATTGATAATGTATGTAATCAGTGACTTCGTATTTACATCCTTTGATCTGGATAAACAATAACCTTGCTCTCAAATTTTGTCGTAGCATATTGATCATTCACAATCTCAGCTCAAGCAATTGAGCCAGTGCTAGCCTAACCCTTGACTGGCTCCAACTTACTTTTATTTGCCGAGTTTTGATGGTTGCTAAGCGGGACTAGCAAATGTTTATGTCTTCGAAAAATTAAATAGTCAGGGGTTCACATCGCATAACAATAGCAGTTGAAATTAGCTACAGTATCTTCAGTGTGATATCCATTTCATCTAATAATTGATAGATTTTGATCAAATTATAGTCACTAGAATTCTAATGACTATGATCAAACTGACCAAAGAAACTGACAACAGGAATAAAATTATGGCTATCATCAGCACCATCATGATCACTCGACTATGAGAAATTTGCAGCATTTTGTAGATCGACAACTTAATTGCCAGAACGGCAGTACAGTACTAGTTGGTTGAGGCAAAAGACACAACAACATCATTTCCAGTTAGAACATTTTCGACAGCTGTAGAGCTTTGACTGATGATCATGATGCCAAGTTGCACAGTTTTTCATGTGCACCATTTGCAATAACGAATTTGGAATGAAGATGACGCCCTGGACAATTTGAAAATATTTTACATCATCTCGCATGGTTTGATGCGTTTCCTTTGTTTCAGAAAACAATGGGATGAGCAAAGGACACAAGTCTCACTTACCAACATATTAGAATTGTCATAAATATAAAATAAGTGAGACTTGGAGCAAGTCAAGCCTAATCCACTGAACGTCGATATGTTCATATTCTACCTTATTTTCTTAGTTATTGTGTTAATCTTAACATATGAAAGGGTAACTCATTGCTAGTAATTACATACAAATAAACAATCAATCCTGATTGACAATTTGACTGGGAGCGAATGTTATTTTGTGCTGATTTGGCAAATCTAATCTGTTGCATTTAAGCTAAGTAACATAGTAACAATATGCGATTGGCTGAATTAATTTATAATGAATTATTAATTTGTTGCTTTTTAGATTTAAAGAAACACTAATGCTGATGTACACACAAAAGATTGAGTATTGACCCAAAGAAGAAGCCAAGATTTATTATTGTTATTACTTCCAGGGTTGAGCAATGAACAAGAAACCTATGAACAATGTCTATCTGAAGCTCCCTTCATTCCTCAGAACTCTACGGACGGTCTCATACAGCAGAATATATTAATCCCTAGCTAGTGCGGTAAGCGCTTTGGGTTGCGGACAATTGTAGGATTGATACAGAATTATATTCTCCTTGATGGAGATTAGATAAAATTAAAACGTCGTACAATACATTTTATCGATATAATAACATAATTATCAGCAATTGTAATGTATTACTTATGTCTGCACAGAGCAGTAAGAACTTCAAAAGAACTGACAATTTGATTTCAATGAAGCAATTAGGAATTATTGTCCTTAATCTGTGTAAATTCTATGATTTATATTTTAATTCTACAAATTTTGTAACATTTTCTGTAAAGGTGATCCAAGAGTGGCTCTTCTGTCCGACTGTGAGTTTTGATTCTTTGATTTAATGCAATTTTCAATTATAATTATTATAATTATAGTAGATGTTTTCATTATGATTACATAAGCATGGATGTGTGAAGTGTTGTCTGCTGCAATGATTTGTTTTCATTGATAGATTACTTTTCAGGTTACTTACTGATTAGATTATATTACTTTAAGGGAGAACTAGCTCAGATGTAAGTGTAGCTGAACTTCAGATCTGATCATATCTTATCGACTGTGATTCAAATCCCTCAAGGTCAACCCGGCTTTGACTTATCTAAAGCATCAAATTTAATTAGTACCATGGAAGAATGGTGGATGGAATGGTTCAGAGTGAACTGCATTGTGAGTAGCTGCGGCGCATCCTTGTGCATTGACAACCAAGGCCCATCTGCCATGAAATCTATTATATCATTTAATTATCACTTAACATCATTGCTCCCAGCGAAAAGAGCCACTCCTCTAGAAATAGAGGATTGGTACGGATGACTTTGGTATGGCGATACTGTCTCCGTTACTTAAATTACTTTTTGCCGATATGTTCACCGCATATTAACAAAGATATATATATATAATATATCACTGCAATCTTCTTATGTTTATCAACATATTTTCGAAAAGTTTTCAATTTCAAACCCCAAGTTTATAAATTACATGTAATTTCTGTCAACACACTTTATAGTAATTATAGCATAGTTAGATTATGGTAAGGCCAAATTGGGATAGGTAGGTAGCAAGAAGGGCAATGGAGGCTGCTCGGGCAAACATGATGTGTGTCTGTTACATATTCATATCAGTTAAAATCGTGGTTAGAAATCAGCTGATTGAAAACATATACCTATTACTCAAATTAACTGATATAGACAATTAGAATCAAAACGGAATAAATGGCTAATATTCTAATCTAATTCAACATTTCAAAAACGCGGATTTAATCCAGAGTGACGTCACATGCTGCCATTTCTGTTTAAACTTTATGACTCCGCTGATAATCATGACTGCGGGCGTGTATCTTGGTGTTTTGTTTCAAACGCAGTGAAATTCGCTGGAAAAAGGAGACTGCGGTTTTCCAACAGAAGGAAGGAATTCATCGTTATTTAATCACAGTATCACTGATAAAATTCAAAATTATGAGTGTTATAGATCGGGTAGAATCAGCAAAACATACGCTGACAGGCTCTTCAATTGGCAAAGCAGCATCTAAAGCTACAAGTAGGGAAGTTATAGGCCCCAAAAAGAAGCATGTCGACTGTGAGTTTTGTTAAACCATTTTATATTTTTAGCATTTCAAATTATGATTGATGTATTTTCTTCAGTTCGGTCTTACTATACATAATGCCCATATAGAAGCGTAGATATGTAAGAATTGATTTTCTCTCTTTACCACCCTTTACGACTGCATGATCCCTCTTATATAATGGCATTGTTTGCTTGAAATCCATCCTTGGCAAAATGCTGTGAAGCAAAGATCAATTCTTTTCGAACATCTCTGAATCCCATTTTTATTAGTAGCCATCAGTGCAAACATGCCTTACATGCATTCAGAGATAATTTCTCGTATGTCATAACAGTTTTTGTCTGAGCCCAGCAAGAGTATATAGCTACTTTTCAATCTGATAGGAGCTCCGCAATGCGGCTTCAAGAATGACGCGTTTTTCTGATATTTAACAACACAAGAGATAGGGAAACACCATCTTGACTCATTTATAAAACTGCATCTTTACTAAATTGACATAAAAATAAAATATATTCCATTGATTCATTAAATCCAGATATATAATATCTAAACCAAAGTACATATATTTCAATTCTCTTATGCAGAAATCATACAAATAGCCTACAAATTCCCCTTTGCAGACTACAAAAAAACCCGTCTCTGATATTGCTATTTATAGTAAAATTGTTTAGTTATCCTAAGCTGAAATTCATTATTGTTTTTTTGTTTCACAGCTACCTTATACCATATTTATCTAACTTTCTATACATGTCCTATTTGCAGGTTTTGCTTTGTAAATCCTAAATGAACTTTTCAATTATAACAAGGGGGTGTGGCATTATCACAATGTATCAGATTGTCTCCAACTACATTGTGTTTGCAATTGTTTATCTGATATCAATTATTCTATTTCCCCTCTGTGTTGTTTACAGATGTTTCATTAATACCTTATGGGTTTGCCACGAGGTTAACCATCATTTTCAAATACTACTGTTTTGTGTGAATTAATTGTAATTTGAAACATTTCAACTCTAAAATCAAATCCAGGGAATTAACATGGTTTGCTTCAAGTTTGCATTTGATGCAAATATTTAATTACCATTTCTCTCACTCCGGGAGGACTCTGCAGAAATGAAGCTTAAAGAGGATTTACCTACAATGTAACACCTTTTGTTGATGAATAAAACGAGCTAGTTGTCCAAAATCTTCTTTATGATAGCCATTGTTTTGTTTCAAACTCTAGCGGCATTCAATATTATGCGTTTGAGTGGTTTTACCTTGATTGAAAATTGTGTATTAAATTATGAAGGAAAAATTTGGCGAAATTGAGAAACGATTCAACTTCTATTATGTTTTTGATAATTGACAGATTGAAACCTCACAATAAGTCTTGTCTGATATGCTGTATTCACAGCAAAAACTATAAAACTTAAAAATAAATATAAAACTTTTTTAATGAACAATTTTGCATTTCTTTGAATTATAGCATATTCTTATATATTCATATTCTATATAGCATGCGGTTCGCACCATTTAACTCTCGAGTCGCAAATTTATCACTCGTCTTAAGCAAATTTATGCCAGTTTTGAGATGAAATATCGAGCTAATTTCATGCCTGCTATAGTTATTGATCCTGTGACTTTTCTTATGAAAAATTAACATGAAATACAGCTAGAAATCGATGTCTTCCTTTCTGATTCAATAAATTGACCATTGCACAGCGAATTTAAACATTTAAAATTCAACTTCTTCGATGGCTTTTTATTACAGGGTCATACAAAGACTTTAAGAATTTGTGACAATTTCTCAAACTGTGGATTTTTTAAAATATCTATAAAGCCAAGCCGTGATTCAATGATTCGAAAGCCCAGACTTTTCTCTTTCTGTACATATGATCATGTATAATGTTAAAATCAAACCACCATTGCACAAGGAAAAGCATGCTACCTTCTAGGCTCACCGATAATTAATAGAGGATTTTGCCACTTTATTCCCCACGTAAAATAGTGCAAAAACTAATATTACGAGTTTTATTATAATTTAATTCAACAACATGGACATACAAAGTAAGTAATGTTATTTTTCGAACAAAGAGGCCTTTTCAAATGGCTGTTCTTCATTAATAAACAAAAGCTATAACAAGTTAATGATATGAAACTATGCTGTGAAACACAGTATTTATAGCCTTGGTGAAATCTTGAAAAGCTTTAATTTCACACAAATATTGTTTGTGGAAGCCGCAAATGCAGAAATGCAAATGACTAGAACAACTGGCCATGTTGCTGTAAGCCCTGCTTTTACCTAAAACTGACCACTTAATGTCAAACGACATGTTCTTTTCTTTTAAACACCATATGTGCTTTGAAAGTTCATTGCTAAATTGCTGGAAACAAAAGATATTTCTCTTTCTATTTCTACTTCTTTTGTTGGCGATGTTGTCATGGTTATGGCGGTTGAATTTAAATGTGGTCAGCTTGACTTGAGGGCTGCTTTATGATACTGTTTTTTCTTTTCAAATATTTCTTTGCTGCTCGATAGATCAGAAATTAATTTGTTTATTGTTGAAGGTGGATGTTTGATATAAATAATGAGGATTATTGGTATGGATGTATGTAGGCTCATCCCTTGGCTTGCGGTAACGCCTATATGTTCCATTGTTGAGGTTGAGGGTTACATAAAAAAGTTGACGATTTTCAGGTAGGTTGCTATCGTTGTTTTGAGTCTGTTGTTTCTGAAAAGTTAGGAACTTTCCAAGCACAGATGGTGTTTGAAAGAAAAGAAAAGGTCGCTTGACATTAAATCGTCAGTTTTGGGTAAAAGCAGGGCTTACAGCAATACTTCAAAGAAATGCGACGTTTGTTTTTCAGAAAAGTTTTCTATTATTGGCTACAACAAAAATAACCTGCTAAACGAAACTCATTAATAACTTATGTAGACACGAAAATAGGCTTTACCTCAAAAACTTGAAAGAGACCGACAATGATTAAACAATAGCTAACATTATAAACCAAATTATGTGTAAGATTCTATCATATAGTGCATCAACATGTATTTTTCTGTAAATAATAAAATCTATACTGGCCGCATAGCGTGAACTCAGAGTAATGAGAAATCGTATGTCTTTTTTGTTATTGATATAGAATTATAGAACTTATTGATTCAGGATTCGGAATATATTTGTACAATTTTCAGGCACTCCAAAAAGAAGGCATTAGTGCAAGCAAAAAAAACTGTGTAGGCTTGTATAATCACAAGGTCAATAATCAATATCGTATATTTAATGAAAAGAAAAATGGAATGTTGTGTTGCTGTTTTCCAATAAATAAGGAGGCGTGCAACTGAACGCTTCTTAATGAAAGCCTAACCTTGAACTACTGCATGCAAACCCTATGATGTCACTCCGTGCTGCTATTTATATGTGCAATTAGTCGTGCTTGGCAGAGTTGATTGTTATTAGGGATGAGACGATTACCAAATTTACCGATGTTCGAAGCCGATTAGTTCTCAGCAGATTAGTCATAGTAATCGGCTGATTAATCGAATGTTTCGATTATTTCTCACTCAAACAAACCATTACAAAATATTGGCTGCTGACAACACGCGGACCGTAGATATTTTCATCACACAAGTCAAAGTTGAAAAGAAACATTAAATGTGTTACGCTCACATCGTAAATGATTTGTTTTGAATGAGAATTTAAATGGAAATTAGTACTGGTAGTAGTAAATCAGTAGCCGTTAAGCGTAAGTTTTCAACAAAATTAAATGTTGTTGATAAACCATTAACACAACAAAGAGACTTTCTTCCCATAACTGATTGGAAAATCCTTCCAAGTTTGATGAGTATTCCAATCAAAACAAGCATGATATAATCCCCACAAAAACGTTTGCTATAATATGAAACAACTTCATTTTATGTGAAAATTATTTTCTCAAAATTTTAACTCGACCGCCGCATTTTTGTCGTAAATAAAATTATTCATTCAACCGTGATCACGGGTGTTATTCATCAACGCTAATGTGTTGACCTTTTTCACGTTATAACAATAGAAGGTGTCAAATAGCATGACGAATTATTCAAATGTTTTGAATTACAAAACAATGTAAACAAACAGTAGCGACGATTTCGGAATTTTTGTTTCAAATTTCATTGTCAAATAATAATCGGTTCAACGATTAAAAATCAATTTATTTGCCGATGCCGATTATTTTTCAATTACTAAAAATAGCGCCGATGATCGGCAAAATCGATTATTTTCAGAACAATTGTCTCATCCCTAATTGTTATCCTATGTTTCTATTGTTTCTTAGATTTGCAATATGCCCTCAGCTTGGATAATTGCAGCATTCCTAACTTGGCTGATATGTTGTTTGAACGCTGTACTAATTCCTCATGGGTAGTTACATTTAAATCACTTATCACTTGCCATCATTTAATGTCTGGTGATAGTGAGGTATGTTATTCCATTTAATAATTCTACACGCCACATGCATACCAATCAGGAACATTCAGATATAGGTGGAATCACCAGTCCATCCTTCAAAATTCACCTTTCAAAAACGATAAGACAATGAAAATGTAACAGTTGATTTTTATGACCAATTATGATTCACATGATACAAATTGAACTATGTAATACAGTACCTACATTGGCAGTACAGTGCAGGCCTAACCTTGACCTCTCTGTTAATCATGTCACTGTCTTATGTGAATTGTGATAATAGACATGTTGTGATATTAACCTGGTAAAATAATTGAGTTTGATAGAAACTAGTTCTGAAACAGTAGTGATGTTAAAATGTATGTGTCACCTTTAGGGGGCCAATGGATATGGATAGAACTTATTTATCAATTCATACATGTCACTGAGCTTACGTTTTTGCAGTGCAGCGCTACTCTTACCTGTCAAAATTGACGGAAGTGAGCATGTGCAATGTACTATGCACTGTACAACGATATATGTTTTATGGTACATTCAAAATAGAATTGATTCAAGAAAACATTAAAAAAATTTAGAAAATATCTGCTGCCACTACAAGTAGAATATCTGTTTAATTCATTTCCGTCAGCATCAGACAAAAATCCTCCCACACCATCGCAAACATGTGGATTGATGCTCTTTTTGTCAGTGTTCATACATTAGAATACCAGGATAGGCGATATCAAATATTGTCAATATACATTATAGGCTACATTATCCTGCATCAGTTTCATCCTTGTGTACCATTGTCATTTATACAGAGCAATGATTCATTGATATATGGATATTTCAATGTGATGAAATTATCACTTTAGAGTTACTTAGGTTGTTAAGCTGCTAACAATATATATTAATATATTTCTGCATTCTAATAATCATTGATGTTTCATCTAATATTTCAGAGGTTCATTCAATATGTTGCATCTAGATCTACAACATGGACACTTCATAACTTTCTGGATAAAAACGGCGTGCAAGGTATTCCTGTCATTGCTGTAAAGCTTCTAAGGCTAAGCAAACAAATATTTCCCCAAACATTCATGTTCGATATCAATGTTTTTTTGTTTGTTTGGCCGGTTGTGTTTACCAAACAAATTTGTTGCCATGTTCAGTGTCTGACAAAAGGTTTAGCATTTTTGAATGTTAGAACATTTCTAACGTTTACTTCTGAATTTTTGTTGAAGTCTGACATTTAAATCAGAAAATTGTAAATTTTCTCTGAATTTGCTCTTGCCTTCCAGGATCTAGGATTCCATAATTTATAATCCCTACTTTTATCAAGCCTTTGCCAGGCTCCGACAAACTATTTTGCCTTCCGGAAACCTGGATATATATTCGAAAATATTTGAAAAATTTTTCCTGGAAATACTGAAAACCGATTGAAGTATCAACAATTTCAAATTCAAATTGCCATGGTAACACGGCAAGTTTTATAAAAAAATATTTTTGCAATATGTCTTGGCTTTCATACAAAATCTTTCTTTTGAAATCCTTGACAATTTTGACATTGAAAATAACAAGAAACAGTTTTTGAGTAAATTAATTAGCCTTCTCTGCAAAAAATGTTTTGCATTTACAGTCAAACCTGTTATAACGGTCACCTCTATAAAGCGGCCACCTGTCTATAGTGGTCACTCTTTCAATGTCAAAAATAGTATTTTCTATTGAATTAAACCTGTATATAAAGGCCACCTGTCTATAGTGGTCAATTCATCTACCTCTCGTAGCTGGCTGTTATATACAGGTTTCACTGTATTTATTTTTTGAGATCAAGTAAGTCAAGTTTGAACTGTGCAATCATTCAAGGGAGGTGTTGACAAAGGTGTCTCTTCACAACCTTGCAAGAACAATTAAACAAACTTTGAAAAGAATCAGACATGTTATTGTTAACATTTGAATGGCGGCCTAATTTTAATTATATTTTACTTTGGAGGCATTCAAATGAGAAAAGTATCCAAAATAAGATAAAAACAACAATTAAAGGTGACAAAGGTTCACAACATTCTCAAGAATTGAATAATTCAAATTTAAAAACGACATCTACGTCCGACATCAATAACATCCTCAAAAATTTATCTTTGTTGACCCAATATCGATCGTTTATAAACATTTTGTTCTCTTCTGACACGGCAGAATCACTGGGAATTGGCCTTCAAAGCCATTTTACCGTAAGATCATCTCGTTTTGATGCAAAAAATTCCCGGGTGTCAGATTATCAATCAAACAGAACCGAGTTTCACAAATCTGAGTTAGACTATCTTGGTTGTATTATAATATCTTGGTACCGGTACATCATTTAAACAGCTCGGCAAGGCTGATCAAATTAGGCAATATTTTATTCAGATGTATCCAGTGTTCATCAAATATAGCTCAGCTAGAATGATCGGCCACCCTAGCTATACCAAACACAAGTAGTGCTGTGAAAATCAATCAGCCCAAGTGTCAATGTTTGAAAAACAACGTTCATTCATTTGGATCTAGGTTTTCAGACTCAGTACACAATACACATATGGTAATTCATCATATATTGAGTATACTGAACTCACCCAACTACTGCCTTTTCATGACATTCAATTTTGTTCAGCCCTAGACCACTGTATCACAGTGATAGAATACAATTAAAATTATGTTATTATTTTGAAATGGTTTTATTGTATATTTGTAGCTTACGACATGTCACATGCAATTAGACGTTATTCCAACTACTTGAGTGAGAAAGCATTTTCGTATAGACAAATGGGTTCAGATTTCTGTCGACTGGATCGAGGGTAGGTTTAAGTTGATTTTATGACACATTAGCCCCTTCTAGAATCCAGTTTGTCAGATGGATAACCTTCCAAAATTACTTTTTCTTAAATGCTTGATATCCTAACAAAAGTTATTAAAAGTTCTGGAATTTTATTTATTTTTAAGCATGATGGCATGATCTTGAAAGACAAAATAAGCTTGATCTTTTCAAAGTTCCGAAGATTTTTAGATTGTCCAAAGTAATGCTTTTATAAACAACTAGCAATGAATCATTATGCCTCTTAGGACCACATATCCATCATTAGAAGTGCACTAGATGGCAACACATTGTGTGATAATAACATTAAATAACTAGTTGATTTTGACCATATTTTGACCTGAACCTACAGTGTTCATGTCTCACTCTAAACTCAATTACTTTACGATATTATTTTATATCATGCCATATTATGTGACTTTGACGAAAAGTTGCATCATCTTATGTCTATTGGGTTTTTGTGACAATTTGTGAATAATTTACCAAATCTACTTTTGATATTATTTCGACTGGGCAGAAAACCAAACGTTGATTCACAGTACTGCTGTTCGATGTAAGCTTTCCCAAAACCGCTATGTTTTAAACGGCTTCATTATGTTGTGCTATGAATCTGATAATTTTAGTAGCAATTAATTAGTTCTCAATCAGTAGTAACAAAATGGTAAACAAATAGAAAGGTCAATAATTTAAAACAGTAACAAGTTTTTGTTTAGTAAATCAAAGATATTTACACATTAGGTATTAATTATTAATATATAAAGAAATAACTTTATACAACCTTATTTTGCTTCAATATAACTTCGTCATGTAAATAATCCAAGCATAGGCCTACGATTCAAGCGGTGGATCGATATAATAATATT
The DNA here is from genome assembly GCA_916610825.1 of Haliclystus octoradiatus. NCBI lineage: Eukaryota > Metazoa > Cnidaria > Staurozoa > Stauromedusae > Haliclystidae > Haliclystus > Haliclystus octoradiatus. The sequence goes on from OU744451.1 coordinate 10,597,030, forward strand.
GTATTTCCACACTTCCTTGATAGCAAATTCCACAATAAATTCCTTTATAACTCCAGCAATAATAACAAATGAATAAAGTACTTTAAACTTTAAACATGTTTAATTGTTTATGTATTTTATGGCTATGCAAGCCAATTTAGTTTTTGTTTTAGTACTAATGAAGTCTAATATTATCGAAATTTGTTGTTTCTTTTAGGAAAGATAAAGGAGTGCTGAGAAATATGGATACAGCCAAGGTTAGTGTCTAAAGAGCTGCCTACAGTTGAGGATTAGTACCAAATGATCTTGTAGGGGGGTCATTTTCACTTGATGTCACAAAAATTGTCAATGTAATAACAGATAGTCTCTTGTTTGGCCAGGCTAAACCAAGTGCTACCATTGCACTGGAGACAAATTCACAGAAAATTAAGTTCCCATTGAAATGCATTGCAATCTCATGTATATCACTGTCATGGTGCAGCCAAAACATGTGATGATAACCAGATGATGATATTAGCAGTATTGATATTGATGAAGAATTAACTGCATGCTTCCCTCACTGTATTTGTATAACACATGTATAATTGATCTAACCAAATTGGCTTTCCCTTGGGATTTGCAAAATTGATCTAACCAAACTAATTTAATCCCCTGGGTAAAGGGCAGCATTGATTTCACAATTCCCCCTTCCATTGGGGCCAGACAAACTTTTTCTTTTTGTAAAAGGATAATCCAAATTATGATGCAACATTCAAGATAAGAAATGTATTTAAATTAAGTCGATATGACAAAACAAAGCGCCGCAATGCTTATACAATTTCTCATACAACAATATGCCTGATTATCCTTTCTTTCAATTTCGGCGGCGGTATTTCTTATAAAAATTGTTGGAAACCATAAATTCCATTACCCGGGGTTTTCCCTGGTTAAAATCAAAATTGGCAAAAGTAGACAAGACCCCTTCCCTCAAGGGCATCTATTTCTCAACAGAACTCAACTAATCTCCTTGGAAGCCCCGGTGAAGCCGGTGATACACGCATAAGTTATAGGCTCATGATACCAATGAAAATGTTAATAAATGTGACCAATTGTGCTGTCGAATTTCTAAGGACTTTAAAATAAACATCAAGCTAAAGTTTTAGTAAATAGAGATTGAATTTGATGCTATTGCCTTGTTTTACTCAAATAATTAATACGATATTTTATACCATCTGTTTACTTCATTAGCTTCTAAAGGCAATGCCTATTCTCCAGAAACAAATTGATTCACTCCTTGGTACAGAGGTAGGCATTGCTTAAATGTTGATGCAATTAGTTATTCTCGTATTTGTATTACAATTAGATAATAAAATAGGAATTGTTTTTTTTTATCCCAAACATTTTACAAATTTGAAGTTTTAAATTTTCCAAACCATTCACAAATTTTCCAAACCATTCACTTGAAATGTCTTTTGAATAATAAATTAGTTCCAGCTTGGCCGTCGTTGCTAATTTCAATATCATAATTGGAGGAAATTGATATTTTTCATAACAATTGACCGTTGGAACAAAGAGTTTCATTGAGCAGATGATTTTCTCATTTTCTATCAGGTGTAAACAAACCAAGCATTACCTGAAACGCTGATGTTGTTATTATTCTGACAGTTGTTAAATGTGTTTCAAATGCTCTTTGCCTGTGACCAGGCGTCTACAAAATATATTCGTGCATGCAACCAAATTTTCAACTTTCAGAGTGCCGCAAAGTTGTTTAGGTTACTGACTTTATGAAAGGACATTATTTTGTTAGAAACATTGATTGAAACATGCTTAGAATTAATAACGGTTAATAATCCACAATAGACGAATAGTCTGCAATAGACACTTCAAATGCAGAAACTTGTGCAATCGTGATAGTTGTGCCTACAGTAATTCTATTGTTTCCAAAATGTGCCTGCGAGCAGTGGTCCCAGCTTTATTGAGCTATGCCTGTGACCTGAAACTTTCATGCATGCAATTATCAAAACAATTAACAATATTCTATTAATATTCTATTAATAAGGTTTTGATTTGAATACATAAATTAGCTTGAAATGTATGCTGTATTGTTTTCGAGAAGTTTGAATAATATTTCTCTTCAAAACAAACATAGCAATTCTTAAAGCAACAATATTACTAATATAGCTTTTTTAAAACGTATATATTAATAATATGATATTATTCTATTCCAGATCAAATCCAGCGAACTTACGAATGGTGTCATAACAGCTGCATTCATGTTACTATTCAAGGTATCAGTTAGATTTCATTAATTAAGCTATTACGTTGCACTGAATTGCTGTTTTTAATTGTTATATGGGGTCACCTAAGATTGTATTTGAAATGGGGGCTTTTTGGACTGAAAGTCCTGAAAGTATGGTGCCATCATATCTTTTTCCTCTACTGTAATGTTTATTTCCAAGATTATTTGTCCAAATGTTCAGATTGAAGTCAAGTACATAATATCCTACTGTGCAGTGCAGTGCAGACTCTGTAAGTTTGAAACTTAATAAAACAGTAGAGTATGCTAACATGTGGATAAAAGCTTGTTCTGGAGTGCGCGGCAGTGTCTGGCTGCCTCATCTTTCTTCTATGAAGAATGATAATTTGCTTGCCAATGGGAATATTTTGAATGGATTCATTCGCAATCACAAACAAAAAAGGTTGCAACAGACCATCAAGTATTATTCTAGAGCAATACAAGTTTGAACAGCTAGCAGCAGTTAGTTTCAAGCTTTGATTCCAGCATGTTCAAATATATCCCATTGTAAATTTAATGTGAACGCCAAAGTAGTCAATAGAAATTAATAATTCCAAAACTTATTTCCAAAGTACAAATAATCCTCAAATTTTCAATTCATCATAAACATCCTCCAAACCACTCTTCTATTCAAAATGTTCAACGCTGATTCGTCACCAGAAAAATTGAATCACAGCCCTGGCAAGACAATGGCTTTCGTACATTTGCACACCCGTTTTGAATTTACCAGAACAACCTTTTGTCCAGTGGTTAACATCTACTGTTTTTCCAACTTTCAAATTAACAGAGAGTCTACAAACAGGTAGCCTGCATTACAGACCGCGATTCATTCACAAAAGAATAGGGTCTGTGAATTGCTCGGTTTCTCTGTCCGGGCCTCGTATCAGAATAAGATTGATGTCACATAATTATGCAAAATTAAGGTGATTCTCACCGGGATTCTCACATTACTTCAAATGTTTACTTCAGCTGACATGATAAGTTCTATTTTAGGCTTCATAGCTATGCCAATTAATTGATCGAACAGAGGTGATGAATTTATTCACTAAAGAACAATAAATTTACCATTCATCGATCAGAAACTTCCGCTCCAGATTTTTGTGAAATGGCTGGACAGAGAACTGCGGATATCACACAGACCCTATTTTTTTTGTGAATGAATCGCGGTCTGTAACGCAGACTAACAAACAGGCTAAGCAATTATTTGCACATTTAAGTTTCTAAAATGGAAAGGGAAAATCATTAATTTCCGTTAGGCAATCTGCTTTCATCATGGTATTACAAGATATGAATAACTACATTACTCAAATACCGATTCTGGATTTTTTTATTATTTCTTCTTGATTGATCTAAGATAAATCATTTTATCCTGTTTCTTTTCCATTCCTTTTAGGATTTGATACGTTTGTTTGCTAGTTATAATGATGGTATCATCAATCTCTTAGGTGAGCTGCTTTTCAGAGAAAACAATATGCACTATTTTACCAAACCATGTAATGTTATTATCAAAAGGCATGCAAGTATCTGATGTTTTTCTATTTTATTGTTATATATTGGGTTTCTTCCCTCTGGTGCTATGTTGTGCATATTAATTGTGTGTCCTCTCTTTTGTGAACTCCATATTGATTAAACCTGATGGGATTCTTTACATTTGAAAAGTAACGGCAAAAGTAATTATTGTAACTACTTACTTTTGAATCAAAAGTCACTTGTAATTTTCAAACTTGCTAGTTAGTTACTTTTTTGCTGAAGTAGCTGTAACTGCAACTAGTTACTTTTAAAAGGTAACTTCCCCATCCCTGACTACAGTCTTGAACAGCTAGCCAGTGCTGTAATTGTTTGATCTAAGTTATGATATTCAACTTCTGTGCAACTTCAATAAAAATCATTGCTATGAAGATTTTGTTAAAGCTATGTCCAATTGTTAATGTCTATGTCTATTTTTAGAAAAATATTTTGAAATGAAGAAATCCGATTGCAGAGATGCTTTGGATATTTACAAAAAGTTTGTCAATCGAATGGAAGCGGTATCTGCATTTCTGAAGATTGCTGAAGATGTAGGAATCGACAAAGGAGAAATTCCTGATCTAACGAGGGCGCCATCAAGCCTATTAGAAGCTCTTGATGACCACCTTCAGTCACTGGAGAAAGGCAAAGGTGCTGTACCGCCTGTCTCGTAAGTTGATATGAGATGTCTACTTATAGTCATTGTATGGTATTGTGATAATATCTAAGACAAGAGATGAGTACACTGATAGATATCTATAAGATGAATTACCATTGATAACGTCGCTCGCCACTCTATTGACTAAAATATACCACTGTGCAAGATGGCACAAACAGTATGAACCTCAGATCCCCGTACTTAGAGCAAAATTGAGAAGTTTTCCGCAAATTATAAATTTATTTCGTTTTAAGATTTAGCCTAGAAATGTTAAAACTGATAACTTGATCTATTTCAATGAATACATTGCTTTTTAATGAATTTCATTATTCATTTTTCAGTTTTATAAAAGATGTGTAACTAATAGCTGCTAGGTACTTTGTGTTCTCTTTATCTTTATAATTAATGTGGTTAGATAAATCTGCTTGTTACATAAGCAGTGAGAACGATAGAAATTTGCAATGTCATCAAACGTTATCAACACTCGATTAACATTAGTGTCTCAAAATATTTCATAAAAATTTGACAGTTTAATCCAGGCCTCAAAAATATTTTTCACTGCCTGCGACCAAATCATTATGCCTGTAAGTAATTTTCTTGAATTTTTCCTCGTCAAGCAATTTAAACTGAGTTTATTTATACATGTTTATCAATCATTTATTGATTACTTTGAAATTTAGAAAATATTCCTGCAGGAATTGTATTGTTCAATAATTGTGACTGTGACCTCCAGTCCCAGTGGTTCCTACCTTTTCTACCCCTGGTATGATAACATGACTACCGGTAATTGACTATTATATCTCTTTCTTAAATCATGGTCAAATTTTGATGCTGACAATTCTTGTGGATTGATTTCCTCTCATTTTGCCATAATCATAATAATTAATTAATAATTAATAGTAATAATAATAATAATAATAATAATAATAATAATAATAATAATAATAATAATAATAATAATAATAATAATAATAATAATAATAATAATAATAATAATAATAATAATAATAATAATAATAATAATAATAATAATAATAATAATAATAATAATAATAATAATAATAATAATAATAATAATAATAATAATAATAATAATAATAATAATAATAATAATAATAATAATAATAATAATAATAATAATAATAATAATAATAATAATAATAAAAAAAAAACAACAACAACAACAAAAACAAAAAAAACAACAACAACAACAACAACAAAAACAACAAAAAAAACAAAAACAAAAACAACAAAAACAACAACAACAACAACAACAACAACAACAACAACAACAACAACAACAACAACAACAACAACAACAACAACAACAATAATAATAATAATAATAATTCAGATGTAAGGGTAATTTTAATATCACATTTAAATTACTCATTTCAATTTTTATCCTTCCTATAGTCCCATATCAATACCATCATTTTCTTTTAATGCTGGGTTAAGTAAAGTGGATGGTTTTACAAGTACTGCAGTCGATCTGGAAAACGCAAAAGCTGATGATTATTTAGAGCAGGAAAGGAAGGCATTAGCCGAATTCGAGGTATGTCCATTTGAAAATTATCAGGATTTTAATTGCTTACATATATCAGTTACTGTATAGATCTGTATTAGTAGGCTATACTTGAAATCCAAGGTTTCTACTGATTGATTTCACATTTTGAAAGGATTTCAAATTGCTTGTTTCTTTGTTTATTTATAGAATCAAATTATTTTAAATATATTTTAATTGTTGGTATAATGATTTTAAATTAATTGATTCTTTGTCGATTTTTCTTCACACAGAAAAGGAAGCTCAGGGATGCTCCTACACCTCGCCCTTCTCCACAACAACTTCCAACTGCTACACCTTTATCTCCACCAACGCAAGTATCACGTAACCCACATCATGCTGCACAGTTTGCACAACCAGCACCATCTAACATTGCAACTTCGCAAACAGCAGCAAATGATTTATTGCAATTGAATGCATCGTTTGATTCGTCATCATTTGCTTTCAACAACAAATTATCACAATCTTCTAGAGCAGTATCATATCCTGGTCAACCTGGCAACACTTTATTTCCAGCAAACCCTGCTTTAGGAGCTCAGCCGACGACTGGTAAGCATAAGGGTGTTACATTCCATTTGTGTTTTGTACTTTAAAATTTATTCCATTTGAATTGTTTACAACGAAACATGTCCATCCACGTCAATTCGCAATAATTTCCCGTAAGATACGAGAGTCAGGAGTTTTGGGAATTTATATCCACTTGTTCACCACAGCAAATGAACCAGAATTTGTTGTTGCGAACTTGTGGATGTAAATCTCCATAACACACTCACTCTCACGCTTTAGTCCTTAATTAGTAAACTAAATTTGTATTTAAAAGGTGTTTAAAAAATGATTTGACAAATAAATCCTATCATATCATTAATCTCATTTGCTATTGAATTAACATCTTATAGCGATAACTGTTTCATTCTGCGTACCAGGCTATTCGGCAAACAACCCATTCGCTAGTTCTGCAGTTGGTTCCCAACCAAGAACAGTTGATTTTAACGGTGCATTTCATCAAAATCAGCATGATGCAACACCGGCATTAGGTGATTTATTGATGCCATCAGTTGTTGGTAGTCAACCGATACCTCAGACTAATACCAATGACAATGGCGACCCAAAAGATCTTAATCAAACTTTAGCAAGAATGGCAAAATCACTAGGTAAGTAGATTTATTTCATGGTGACCTCAATCTAACAAACATTTTGTTTGGCATAGATATTCCTAAATATGTTGTGTGCTTTTTTAGAAAAAAATGGCTTAGTAACCCGGTTTTCTAGAATAAACTCTTTTTTCCCAACCGGGGAGCTTCTTACTGTTGCATGATTTTGTTAATATCACCAATGTGTTGAAGGAAACCCAATGATAACTGTTTTATCTGAATTGCTTCCTCATAGAAACACTGTCATCATTGCTCTGTAATGAAAACAAAGTTACAGGGCTCAACAGGTTTCGATAAAAGTTCCTATACCGCTAAACGCTGAGCTAAAATCCTAAGGCAGCCAAGAATCAACCAGTTCACGTCTAAACCGGGTGGAGGATTGATACTAATTTAGCAGACCGCTATGAAGGTCTCACTTTGAATATCTTTGGATCATGGAAGGCAATGACTTTTATAGGTCCCTGAGGCTCGAGTAACTATTAGTAAAACACCCCTTACTTGTAATCTTAATTCCCAATTTATTTCCCTTTATACCTAGTAACTTTCTTCTTCAGAATGTAACATAGCGAAAATTATATTTATTGTAAATTATATTAACATTTACTTTCATAGACGTTCAAATTCTCTATTTTTGATAAGTTGCTTTGTACCATGTACCCTGTCATGTCATAGTAATGCTCATCAAAATCTAAATCATGTTAATGATTTTATTACCATCGTTAACGCTAACATGATTATGGTATTTGTAATTCCTAACTGATTTGGCACAGGTTGATAAAATGCCTTAATGGATTGTGTCACATTTTGTAGATGGATTAGCGTTGAATAGCATAACCCAAAGAGCAGCGACTTCCAAAGAACAACACCAATGGAAACCTAAACCAGACTATGTGAAAACAGGCGGGGCTAACTTCCAAGGTCCTGGCATGGCAAAGTCTTCTATACCAGCTGTTCAACAGGGATGGAGTCAACCACCCCATCAGCAAATACCAATGACAGGGTATGCAGCCCCTGGAATGGCACCATATGGGATGCAGGTATTGTCAATACCGACCGTGGTACAGTGAAACCTGTATATAACGGCCAGCTACGAGGGGTAGATAAACTGACCACTATAGACATGTGGCCTTTATATACAGGTTTGATTCAATAGAAAATACTATTTTAGACATTGCAAGAGTGACCACTGTGGACAGGTGGCTGCTCTATAGAGGTGGCCGTTATAACAGGTTTGACTTAACATTTATTTAATCCCACAAGATCAATGATTCCTCCGTATTAGACTTCTTTCCTAATACCAAATGTGGTTTCTCAGACATGGAATACAAACCCTAGGTCCATGGATGAGTCAAACTAATAAGACAGGATTCTACTTATATCAATCTATGCTAGAGCATTCAATATCCTAATAAAGTATATAAAAAAGCGGTTTCTTCTTACTAGCTAATGTCTAGGAGAGATTTCCTAGTTTGACATTCAATAATGATACTAATGTAATCACTATATGAAGGTGCTATCAATTCTCATTTTTAATCTTCAATGAATGATTGAATGATTGAACTAAAATATTTTAATTTCTTTCATGTTAAAGTGTATATCTTTAAATAAATTAGGTTTGATAATAATTAGGATGTGACCTATAGCCTACTTTTGTAACACTTTTTGAAATCATCAAAGATATAAAGTAAAAGATGTGTTACACTTTTGTTTTACTTTAACAGCAACCCGCTATGATGGCTGGACCAGCAGGGTTTCCTGTCGCTAATCCTCAACTGCAACAACAACGACCAATGATGGCAAATTTCAATAATCAATTTCAACAGCAAGATCCGTTTGGTCCAGTACCTGGATCGCAGGTAAACACATCATTTGTATAAGTCCAAACGCCTGTGGTGTTACGGACATCAAAGCCATGAAAAAATTCCGAACTTCCATGATGTTTTTATGGCGTTTTCAAGGCAATTTAACATCTTAATATTGTGAATATGGATGTTTTCATGGTTTTCAAAAATTTTCATGGCTTAAAATATTTGTTGTTTTCACGTTTTTATATTTTCATGGTGTTTTCACAACACGTCCATGGCATTTTTTGGTAGTGTACTGCTCCCTTAAAATATATGATTTTAGATTGCATTTATAAAAGAGCCAAGTACCAGTTAAATATCAAGCTGTCATGTTTTGATTGAACATGGTTATAACAAAACAGAGCAGTAGAAAATGTTTTATTATCCTAGTAATATAACTGTTCGTATCTGGTTGTGATACGGAATAATAGGATAGGCATAACATGGAATCCTTTTTTCAAACATTATTACATTAGTTAATATCTTCTAGAAGTTGATATTTGAAAATTCAGAAATTTAAGATAAACTTAACTTAAAATTAACTCAACTCAAACTTTCTAACAGAATGACAGTGAAGTCAGAATTATGAAGATTTATATCTCCTTTCGCGCAATATCTAAAGTTCTAACATTCTAACAGGCGAAATCAATTGATACAATTATTTCACTAGATATATTCTATATTGGATTAGTTTGCTTATATGGAACTACTTATTTCTATATTATTTTCTGGATCCGTAAATGTTCCTCTTGATAAAGTCATGTATTTTTGTCACTTCAAGCCATATAGTTAAAAAACTAAGCTAATAATCCCCTAATAATCCCCATTTTTATTCTAAATTTGGATTTTTTATTATACTAGCTGCTCTGAACAAAAAGTAATTCGACCTTTCCGTAGGAAGTTTCTAAAAATCTACATTTGTTGTCGAAAATGAGTGGATTTTTGACGCTCAAAAATGTGACTAATAACCCCCGTAACCATTTACTGTAGCTGATAGAAATTTCTTTTTGGTAAATATGTTGAAACTTGAACGGTCTAAGAAGGTATTTACGTAATATTATACCATTAATATGTAAATTGGGTGTCTAGGTAACTAGATAAAAATAGCAATGATTAATATGGAAATTATGTCTGATTGGAGGAAATACCCATATGCTTAATTGTAAATTTAATTGTTAATTTACTTAAAAGCAAACTCAGATTTCAAGCATGAAGCAATCAACTTCTCGATTTTGAAGAGTTTTCTATTTTTACAGAAAATTGGGTTGCATAGGTTGCTATCATTTCCATTACAAGTTAGTGGTGATTGTGCGAGTGGTCATAATGTGAGCTGTGTTTGAACCACCCATCTGTAAGAGAAATACATATATATTAAAACAACTGTGTCCATATGTAGTCCAATCTTTGTAATGCTGTACAATTTTCACATTTAACAGCTAGTTTAACATCTACTCAATATTCCTACATTATATCATGTTGTTTTGTTGTTGTTGCTAGGCTCGATTCTAAACGTACATCACTAATACCAAGCACAATGAATATATCGCATGGTTAATGAAATCATCTGATTCAATCAATTCTATGATTTTGATTTGGTCAAATTTCAAAAATATATTTTAATTTTGGCTTATCAAACTCAAGAAAACATTCATCCATTTTGATAATAAAAGTCTAGAAATATATATGAACATAGCTATTATTATTTCTACAATGTAATATGATTGCTTAATCAAATTATACAAATTAATGATTGATTAGAAACATGCTACTTTCAAACTGTAATTTATATTATTAGGACATAGGACATTGTTCAATTGTTATTGTAAAGAGAGTGTGATATTATACTCATTTTAAACACTGAATTGGATAGTATAGGGTTATGGAAACTTACAATCAGCCAGCATAGACCTGGAAGAGACTACTAGCCAGAGTTGTTTCAAATACCTTATCTACAAATTGTTCTGTATGCTGTCTAATCCTGTTGTGGAATCGTACAATTTAATTTGTAATTATTCATATATTGATTACATAGTCACCAGTCATAAACCACTATATTAGTTATAGATGGTCTTTGTTAACAATTTATGAAATTAATCATAAATAGCTAATTATCATCACTGCAAATACGATCTGGTTTGATCTCAATCTAGTTATCTCCATTTTCTCTTGTCTCTGTAGTATTCAATGGTGTCTTTGCTTACAAAATGATGAAATGGTCATTTCCATTCCTTGTCTTCCTCTGTTATAATAACAGTGTTTCACATCCATCGATATTCTTATTGCAAACTACCCAGACATTGAAATACGTTATGATGATGATATAAGTTTTACAAAAAAGTTATAACAATATTTATTGCAGTAAATTTTATCGTGTGTAGCTTGGACGTGAAATCTAATTGGATCCGATCCATAGAGTTATGATCCGATCTGATCACAGCATCATCGGACAGTCTACATCAGCCTCCTTCGAGTGCATGTCACCTGTTTATGATAATGGCGCCAAATACCTGTCAGTTGTCAATTATTGTCAAACTTTATACTAAAGGATTAAAACGAAGATTAAATCATACATGATTGCTTCTCTTCTTTCTTTTTCAATTGAGCTTAGCTGAGTTGTGAATTGTAAGGCTCAGTTGTTTAGATAGCGAATCTCTAGAATAAAATTCAATCCAAACTTTTTAATCGATTCTAAACAATTAACAACTAAAACATCATGGCCGTCGCATCAACATCTTCTAAGATATTCCAAGGCCTGCTTACTGGCGTTTTGGTATTTTCTTTTCTCGCTTCTGGGACAGTCAAAGTCACACCAAAGCTGGACAAAGCTATGCACAATAAAATGGTGAGTTTTTCTAGTAAGATTATGTCAATACTTTCTTAATGATATCAATCATATTTGATAATGCATGATATATATGCAAGCAAAATATAACCCCGAGTTTTTTACTTTTCAAAAAGTTTTAAGCAGAAAGGAGTCTGCAGCTGCACGCTAGTTAATATAGATGCAGCTAATAGAGGCTCCCTAAAATTATTTTTTTAATAGATAAATTTTGTAGTGTTAAAAACGAAGTCGATTGGTGTCTAAGCTTTTATAAAAAAGAATAAATAATATAAGGAATGGGGTCAAAACAGGGGCGGATCCAGGAAATAAGCCAACTGTCGGCTAAGGGTGAACCCCCCCTGTTTGACTGCAAATAATGACAATTACGACCATATCCCGGGAGCGACAGCGTCGAAAAAAGTTTGAGGCAGAGGCACAACTTATCAAATTGGATTAGGGGGTGCCAAAATTCATAATTGTAGCAAACGTTTGGAAGAAAATGACAAAGTCATTTTTAATTTAAGTTTCAGGGGCGGCAGTCACAAGAGAAATTTTGATCTCGGGGGTGCAGACCGTACGAATAGCCACATTAATCAATGTCCCACATCAACAAATGGTATGCTAATCAATATCAATGGAGTTATAAAGTAAATAGAATAATAATTATTCATTGATTTACATTATTTGTTTTTTACATTTCAGATCGATAAGTTTATCCAACTATCTGCTGTTCACCCTGCAATAAAATTTGGTTATGTGATTGATTCTAGTAAGTATATGTTTCAAGTTGGAGTGATGGAGGTTGTCGCTGCTATATTCCTTCTTATAGGACCACGCCCCCTGCGTCTGTTGAGCTGTCTTTTACTTTCATCCATTATGATTGGGGCATTGTATTCGCATCATATGCTTAACGATCCAATACATGAACTTTATCCTGCTGCTGGCTTGCTATTATTACTTTTTATGCGACTGCATTTCTTGTTGAAGTATGGAGGAGGGTCAAGGAGCCGTGAAAAGAAAGACTGAAGTAATTTACAACACAGACCAGAATATGATTTATTAAATTACATTGATTGCACCAAGTGCTGAAATGAGTCAATCCATTCACCATTATGTTACAGACTACAATTACATTCACTAGTTATACAGTGAAACTCAATTCAAATTTGAATGTTGCACAAGCCATGAACAAATCCTTTGATAAGAAGCACATTACCTATACTTATCCAATTAATTAACCCAGAATTAACCAACCCACCGATTAAACCATCACTATTATTATGCGGTCAAACATGGGATTTTCTCTTACGTCCTTTCCATGCATGTGTGTATGTACGGTATGCATACATATGAATTATTACGGTATTATTATCAAGTGTCAGTATTCACTTATATTAATTTTTGTATGATTGACTATTTAACCAATTATATGTATTTGAACATTGTATTTTAAACTGCTTGCAAATCTTAATAAATTATAATATTGTAAACAATGCACACACTGAGACTGAGGTTGCAGTAGAGCTGTCAATATTCTTTCTCCATATATGTTGTTTTACATTAGTTGTACCTCAGCAATCCAATATTGTAACATGTGTCTCCTTCCTCGATACTGTCCTGCTTTACCATTGATCCACTGATCTCCACCATGCTACTGGTTTCACATATTTTTAATTGTATCAAATAGCAAGAAATGCTAGTGATAAAACAAAATTGTATTTATGCAGTCCTATCAAGTTATCAATATTTTTCTCACATTTTGTCACATAATTACTAATTTGATGGTTAAACCCCAGTTTATTGGATAGTTAGCCTATATGGTTCTAAATATGTAAACATGTATCTATTTGATCAAAGAAATAGTCTAAAAGCAATAACGCTACTTTAAGGTCAACCTCTCGAACAAACTTACTAACACAAAGCTCGACCCTAGATCAAGTTGGATCGCCATTAGATCATGTGTTTCACTCGATCATGGGTTAGGGTTAGGGTCCGATCATGTGATAACAACCCAGTCGAGTTTACATTTGCTTCTGTTTCATCATTTTCGTCGGCATAGCCCAGTGGTAGTGCGTCTGACTACTGTGCGTGCATTTCATGCTAGTTCAAGTCCAAGTCATTCCAAGATTTTAATTTATTATAATTATTTATGTTCCAAAATGTCAGCAAATTACTGTTGGTTCATATTACGCATGCGTTACTACTCATAAAAGGAACGAAGCAATCAGTGTTTAGTACCACAGTCGCCCTTAGAGTTATGGTACAGAGACTATTCCTTGATCAAATTACATACAACTGATGCATACTGTATGTTGTATTACAAACAGTGACGGTTCCATATTTCAAACAAAAAGAACAGTTCGAATCGCTCAAGAAAATTAATATATTGTGCAATAGATGGTTCAATAGATAACCCCTACCAATAGTTTGGCAGCATCAATAAATTATCTCGCGTTAAATTCTACAGAATCACAAATATTCTAATTAAGTCAAAATTAATAAAATGTATTAATCCAAGTAGGCATATATCTGAGACCTCAAAGAAATATAAAGGTTAAAAATAGATAATAATAATAATGAGACCTATTTCTGTTGTGACAACCCAGGCATAAAAATATGATAAGTGAAAGTTTGGGTATATAAATGACGTTGAGTATATTTACAATTAAGGTTTTGCAGTTCTAGACAGCTGTCCCTCTCTCAAGATTTTGTTTGATTTCAGCTGTATATTGTCCGTAAAATCTTTCAGCCTTCTTATTGAATTTCATGTTACGTTCATTAATGTAATCAACATCAGATTCATCAAAATGTTGACGACGGCGGTGGAATTTGGATCTTGTTTCAATTCTGAAAAATATGACAGAGAAAAAGTTACAGCTGATACTGATAAGCACTTAAACATTACATCTATATCCTACTAGCAATAAGTTGTCTATCATATCATATGTCAAAAGTTAATTCAAATGCAGGAAAATACAGAAACAGACACAATAATATATGTTTCTACTGCTATTCTGTATTACGAAAATTAACACCCAATAAGATTTCATGTTTACGATTCTGAATTGAGAAAATACATTGAATATTTGGTTTAATAAGTCTGTTTTCCTTTGCTGTGCAAAACAAAAGTGAAAGAGAACAATCATAAGTTTGACAAAAAATCATAAGTTTGCAAGTTTTGTAAAGCACGTTTTGTACGATTTTTATAGACATTCTGATTTTGAAACACTCTTGAACCGATTTCAAAGCTAGATCCCAATATTTTACTGTCTTTGGCGTTCTCAAGACTTTGAATTGGAAATGAGTAATGCCATGGTACATATTTCCATGTTTATTTCAATGGTGGTTTCTGTCCCAGTGGATGTCTCTTGGACTCAACCGAAATTGGATATTGTTTTTTAATGAATGTATTTATTGCTTCCCTAGCCTGCGTGCAGACTCAAAACAAAACTACTCTAAAGTGTAACAACAAAACTCTAACAAATGTATTTAGATGAGTTATTGGCAACCAAATAACCTAGAAATTCTAGCTCTTCTTTTGGATTGATAGCAATGCTCTACGAAATAACTAAATTTCTATCTGACTTTTTATCAAGTATATTATTACAAAGAATACAGTAAAATACGTTTTGTACTTGAGGTTCAAGTGTCGCCATGATGCTTCGACATTTTGATCACAAAATTGCGAAATGCTAACTGAAACCAAAACAACGCGACACAGTCTTCGGTTCGGTCCAGGGAGTCTCCGGTTATTGAAATCGAGACATAAAAAAGGGTTTTTGAAAACTGTGCTGGGTTTCGGAGTACAAGCTTTTCCCCGGTATTGCGCAGACTACACTTTAGAGAAGTTTTGTTTTGAGTCTGCTATTGCTTCCCTTCCTCAAGTTCTTTGGGACGTTGGCAAGGGGCACATTTTGGAGAAACTAGCAAAAGGATTCTGGAAGGTAAAATCTTTTCTCGGACCCTGATATCAAATGAGAGAGAGCTTGGAACAATGACATCGACAACTAGTTATATAATGTGTAATGTGTTTGAGACTAAAAATAGCGATTGTGTAGAATGCTTGATGGCAATTTACACCTTCAACAAAGTTCTAGATCAAAATGAAATTATACTATCGTTATGTTCAGCATTGGATCAAATAGAGAATATCAAATAAGCAAACTTACTGTTTGTCAACGTCTTTCACCATTCGATCAATGCCTGCTTCTGTTACTTCGCCAGACCCACCATACTGTAAGTTGTGTGCTGTTGGAAATGCGTCATCCCCGCTATAATTAAATAATAATCAAGCTAATAGTCGAGCCGTGCCAAATATGCCTCAAACTTTTGGAGTGGCTCATGTGCAGCACAATGTTTGACCTAGGCCTACAATCTATAAAGTTACGAAAACTAAAGGTATAACGACTTTAGAGTATTTATTTATCTATTTCATGAAATTGCTATTTTTTCTTTTTTGAAAATGATAAGATATATACAAGTTAAAAAGTAATGATTTTTGATAGCGATATCAAGGATAGTAACCGTTTGAATTTGGATAATATTTGATTTAATAGATCATTAAAGCATGCCTGCATTCATATGTCAAATAGGTATCAGTACTTAAATAGACTTTGTGCCTTGTATGAATTGATTGCACATTTTACATGTATTAAAATGATCACCCCTTATTGTATATCCGGTATATCAAGAAGTACCCTGTGTTGAGTAATACGCTAAAAGCTTACAGTCACAACCGAATTGAGGTCAAGTCAACATGTATTTTAGCACTAAGGTGTGTTTTGGTAATGAGCTTCTTTGTACAGTTATCGTTGTCAAGTTTTACGTGTTTGTAAATTTACTGTACACGTGAGTACACTCAGCCTCTAAGCGTATAGTAAGATTATCCAAATAAACAATTTATTCAATTATGATATTCTTTCCACTTACGCTTCTTTTTGTTTAGCTTCATATTCTTCCATGGTTGGTTTATATTGCTTTGTTAGACGTTGGTATTGACGGAAATGTGCAGTCGCAAAGTCTGACAAGTAAAATAACAAATATAAGGAAGCAATATAAAGATGCAACAAACTCAGTACATAAAAAAATAATTGTTAGTCTAGTCCTCCTGTAGAAAAAAGGATTAAACCTAGAAGAAATTGCAACAGAAAAAAATCTTTCATCAATATGTAGATGAACTATCCACCTTTCATATATCAAATGTAGAAGAAAATCAAACACCTCGAAATACCTAAACAATTAAAATATTTATAGTTACTTTTGCTAAGAAAACTAAACTTTCACGCTCCATTGAATGTAATCTCACATTGAACTTTGTTGACTAATTGATGGAGCTTTAAAGGAAAACAATTGCGCGCACAGAAAAAACGAACAGACAGATGATGGCGTTCGACAATTTTAAAAGACAACGCAAGTAATACTGTCATACTGCAATATGACAGCTTCTAAATATGACAACATCCAATTCATAGCTACCAAGGCCCCAATTCCCTGAGACAATATATAATCCATGTGAAATGTTGTTTTATTTTTGAGTCAAGTGCTAGTGAAAAACTTATTGTTTAAATCGAAATGTTCACAACATAAATTACTAACTATGGATTGGGAAAGAAAAAGGGGAGAAGGTGTTTACATTGTAAGAACATTTGACCTACATTCGACTTACATTCTATTTTGTTTTCAAGAATGTTATCTGTTCATGATCTACCTGCTGCTGAAGCTGTTTACCATCAGATATAATGTAGTCTAAACTGAAGAACTAAAAATATGTTCCTTTACAACACGGTGATGAGAATTCTAGCCATAGACAGCAATCTGGCTGACCAAAAGACGAGATTTGACTGGAAGCTTTCAACGTTGTGAATTTTGAAAGAAAACAATGATGAGCAAGCCACTGTAGTAAATCTTGTTCAGTTGATGGCGTCTAAGCTTTACATATGGCCTTAATGCATACAGCAATATACATATGAAAGTAAAGTTGAAAGAGCACTTTGGGAATCATGTAATTATTACAGAAATAAACGGGGGGGGAAATGTTGTTACCCTGTGGAATGCTGCTGCATACAACTTGCAGAATTTTCATTCTACTACCTTTGTTTCCCAAGAAGTTAAAAAACGTACTATATTTCATCTGCTGCAAAATTTACATTAAGTGATATAAAATCTTTGTTATCGCCAGATAAGATTTATCCAGAATCAACTATTATCCAGTCTGATGAAGACAATATAAAGTTTATATTTGAATCCTTGAAAGAATTTTTGGCTATAATTACCACCAGCAAATATTCAGCAGTAAAGATTGTGTCGATTGGTCAAGCTGTTACTCAACCTACTCGTCCAAGATTTATTCCGACACCTATCCAGCTTGGTTTAGGAGTACAGATGCACAACATGTTTGGTTCAAAATTTTCGATCAGCACTCATTATAAAATGGGATTCTGTTGCTCTAATATAATGCTGTTCTGAAATTTGAAAAAGTGCTGCAATGAGCAACAATTCTGATATAGCTGGTTATACTCCAGGTCATTTTATCCAATATGTTGCTGAAAATGTAGATCACAATGTTCAAACAATAGATGGAAAAATACTTTCAATGGTATGGGGATTATTGCATTGAGCACATCCAAAAGAATCAAGCGATTTAGAATTCCCAAGCTTACATCCTCGATAAGTAAATCCTCTGAGATAGTCAAAAACAGTGAAATTGAAATCAAACAATTCTTCTTGGCAGTTGACCCCAGAAAGAAAATGAGATTTGATAAACTAGCTATTGGTATTGTGTCACATGATTACGAATCAAATGTTGACATTCTTTGGAAATATCACCCTTCTTCAGATCACCATCACTATCATGGGCTGGATTGATGCAAATGATTACAAGAGGAGATCACCATGGGCCATCTACAATTACCTTCCTACCAATGATTGATTTAGATCCTACTAATCTTACTTGTATTCATTCAACACTATTATACGTTCTAACTTTTGATCAACCTCTCTGGTGGAAAGCCACAGTTATTATTGAAAGCTCACCAAGCAGTAGTGCACTTAATAACATTACCTTACAACTAGGTGGGTTTCACATCATTTGATTTATTTTATGCTGAACATACTGTACCACACATGTTGTCTGGCAAGGCAATTGCAAGGGCACTCCATGGTCATTTTCTTGTGGACTTATGATTAAATATTTTAATTGCTAGTGATGTCTTTCATATTAGTAATTGGTTTTGTTCAGATATATCTGCTGAAATAGAGCATGATATCGATGATCATCAGAATAGAAATGATTTTAGTGATACGCTTAGTGCAGGAAAGTTGGTGTTTGATGAATTTTTATTGGGAAACATTTGTGAATCCGACTGTGACGAATGTTCTTCAATAAAATTTATCAAAGATTCTATTATTAAAAGGAACTGCTGAACATTGTACGTAATTTTATCAAAGTAGAGAGGTTAAGTGATTGGTCAAGTCAGTCAGTCATCCTAAGTATTTAAAAGAAATGTTACCTTATATGGCTGCAGCAGGACATAATATGTATACAAAGTCTATTCATATCTATTTACAAAAAAAATGTCAAAATTTCAATCAACTCAATCTGATTTGCACAAATGATTTGAGGATGTTCATCATTCTATTAGTGCGATTTGATTGTTACAGGGCTGGCCTTTCTGCTGACCTGTTAATTGAGCAAATATTGAGGAGAAGCATAAAATTGCAAGGGGGTCTGAAAAGAGGAAAAGGGATGGATGATGTACATAGATGTGTTTGGGTTTCATCTGGACCAGCATGTGCAGATATAAACTTGAACATGCAAACTTTTACATCCATCAATTTCAAATCAAGTGAGCAACACAAGCACAAGGATATGTCTCGATCAGCATTAGCAAAGGTAAAAAAGACCTTGAAACAATTGCAGCGTTCTTGAATGAGCATAATCCTTTTGATACTGATGGTTTTCTCTCTAATATTGTGGATGGGGATGTTGCCAATCATAAAGTCAATGTTAACATTGTAGTGGGTAAAAATATTTTAAACTCTATGGAGGGTGTTGTTGTTGCAGACCATGTGTTTAAAAGAAAAATGAACAGAAATTCTATCAACATAGAACCACGGCTGCTCTTTCAAAGGCTTAAATTAATTGCTTCTCACAGAGATGAATTGCAGAATGCTTTCCACTACGAATTGTGTGCCTATCCAGCACCGTTACTCAAATGTAAAGATGTTTTATTGCCTGCTGATAAATCCAAGTTAGGTCAAGCAATTAAACAATAGCGTTATGCCAAAAAGGTGATTCAGAAAGTCAACGTAATATTCAGACAAAATATGTTCTTGCTGCTGGGGCACTGCTACACAGAATCGCTTGGAAGAAAGGACTAACCTATGAAGAACTTCTTGACAGCTACATTTTGTATGTTTACAAGTATTATGGAGATGCTACGGTTGTATCTATACAACAATTGACATATCTGCCAAGGACTATGCTCGCAGTATAAGTATTCTTCTTGTGGACCGACAATATCATTTACATTGATTTTAAATACTGATTTTATCTACCTCATATAAAAAAAAACAGATTTATTGACTTTCTTGGTGAATGTTCAAAAGAGAAAAGTTGTCATATAATTTATTCATCTGCAACTGCTGATTGGGTGTTTATCATTATGTGATACTGTCCTTGGTGGTGATGATACTGACTTCATTGTATCAACAAAGAATATGCAACATTACTCTAATCGCAACCTAAAAAACTTGCTGAGGGCTTTACTTTTCTGTCACTCATTTTTGGGTTGTGATACAACTCCCAGGGTATTTCATGTAGGTATTTATGTCCAGTCTATCTATAGTGACTCAATCAATCAAGATGGTCATCCAGAAAACCTAAAGACACCTTGGGAGTATACATGGGAATATCCCGTAACTAAATTAAAAAAGTCAGTTTCTTTACACAATTTGTTATTTTATTTTACACAATACCACTCTTGTTAATGACGAGTCCAAATTGACATTGTTTATCAATACCACATTAATAATTCATTGGTAGTAAGAGTTCTGCAGTTTCAGTTTAAATGTATATCTATTGTAGTCTTTGAATTCGCTATATTGGTTTAATAGTTGCTGTCCTTGAAAAACATCTAATTGAATTCTTTCAATATCTGATAAAACTAATAATGATAAATGTTGATTGCTAATTGTTTTGTACATGTTTTGGAATATACCTATGTGGGGTACCACAATGGAACATCCTTGGACCGCTTCTTTTTTCACTATATACTTCACCAATTGGTGACATAGTTAGACGTCATGGCCTTTCTTATCACTTATACGCTGATGATACTCAGTTATATATCTCATTCGACCCACTCAATATCGAAGATAAAAACATGGCCAAGTGCAAACTAGAAGCGTGCATTAGAGACATAGAAAATTGGATGAAATGGAATAATCTCAAGCTAAACTCCCATAAAACTGAATTTTGGAACATCAAAGGCAAGAAACTACCACAGTCACCAATGGATGGAATCGAAATTGGTCACGAAATCATCAACTCATCGTCAAATGCTCGCACTATTGGTGTCACCATCACTTCCTCAATGGCAATAGAATCTCACGTAGTGAACATCTGCAAGTCTGGTTTCCATCATATACGAAAATTTTGCAAAATAAGAAAATATCTCAATCGGGAGTCAGCTGAGATAGTAGTCCATGCTTTTATAACATCACGGCTGGACTTTGCAACTCACTTTTGTATGGAATACCATCATCACTACTTAAGCGCCTTCAAAGGTTACAAAATGCCGCTGCCAAGTTAATCACCATGTCTGGGAAGTATGATCATGCAACACCTATTCTACGTTCACTACATTGGTTACCAATCAAACAAATTATAAATCAGTAGATTCCGTCAATTCCAGGAGAACTCAACTTTGCAAGTGACTTTACAGCTTGAATTACTTGCCCAAATATTAATCCAAATGTAGATGGAAATGTTGGTATGTTGGTATATAGTATTAACTTCAGTTTAAATATATGTTCTAATAATGTTTGGGCCAACTTGAGAAAAAAATATATTTAGTATATTCAGTTCACTTTCAGTTGTAGCATTACATTTTTGTTAACGACCATTCTCCTTTAAAGATTTAATAAGTTTCCATGTTATGACGTTTCTCTCACATCAGAGTCAATGATTGATTGTATTTCTGTTGTATTCTACTTTTGCTTCATTCAATAAACAATTTTCTTTGCTTCTTTCTGTTTGATAAATTAAATGTGGTTAAATCAAAGATTTAAGTGAAGTTAAAATGATGTATGGTGTACTACTGTTAGGCTATCTAGGACCTGTTTAATAGTAGCGGAAGTGAACAAGATGCAATGATAAAACCGCAACAGGTTAGCGGATCAACAACTGAAGCAATACGAGTTGGTGACTGTAACAGTACCCCTTTGTACGTATGCGCATCTCCCAAAGGCCTGGGTGTGTCAATCACTCTTGCCATTGTGACCTAGCTTGCTAGATGCTTTTTAGAAGCTCTTCAATTTTCATGTTGCTACATCTTTGAGAATCGTGAAGATCTTACCTCTGATAGTGATCTTTTATCCTTATCTATTTAGCACTGGTTGCTGTTTTACTATATTTACTCTTATTTATCCTGTTTTCCTGTTTGGGAAATTTTTCATCATTATTTAAATATTATCTATCATTCGTTGTTGGTGGTTTATTCTGGATTGATATCTACTGTAGTAAAACGTCAGTAAAGTATAACATTGAAGTATAACATAACTATGCCTGCTCAGCGAAAGACTAGAAACTCTCGTGACACTGCTTCGGCGTTGCAGTCGCCCTCAACCGTTGTGTTACTCGAAGGTGGGACAATGTTACTTTCTGCTCAAGTCCGACAATCAATCGTCAAAGAAGTGGCACAAGAAATGGTTCAATCTCTCCAGAGTATCCTGGTCCCACATGCCTCGTCGACAGCGGTTCAACAACCAGAAGCAACCACTGGCTTACCATCTGTTCAGGAGGTCACAACATTGCGCATGGGCCGTCTCGCAGAGCAGTTGGCGACTCACCCAGACCGCCAGTTCGTCGCCTACGTGCTCAACGGAATACAACAAGGTTTTCGAATTGGTTTCCATGGTAACCGTAAACTGCGCTTTGCCAGTTGTAACAAACCATCCGCGGTGTCCGATCCCGCTGTAATTAATAAGTATTTGAAAAATGAGCTACATAAAGGCAGACTGGCTGGCCCATTTAGCAAATCCCCATTAACATACTTGCATGTGAGAAGTTTCGGGGTACTACCAAAAAAAAGAAAACCAGGGAAATGGCGCCTGATAGTAGATTTGTCTTCACCTAGAGGCTTCAGTGTAAATGATGGGATTAACAAACAGGAGTTTACGCTAGAGTATATCACAATGGATAAAATAATTGGGATGATTAGCATCTGTGGTATTGGGGCATTAATGGCAAAATTTGACGTAGAGAATTGGGATTGCCTTTACACCCACATAAATTCATGGGTCCAACAACCATTCTTACTGTTCTCGGCATTGAGCTGCACTCCACACGTCAAACTGCCAAGTTATTCGGTCAAAAATTAGCAGAAATCTAAGGACTTATAAAATGTTAAAATGTTGGTTAAGAAAACGGTGGTGTCTACAAAAAGAGCTTGAATCTCTGATAGGTGTACTACATCATGCCGCTAAGATAGTTTGGCCGGGTCGAACTTTCATATGTCGTATGATCAACTTGCTGTGCTGCTTCCAGGCACCTAATCACCAGATACGTCTCAATCAGGATTTCGAGTTAGACCTTGAATGGTGGAATTCATTCCTTAACTCATGGAATGGTGTAAGCTTCTGGCTGTATCCAGGCATGGAGGCGGTGAATGATGTGACAATCCAAACAGATGCGTCTGGAGTAGTGGGCTATGGTGCCTTTTTTGAAGGTCACTGGTTTAACGGGTCATGGCAATGTTCTCAGGAACCTACGTCAATTGCTTATAAGGCATTATTTCCAATTGTCTTAGCCGCTCATGTCTGGGGTGAATCATGGCAGTGCAAGCATGCTTTGTTTTAATGTGATAATCAGGCAGTGGTGGCTATTGTAAACCGCCGCACTTCAAAAATAGCAGACATTATGCGCCTTGTCCGTCACCTATTGATGGCATCAGCTCACTTCAAATTCACATTTTTATGTCAGTATTTGCCTGGCCACTCTAATTGTATTTCTGATGCACTATCTCGATTTTATTTCAGGCGATTGGCTCTATCAGCACAAAGTCTGCCAACACTACTACCATCTTAGCTGCTAACATACTTGACATGAATGCCTTACAGCACCAGTGTCAGCAATACATGGTCATCAGCCTGGCACCATCTACCCAACGCTCCTTTGCTTCAGTACAAGGCAAATTTATGGCATTCTCTCATGAGATTGGGTATCAAAATCCAATTCCAGCTAAAGAAAGCACACTGTGCCTATTCGTAACAAACCTGGCAAAGTCAATTAACTATCAGCCAATCAAGGTATATTTGGCTGCGATACGATCATTGCATATTGACAAAGGCTTTCCAGACCCAACCAATGGCGCCCTGCAACTCCAGAAGGTGATCCATGGCGTCCAACGAACACAAGGTTCCACAACAAGATTACCAATCACCGATCAATTGATACTGGTTATACACAAGTCGTTGAACCCAAATATTGCTGACCATGTAATGTTCTGGGCTGCGTGTTCATTGGCGTACTTTGGGTTCCTGAGAGCAGCAAAGCTTACAGTGCCAAACATAAGTTCATTCAACCCAGAGATACATCTGCAAGTATCAGATATCGCAATGGACAATCTAACAAAGCCTTCATGCATGAAAGTCTTCATAAAAGCATCAAAATCAGACCAGCTTCGAAAAGGCTGTCAAGTATATATAGGTTGTGCTCCCTTGTGTGCAGTAACGGCCATGTCGGCTTATCTAAATTTGCAAGGAAGCCAATCAGGGCCTCTCTTTCTTTTTCAATCAGGCCAGCCACTCTCAAGAGAGCGTATGTCAAACTGGCTGAGAACAATTTTAACGAATGCCAAAGTACCTGGTAATTACTCCATGCACAGCTTCCGCATCGGAGCAGCGACGGTAGCAGCGACGGTAGCAGCTAAGAACGGGATACCTGCTCATTTGATAAAAGCATTGGGATGATGGACGAGTAACGCGTATCTTCTCTATACAAGAACAGATCCCAATGAGCTGGTCCAGTTGGCACTTGCCCTGTCCTGTCATAAAGCTACATGTACCTGGCGGTGCTTGGGACTTGTTTGGTTGGAGTACCAGGTCGACCTGTCATTCTTCTCCAGGCACCTTGGAGCTTCTGTTTGGTGGTGACAGGTCTGCTGTCTACGGTAGCCTAGCCCTGGTTATGGTCAACCGCCAGCCATCCCACCAACCATGCACCAAAGCCAAACAATATATTACAATATCAATGATACAGACATAGATTTTAAAGACCATAAAATGACCAGCAGCCTTTGCATATTTTGTCTATGAAATCTGGACCCAGATTTCAATCACTCGCTTTCACGATAGACGGCAGATCTTTGTGTCTCCCTTGCACGGGCTCGCGATTCCAGTAGTTGTACTTGTATAATCATGAAATAATCAACATGGAGCCACCTTGCATGGAGCCATCTCCATCTGTTTCAAGTTCAAGCTCCTTATCAACTGGTTTAAAGAGTTACAGAGGCAAGAAAGGTGGATCTCGTGAAGGTTCTGGACGCACGAAGAAATGTGGACCATGAAAAACAATTCATTTACGACAAGCAGCTTATAAATTGTGGAGAAGCTGCAAGACGGAAGATCCTAAAACAGTGCATCTCACTGATTCTCAATTTGCGATTTATTTGATACAAGAATACTGGCGAATTAAAGAATGTGCAGGGAATATTGAGAATCCAAACGTATCACTGGACCAAAATGAAGCTATTATACCAGGTTAATTCTTGTTCTATAACTATGATACTTCGATCATTATTTTATGTTCTCAATTCTCGCGTTTATAATACAAGAGATTGATTTTTAGATATAGCTCAACTGTCTCAACATCAGCCATCTGAGCTTTATGACAAATTATTTCATTCCAGAATTTGACTTGAGGTGTACCTCAACCCCTAAATAAACTGTGTATCCTCGACAGAATCTCTGCCAAAAATACAATGATATGAGTAGTATTCAAAATGTGAGGTGAGTGAATGCAAGATTACTGGATTGTAAATTTGCTCCTAGGCTCCTAGTTGCGAAAAGCAAAAAGGCAAAAAGGCAAAAAGTTGCAAAAAGGCTCCTAGTTGCGAAATTGTTGTTGCGTGGATTGCTATTCTACCAATTTTTTCTCTGAAAACGTATTATTTGCATTTCGAATTTGCAGTAGTACAGAGGTATATTTATGAATAATCATTTAATGGCAGATCAAACTGACATGTAGGCCTAATGTCTTGACACTCGACAAACAGTCTAAAAAATACCACGCAGCCTATGATTGCATCCAGAACCTAACAATTGTGTAAATCCTCCACAGTGGAAATCTGTTCTCAGGCTCTATCTCTATGTGCATGTGTATTTACAGTGTGCTAGAGCTCTACATTACAGCATGCACAATATTTTGGCTTGAACTTCCAAATTAAGAAAAACTATTTGACAGTGTTGTTTGCTACAAACGTTTTGTTTCGTTTTTACTTTTAATTCTTAATGATTGCTAATTTCCTCTATAGTTCTGAACAAGTATTCTACAAGTGTCATCCTGCTTCACTAACAAAAAGTTTTTTTAGCTTAAGTCTGAAGCCCGCTGATCCAGAATACAGCTCTTCTTCTTCAGAAAGTAGTGAATTAGAATATTCCAGCTGTAGTTCCACTGTTGAAGATGATGATGAAAGTGATGACGATGAAGTCATGCAATTTTCTCGGTAAGTTGCATGTATATTTTGGATGTTAACATATCGATACAGTCAAAATAACTCACATGAGAATTTTCAGACTTTCAGCGGATTTCAGACTATTTTGGGCCTAGTGAAACTCTAGTTATTGCTTTTTTCCATTCAATTCCATTGAGATTTATCAAGATATTGTAGATTTCAGACTATTTTTGAAATTTCAATTCTCATGTCTGCTAACTCCTGCACCAGATTGTATTACATATATTAGACTACATGCCCAAGCAGTATTGTTATTGCTCGACGTAGATCAGAGCTGTGGACACACCTTTTAAACCTTTTAGAATATCAGGCCTTGTCCACTGTCTATGTGCCGCTCTGTAGGCTACTGTAAGTAAAGTAATGTAGACGGTTTCGCCCTACCGAAGGCACCAGTACCACTCCTCTATTTCTAGATGAGTGGCTTTTTTCGCTAAGAGCAATGATTTTAAATGCTCTTTGTTGATCTCAAGTGTAACCTTTTCATAAAATGTGGTTAATATTGAAGTTATAGTTCAACTTTTTTGCTTTAAAAATCATTTTAGCCATTAACAAACTGATAGTTAATTGCACCATAACCTTTCAAATAGTGCTACAGAGACAGTCAAGATGCCTACATACATTGATGATTGACATCCCCTCCCAACGTACGCAGCCTCACGCTTTTGGTGATCCCCCTCCCCCTTAACTGAGTATGTACTATATGGGTGGCCCCTAACTCAATTCCAACTGAACTACACCTTTTAGTCATCATTCACCCTTGACTGACACCTATTACCAAAGCCTATCCACAATACTTTACAATTCCTTATCTGTTTGCAGCTTAGACATAACATCAACATTGAATCATTCTTCCTCGGATTCTTCTGAAGCAGAATTTGACCTTACACTGCTTACAGATAAACATTTTCAGTAAGTATTGTGAAGTTGTGGTTTGTCCCATTTCAACTGTTTTCTATATTTTTCAGCTCGCTTAAAGCCCATGTTCAGAACAATAATTAAACACAATTTGTCTTATGTTCAATCAGGTTAGATGAGAGTGATGGTGATGAAGATAATGAGGTCATGTTAGATAGTGAGGACGAAAGTGACGGTGAAAGTACTCTCACTGCCATTTTCAATTCAACTGATGAAATTTGCGATGTCAGTGATGCCAGTACTAGTGAAAAGGTTGTATTAGATGAGGGGATTTCAGATAGTTTTTTGTCAGGAATTGACCGTAAATTGCGTAAATTATTGGTCAGTAATGTTGTTGATGAAGACATTGCAAATTTTTTATCAAGTTGTAGGGTTATCGTTAGTATCGAGAAGCTGAAAGAGTTGAAGGGAAGTTTGTGTGGAGTTGATGTTGATAGTAGTCAACATTGTACAGAAACGTTGAAATTTAGTGAAAGGGTAATTGGAGGATCAGTGATTGAACTTGTATGGGTGTGTGCTAGAGGACACAATGGGTGCTGGAAGTCGTCAGAAGTTCTAACTGTTAAAAAAATAATAATGTTTATGTTAATGATATCTTGATTTGTTCTTCTGTTTTGTTATCTGGCAACAATTATTCTAAATTTTCTTTGTTCTGCAAGGCTTTTAACGTGATTATTCCTAGCTATACAAGTTTCAATAATATTAAAAAGTTGTATGTTGCTCCTTCTGTGCTATCATTTTGGACAGACGTTAAGTCAGAGATAATCTCTTCTTTAGAACCCTATGCGATATCATTAGCTGGAGACGGACGGAATGATTCGCCCGGACATTCTGCTAGACATTGTGCTTATGTCATGATGGAGCATTTCTCCAAGGTTGTAGTGGATTTTAATGTTGTGGATTGTCGGGAGACTGGTGGAAATTCAGTAGGAATGGAGGTGTTTGCAATGGAGAGGATGCTTATCAGTCTGCAAAAGTTGATGGAGATTAAAGAATTCACTACAGATGCCTCAACTTCTGCAGCAAAGACAATACGAGAAATGAAAGGTTTGTACCTTCTAACTATGCCTGCACATGTCAGCACATTACTGTGGCTTTCTCTTAGAAGTGTGACTGATGGTTTTGGGATTTCTTGTTAGTTAAACATAAAGGCCTGAAAAGGTTATTCCATGGAATGGACGTTTGGCAGAAAAGTAAATGCCTGTCAAAGGCCCTCCATAAAGCAGCACAATTGAAAGGCCACAGTGATCTGAAGCCATGGATTGCTTCGATTGTGAATCATTTTTGGTTTTGTTGCCAGTCGTGTGATGAAAATGTAGATACTTTGAAGGTAATTGATTCAGGATACTCTGCTGGTCTGTTTTCTTGAATAATGACACAAGTATTTACTACCTAATTGTGACTACGGTCAAACCTGTTGTAGTAACCACCAGTCTGAAGTGTCCAATTTTTTAAATCATAATTGCTTTTATTATTCTATTATATATTCTATACACCCTCTGAATCCCTCTTTCTAAAGGCCACATGTCTATAGTGGTCACTCTTTGTATGTCTGAAATAGTATTCTATATTTGAACACCCTGTATATTAATAGCCATAGTGCATAGCTTGGTCAATGTATCTACCTCGAATAGCCAGTTGTTATATACAGGCTTCACTGTACTAATTAATATGATAAATTGATAATATTTTAAAATTGTTCTACTCAATTGATGATCATATATGATTTGTTACATCCAGGAAATATGGGGTGGTGTTCTGCATCATGTTTGTGGTGAACATGTGTGGGCTGGTAATGGAAAATGTATGCATGGAGATAGAGAAGGTGATGACCCCAAAATCCCATTGGATATAAATTCCCCAACAATGGACCTCCTTAGAGATATTGTGTGGGACACAAAATATGTCAATTCACTCAAATACTATGTCAAGTTCAGGTTAATATGAATATAAGATTTCACACTTTATTTAATACAAAATAAAACTTTTATGATTCTTCCTATGCTGTGACAATATGTTTGTTTCATAGACATACCGGCAATATTGAAAACTTCAATAGTTTAATTTCAAAATATGCCCCCAAAAGAAATGGATTTGAGTAAGTTTAATGATTCCTCATAGCTACTCTATAGTACATGTCTATTCTGTATGTATTACATACATCATCTATGCATATACTTGTTTATCTATTCACATCAGGTGGCTGTGTATTAACGGCTAAATTATTACATTTGATTGCAAGCTTGTTAGCTGTGTTTGCAGGTATCCATATTTCATCACAAGGACTGCCTTAGCTGCTATTGACCATAATTACCATCTGAGTAGGCCATTCATGGTCAACAAGGATGGTAGTATACGGCATGTACGTAAGTACTCTAAAAGATCGAAGCGTTGGCATCCTGCCCTTTAAAGGAAGCCAAACATTACCCCTATTTGCACAACTTGCAAGCAATAATTTTGAGAAGTAGGAGAACTGACATGTCATCCGGAAGTCGCCGTGTGCCGCTCATGAAGAATGACCCAAAAAGGATTGCCCCAACCATTGCCGGAAAAGTTGCAATCCCGCCACTGGCAGAATTAGTGAAAAACAAAAAATCCCAGTTCATCTGTAAAGGAAATTCAGATAAAGGTAACAATATAAATTTTGTTAAATTTTGTAATATGATATATTTGCAGAATATACACCTACAAAAAAACAATAACTAACACTATCATTTGGATAATAACAATAAAACAGTAGAATATCAATGTTTCATATCCCTCTTCATTTTGCAATGAGTATGCGAATCTATCAGCGTGACATATAACCCATATAACTTTCCGAAGGGTATGCCTGCCGAATAATTTTTACTACACACGCTGGATTCACCCTCCGATTACCTTTTCCTAGCTTCCCATGCTTCCACATAATGAATTGTCTATATGCTGCCTTACGGTAATCACTATGAGTGAATTTGACCTCTTCACATCTCATGTCGCATCGTGATTTGATATCCAATTCTAACGCAGTTCTGTTGAGGCAGCCATCCCTAAATTCTCTTGTTGCAGTTACACATATGCGCTTTTTGCAGCATTTATTCTCCTCTTTCTTGGGTAGCAATTCACAAACACCACATTTGCACCACTCTAGAAAATCATCTGTTGTTATGTTTTCAGTTGGTATTATATTTTCATTTGGTATTACATTTTCATTTTGTATTTCATTTACATTTTCAGCCAAATTCTCAACAGTTTGTGGGAAAATTACGGTTTTCAGATAGTCAAGGCTTCCTTTTCCATTGCAAGTTAGCTCAACTAGTGTCAGAGCAACTAATGTTTGGTCCATTGACATCACAAATTCCTGCAAAAAACATACAAACCTATTAAACTGGGATTTTCTGTATTACAGTAACGCTAGGCATGTTGCACAGAATGATTAAAAATATCCTACCTACATTTTCTGTTTTTCTTCTAGATACTGCTGCTGAAGTCTCTGGAAGGAATCCGACTCTGTGACCCTCATACCAACCCTTTCTTGTCTGTCTGCATTCTAAAATAATAAGTTTGAATAGATTTTGAATATGTCTCTTACAGGTTGTGTGTTATGGCATGAGTGCAATATTCAATAGATCACAAACCCCTTTGTTTTTGCATGCTTTATAAAGATTATCCTTGCGTTTCACCCCGCACATACAGGTGTCTGTACATAATTTGGAAGCATCTTTGCATGGACATCCATGCTTCTTGCCACTTCTTTTTGAGCATGTCGTATTGCACAAGCATGATATCTAAAATTGCACATATCATATTTGTAAATAGATTTCATATGTACGTTTTTGTAAAAGTTAGATTCATAAATTACATAAATAATAGAATATTGAACGTATATTTCACTTACGTTGTTTTGCTCTGAGTCATCATTCTCAGATAATATTGGATTTGCTACTTGAGATCCGTATGCATTTAATGTGCAGCTAGGACCAGGCATTTGCATTTCAACATCAAAATCTCTATTTACTCCTGCCATGATTTTAAGCAGTTGATAGTGATTATAAAGATAGGTATAGGCCTAAATGATAAATAATCTACCTCCCTACGAGGATTGCGAGAATTAAAAGTTGTACACAAACCAAAAGTTTATCTCAATTTTCGATCACGAACGCACGTGTCTTCCCATAGCAACATCCTTGACGACAACGCTCTGACGTCCCTTTTGAGAAGTTCAGCCTCTTTTTTATAATCAAAACAACAAAAACAAAGCAAAGGCTGCTGGTCATTCGAAACTCTTTAACCAGTCCAATGCATTTCTAGACTTCATGGCCTTATAACATAGATGATATACAATGTTTCAGATGCAAGTGCAGTACTTCATCAACCTATTGTACATAGCTTGGGAAAAATTTAATGATCTTTTCAGGTGTATGTTTGTCCAATGTTGTAATTAGCATATTTTGCAAGTTAGCTGCTGCAGTCTCTAAATTGTTGATTGTCAAATTCAGAAAAGGCTTTGCAAAGATCTTCTATAAAACATTCACTGTTGAAATGTTCAAAAATACAAATTATTTTTGTTGCTGTGTGCTGTGTTGGTATATTTATACAGAGAATGATCAGAATCACATGTGCATCAGTGACGGTAGTGGCTATTTTGGTAATGTTGTTGCATGGTCAATAAATGTTTGTGTGATGGTTGTTATTAAAGGTAGTTGTTGTGTTTAAGAAAAAGTATTAAATCTTGACAGAAATTCTGTAATCCAACATCCTTGTCCTTGTGCAACTAGGCATAAAAAAGCAACCATGCGATGGTTCCCTTGTGATCATAAAGCGGTGTACATTACTTGAACTGAAACAGATATCCATCATGTATCGACTGCTAAGATTTATCTATCAGGCCAATAAATTTCTGTAAAACTCTGACTGTTTTGTTCAATTATCCATGCAGGTATTTATATGAATGTTTTAAACATTATACCAAGGCTGTTTTGCATTCATTTGATTTGCAGTCACTTACTATTATAAAAGTTTTCGTCTTCAAAATTATTGTTTCTATATAGCTAAAAGAATGTAGACTTGACCAAATATTGCCTTGTGTTACGCATTACACATAACACTTCTTTACTGCAGTATTAACAGACTCCTCTAATGTTATTGTTAGTGTGTTACAAGCATGTTCAGCATATGAGGCATCAATTATTTATATAATTCTTAATCGCAAATATTTCACACAAACAAAATACAAGTATTTGATTTGATCTTTCGATTCAAAGTTAGCATCAGAATGAACACGATGTTCTATTTTCTACATTGAAACATTCCGGTATGTTACTTCATTTTACACATCATTATGAACAGCCAATATGTTCATCTCATATGCTAATATGGGATAGATCTTTCATATGGACAGAGATGCATCACAATGATTAATTTGAGTTACATTTACTAACTTATCTATTTTACTTCTCTTTTCAGAACAACCACTTCTCTTCATACCAAAAACATCAATGTAATCTGCCACTTACATGTTTGGAGTTACTTAGTCTGTCTCCATTGATATGTGTTTCAAGTATACTGCAACTAAAACGGTATCATGAATCCTCAACTTACATACTAAAGCCATGTCACAAAATGGAAATAGCGTAAATATGAAAGTAGATAGATACAATATAAATTAAATGAAATCCTCTGGAAATAGCTGAAATTTAAAAGCACATAAACCGCTTAAATTGTTATCAATCGTTATAAATCTTTTATGTTACATTAAAAAATTAGGTATTACTTTGCCAGAAGCCATTTGATTCTGGAATTAACACTAGAACAAAGCCAATTGCATTCTGCCAACTGGAGACATTCTAACTTACAACTTATCAACAGTGACTACAATGTAGTCACTACATTGGGCCTTAAGACCAAGAAAGCCCTCCGCAGAAGCGAGAAAAAATAAATAAAAATCTACCTGAAAATCCTTCATTTGGATTTTTTTTCTTTTTCTTTTTGTCAAACTTTTCAATTTCTAATGAACTTTGTTCCAGCATCTTAACACGATCATAGTCTTCTCCATTTTCTTCTGCCTCCTAATTTAATAAAATATATATGAGTGATGATAATCATGATATATATGAATGTTTTGTTAAACACGCCCTGATAGATAGATAGATGATATATATTTACGCTCTTATTCTGAGCAAATTTGTTAGTGTTATGTACATTGTGCATTTTTTTTTTGCTGTTTCCAATTAATAATTTGATATGAGTAAGTTGCCAGCAGTTTGTTATTTAAAGGAAGAATATGTATGTAATATTTATTTATTTATCTTATTTAACTTTTTAACTATTATAAATTATTTTTAACTCTCTATATTGCTTACAAATTGAACGTAAGATTTAATAGCTTCACAATTTACGATATGGTATAGATATGATGCAGATGAGCCACATTTTTTACATATGCATTCATCAGTTGGCTTGTGAAATCCATTTGTCAGGCAAATTAGATGATGAAACCCATGCATTGACAGCCTGGTTATAAAATGCCTGTTTACTTTGTTTGACATCATCCATCCATTTGACTCTAGGACTGGAGCATATTGGTGATCACTTTCTAATCTGGATTTTAGCTTAGATTGTGTAATATTTAATACGTTTTCAATTAGGTTGGAGTTTAAATTATATCGTAAATTCAAATCAGTAGTATATGGTGATACATTTGAAAATAAATAAACCAATGTGTTTGACGAATAGGCAGACACACCTAAAACACGTTTGAAGTACTGAGCTTTTAATTTGTTGAGTTCAAACAAGTTTGATAACGAGAGATAAGGGCCAATAACCTCAAAACCATATGTAATTATCGGAGATAAATTCATTTCAAATATTTCTATAGCTGATTTGATTGAAAGTCGCCTCAAATGTTTAATTAAGCCAATAGCTATAGCAAACTTTTGTTTTTTCTTTGAAATATGCTCTGTAAATGACAAAGAGGTCTGGAGTGTAACACCAAGATAAGTATATGATTTCGAAAATGCTACAGCTTCACCGCGGTAAGTAAAATAATCATCTTTAGCCAAACGACCACCTTTACGAAATTTCATAACGTTGGTTTTCTTTAGATTTACTTGGAGTACATTGGACTTGCACCATGTAGAAACTAAGTCGATTCCATGCTGGAGTATATTACGATCGGTCGAATAAATTGCCAGATCATCAGCAAAGAATAAATATTTAAGGTTATGCACTGCTTTTAAATTATTTGCTAGATCGGCGATGTATAACAGAAATAAAGTTGGAGATAAACTGTCACCTTGTGCAACACCCTGGTTTTGTCGAATAGAATCAAAGATTCTGATACCATCGTGAATACGAATAAAGTTTCCTTGCAAGAGACCACCAATTAATTTTAAAGTTAAACCATCGATACCAAATTGATCTTTCAACTTAGCAAATAATATTTCTCGATTGACGACGTCAAATGCTTTCTTGAAGTCAATGAAAGTGCAGTAGGTTGATTTATATGAGAAAGAGAATTGAGAATAAATATCTTCAATTAAAATAGATAATGGCATCAAAGTGTTTTTACCCTCTTGAAATCCATATTGTCCTGATGGAATGAGATTGAAAATATTTGTCTTTAATCGCAAATTTAGCAATGAGGTCAGGACCTTCAAGGGACAACAGAGAAGGGCAATACCACGGTAGTTATTCGGATCTTGCGCAGAACCATTTCCTTTATATAATAATTTAAATATACAATCTCTCCATCGAGAAGGTATACAGCCAGATTTCAAACATAGATTAAACAGTTGTGTCCAGAAAGGAAGTAAAATATCCAGGGAATAATACAAATGTTCATTAGTAATATTATCTAAGCCAGGGGATTTCTTCGTTGATGTTTTGAGAATTGTTTCTAAAACTTCTTCCTCAGTAAATAAGTGGTTGTACCAAGGTAAATTGTTTGAGTCTAAAATCAAATTATTTACGTCAATATCATCGAAATTGAGCTCTGGAGGCTTGTCATTTGGATCAAGCAGAGATTTGAAATGGGTTGAAAGGGTAGAGATCGGAATTGGAGCAGAAAATTGATTTGTTTGTTTAGTAAATAGTAACCATGGCTTTTTATTAACTTTTTCCAAAATGTCACAAATTGATCGTTCTGTGTGATTATGCTTTTTCTCCTTTATCAATTTCGTGTATTTTATTCTAGAATTCATATACTGTTTTCGAATAATTACATTTGTTGGCTGCTCTTTGATATTGTTAAGTAGCGACATAGTAAATGACTTAATTTCTCTGCATTCTTCATCAAACCATGGCTTGTGAAAATTGGGTTTAAAGTTATAAACTGGACAACAATCAATTAATGCTTTTTCAATGCAGAGCAGAGATTCGTCAATGTTATTATTATGCAGATTAGTTGTGGCACTTTTAAGCATCGGATGATCAGTTAATAATTCTACGTTGACAGTGCGCTTTAGATTTGGTTTGCAATATTCTTCGGCTGGAGGATTTTCCGAAAAAAAGTTAAAATTTGTTTGAACTGGTTGATGTTTTCTGTGAATTTCAGTTGTAATAAAATGGGTATGTAAATGAAAAGGGGGCAAGTTGGTAAAAATTAGGTCGATTGTACTATTTCCATGAGGTCCAATATAAGTGGGTTTGAAAGGGTCATTTATCATGTAGAAACCAAGTAAAAATAAGCCTTCAATTAAAAATCTACCTCTACTTGATGAATCTGTTCGGCAATTAAAATCTCCACATATAACCATTGGTAAATCGTTCTTAATAGAGGATAAAATAGATGTAATTTTCTCAAGAATAGAAGAAGTGTCACTCTTAGGAGGGAAATAAAAACAAAATATATTAAAAAAATCTGTGGTCAGACCAATCCATCTTTGACCGCAACCTATTTCGATTGGATTTAGATAGCCTTTACAGAGAATAAGTAATCCTTCTCTGGGACACTTAGAATTTCCAGAAGGTAGTTTAGCAGGGGATATAAATTGATAGTAATCGGGGAATTCTGTTGGATATAATGTTATAAATGTTTCAGTAAGTAGTATGATAGATTGATTAAATATTTTATTATGAGGATATGTATTCAAAATACCATTTAGACCTTCAACATTCCATAATAAAATCGATACCTCAACTTTACTTGATGATAGTGCAGTAGAAATATTTGATGGTTGAATTGATTCAATTTCATTTTGATCTACTATTGGTTGTCAATTGGAGATTTGTGGGACATCATCATAAACTTTGTCATGAAACTCTATAATTTCGCCTCTTTTTATTAAAAACCGTTTCTCTGGCTCTTGCTCCCGTCTTTCCCGTAAATTGCAGCGTAGCAGATAGTTCGCTTCTTCCTCAGCACGAGTGAGATCTGGTCCCAAGTAAACATTTGACCACCGGGCTTTTGTTCTCAATTTCCTTGCGTTTTTAAGTAACTCTAAACGTTTCTCAGTTGTTAATGTAACTATCAGTTTTTGAGTTTTTCCATTTGCAGTTGTTGCTTCCTTACCCACACGTTTCGTTTTGAACTTGATAGATGTGATATTAACATCAAGATCAACGGCAATTTCTCTCACTATTTTTTCATCAACGATTTCTGAAGTCAAATTGTTGTCAGTATGGCATTCTAAACCTGTGATTATTATATTATGCTCTTTATATTTCTGCATTGCTTGTTCTTTGTTCACCTGTTTTAGTATTACTGCAGTATTTATTTGGGCTGCATCATTTAAAGTAGACTTTAAGGCTGAAGAGTAACTTTTCGTCGTCACCTGTTGATTTTTCTCTTTTAATTGCGTAATTTCGTTTTTTAACGATTTTAATTCAGTTTGAAGTTGTTTAATAGTACAATCATTTTGTTGGGATATCAGCAGTTGTTGTTGTTTTATGTTCTTAATTTCGGCTTGTAAATTAGTTATAACTGGAATTAGATTTATAACATCTCTTAACTCTGTAGATTGCTGGTTTGCGAGGACGTTTGAATCGTTGACATTAATATCTGCTTCTACTACGATATCGGCAGTGCTCGAGTTCTTGCCTCCTTCTGGGACGCAACATGTTTCCATAATGGCGTCTCTTGACATCTCCTCGTGGTTTGTAAAACATTCAGTAATGGCAGGGAAGTGTAAGCTAGAAAAGTCTTGCAAGCCTACAATGTTGGACACAGTTACTCTACCAGATGACCGAAACTTGAATGAAAGATACTTCTTCTTGTGGTGTATGTCCCTGCAGATATTCACAACTGTTGAGTGCTCTATAGTAGATCGGCTTCCACTGCCTTCGTCTCTCTGGGTTATGTTTGCATTCAAATCTTCGTCGATAAAGAACCCATTCGCTGGGAAATACACCAGAACCATCTTTTTCCAACTATGAGGATCTGATGTGTTGAAAGATAAACTTATTTCCTTACCCAAACGTTTGTTACTTGACAATATTGTTGTCGTAATCTCTTCGGACGACATGTTTACGCTCCTGTGACGACCGGTAAGCAACTGAAATTGTATCTTATCTTAATATAATATATGTAATTTGTTTAATTGATGTTGTTAAATCCAGTGTTAAGCACACCTTTGAATCGCATGTATTTTCTTTCAATAATAATGTGATAAAAGCAAGTGTATAATAGTTTCTCTAGAAATTTTTACGAGCAAATCAAAACATGTCTGACCGCCATAAAAATAGATAGATAGATAGATAGATAGATAGATAGATAGATAGATAGATAGATAGATAGATAGATAGATAGATAGATAGATAGATAGATAGATAGATAGATAGATAGATAGATAGATAGATAGATAGATAGATAGATAGATAGATAGATAGATAGATAGATAGATAGATAGATAGATAGATAGATAGATAGATAGATAGATAGATAGATAGATAGATAGATAGATAGATAGATAGATAGATAGATAGATAGATAGATAAACGTATTTATTTCACCCTAATGCAGGGTAGTCAAAATTTAAGATAAGTACAGTATAAAAGTTAAAATCTAATTGGTTAATATAGCAAATTTAGTATAATATTTGATATGTGTTGATCAATGATCAATTAGTATTATTATTATTATTAATCATTATTTTTATTTTTATTTATTTATTTATTTATTATTATTTTTTTTTTTTTTATTCATTTATTATTATTGTTTTTTATTCATTTTTTCAAGAATCTTTCAATTTTACAAATTGCATGTATGATGTGATCATTTTACATTTGATGATGTGATATCTATCATTTGCTTCCATGCCACATTGTTTACAGATACATTGTGTTGATGGATTGTGAAATTTTTCATTGATACAGATGAGGTGATGGAAACCATGAACAGAAAGACGTGTAATAAAGTTTCTATTTGGTTGCTGACATGATTTCCACCCTTCTGATAAAAATGCAGGCGCCATTAGAAAGCCAGACTGTTCTAATTTGTTTGCCTTTTCTAGTATATGTGCAGCATGATCTTGAATGACTTTTTGTTGGAAGGGGAAGTTAGTTTTGACTTCATCAAAGAATGTTGATGTGCCAGCCATCATGAAGCACAGAGTATTTGATGAACGTGGCGAAATACCAAGAACACGCTTCAAAAAGTTTGCTTTTATCTTGTCTAGCTCCAATACGTTTGATAATGATAAATATGGTGAAATTAAATTTAGGCCATATGTGATAGAAGGTTTAATTTTCATGTCAAATATTTTAATAGCTGTCGAAACGGATACAAGCTGTAAATATTTAATGAGGCCAATGGTTGCTAACAATTTATATTTTTTGTCTGTGATATGTTGAGTGAATACCAATGAAGTTTGTAGAACAATGCCAAGGTAAGTGTAACTTTTAACTATTTCAATCTCCTCGTTTCTGTAAATAAATTTGTCATCAGACTTCAACCGGCCACCTTTTCTGAACTTAATAATTTTGGTTTTGTCTAGGTTGACTGAGAGACTGTTCGTATTTGACCAAGAAGACAGAGCATCTAGTGCATTCTGAATTGACACAGGAGATGTAGAATAAAGAGCCAAATCATCAGCATAGAACAGAAATTTAAGATTAGAAATATTTCGAAACACATCAGCCAGGTCGGCAATAAATAAAATGAAAAGTGAAGGTGACAGACTATCGCCTTGAATTACTCCATGTCTTTGGATAGATAGATAGATAGATAGATAGATGTAAACGTATTTATTTCACCCTAATGCAGGGTTGTCAAAATTTAAGATAAGTACAGTATAAAAGTTAAAATCTAATTGGTTAATATAGCAAATTTAGTATAATATTTGATATGTGTTGATCAATGATCAATTAGTATTATTATTATTATTAATCATTATTTTTATTTTTATTTATTTAGATAGATAGATAGATAGATAGATAGATAGATTATCAATCAAGTAAGTTACCTTTCTTGCATTTTGATCATTTAACTCCCACTCTGCCTTCCTTTTTCTTGCTTGCCAATTTGCAGGTAGCTTCTTTCGTTGATCTTCTTCAACCATTTCCTGGTGATTCAATTTTCTAGCTTCATTCTATACAAATGAAAATTAAAATTCCAGTAATGTTAAACTCTTCAATTGCTATAGCAATCAAAACTTAATTTATGACATAATTTTCAAAAGTGTGATTTATAGATGTTTTCAATTAACAGGAACTTGACAATTAAAAACAAAACATTAATTTAAAAAGCCTGTAGAAATCAGAGATCGTTAGAATCTTGTTTAAAAATACTGTGAGGGAGCAGCAAGGGGAGATCGGCATGGTCATAATTAGGCTGTTCAAAACATGAAAGTTTGAGAGTTGAATTGCATTCTCAATGTTATTGTTTTTGTGGGTAAAAAAGTCATAAGTGCAAAATTTGAGTTCAAAAAATGTTGGGAAATGGGCGCTCAATGCCCCTCCAAATTAATACATAAAGTCAAAGGAGAAAATGCTTCAAAATTTCAAAAAATATACTTTAAATATCCGCAAAGTATTTTTGAATAATTTGAAATGTATATGAAGGTAACAATCTCAGAAATATTACTGTGGCAATTAAAAGTCTATTGGATGAGACCCTATACTGAAATTTGTGTTTTAAATGATGCATTTGAATGTATGGCTTACGATGTGAATTTGACAATGAACATGTCATACAAGTGTGTGGTTTTCTGTTCTGTGAAGGTGTTGACAGATTCTAATTTCAATTTACTATGATTTGTCAAAGAATTATTGGAAACTGTTTGTAATAAAAAAATTATATGGACAGAGGTTTTTGTACATTTTTGTTTGGAAGTAGGAAAATAGCAATGATCCAAAGTTGGAGAAAAACTAAATCTGTCAACACCTTTCTATTTCACACCTATTTTTAGTTTTACAGAAAACCACACACTTCTATAATCTGTCAAAATCACATTGTAAGCCATACATTCAAATGAATCACTTTGAAACAAAAAATTTCTGTATAGGTTCTCATCCAATAGACTATTAAATGCGATAGTACTATTTCTGTCTTATGAGATTGTTACCTTTATAGACATTATTTAATTATATTATTTTGAAATTTTGGAGCATTTTCCCCCTTGACTTTGTGTATTAATTTATAGGGGCATGGAGAGCTCATTTCCCAACATTTTTTGAATTCAAATTTTGAACACCTATGATTTTCTTACCCACTAGAACAATAAAATCGAGAACGCAATTCAACTTTCAAACTATTGTTTGTTTGGACCAGTCTAATGGCTATCCTATGCTAAAATTAAAGGCCTGAATAGAAAAGAAGTCAACATTACATTAATGATGATTATATAACTTGAGCTTATCATGAAAACAACTTTGGCTTTGCGCTTAATGTTATAGACGGCAACAAAACTACCTTGCAGCACAAGTTTATGACATCTTAAAGTGGGAATAAACCCCCAGACTATCTTTACATATTTAGTAGAACCCGACGTGAAAAAAACAATGGCGTAATTTTTTTTTCGATCTGGAAATTATTTCTTGGTGAAAAATGCCTTCAAAGTGGTGTTTTGGCCCAAATGTCGCTGAGGGAAAAAAAGGGATTGGATCTAGCTTTATGACGACAAAGTCACAAGTCGTGTGGTTTTTCTAATAGACTTTAGATCGGATTAATCACGCGATGTTACGTTTGAGATGGCGTAGCTCTGTAACGGCAATCTATTTTTCTCTCCCACAAAACTGAGGTAAGGAAGAACATATAAACTCAAGAGTAGCAAAATTCCAGATGATTTAATGACTTTAAAGTTCACGAATTTGAAGAAAATAAATATCAGAAAATATTTCATTCGTAGCGCGCGTTATACAGATTATATTTTGACATATCATTCTCACACATATTTAACACATCAAAAGATTCTCTGGTGACCACAAAACTAGCTAAGTAGAATTTATTGTTGTAAGCATATGTCTGCACTGTAAATGGAGTGTTCTTTTGAGGGTAAAAATCATAATGTATGGTGGGAAACGCTATTAAGAACACCATAACCGTCGGTTTTATAGTCCTCTTTTCACAGAAGCGAAATCTGTCCATCTGATTTCTCCTCTCTGTAGAAAGGTATTTTGTGCAAAGTAAAGCACTTTATTACTGCATCCTATAAGCTACAGATTGTGACGACATGATGCTAACATGTTCTACTTTCTAGCCGAAGGAATGAAAAGACTGGTAAAATAATTTTGTGGCGTATGTAAAATAAGGAACGATATTTCATATTGCAAAACCCTAATTTTGTTAATCATATAACTTTGATAGAGAGGATAATAATTTATGCAATGAAGATATACCGCAAAACCGACAAATGATAGAATCTGCATTACTGTAGTTCTAGTGGCTCTAGTATACGGCTGTAAACTTGAATAAGAACGTCCGAGTCCTCTAACATGTTTGTACTATTTTCCGATATTTTATAGAATTTTATAGTGTAATGTACTGAAGAATTTTCAATGGTTTTTTAAATATTGAATGCTTGGTGAATTAATGATGAACACTTTGTTAGACTATTGAGTATAATATATCTATCTATACAGTCGTATAAACTATACGATTACATGGTTTAAGTTTTACTAGACAAACATCAATTTCAAACTTAAACGTTGAAATGATAATTGAAGAATGTCTATTTAATGTTTTAGTAATACTTAATTAAATCCGAAAATGTACAATTAATACTTTGCAGTACCAACTATCTCGAGGAAAAGTCGTCTGTGCATGCCCTTGCAAATCAAGTCAGTTTACATTCAAATTTAGATCATCGAAAGGATATCCTGTAGAAATCTTTACTCAAGAACAACTTGCAGATCATAGAGTTAAAAATAGTTAAAACTTATATAGAGTAAGATCAAGCTATTTTGAAGGGTACGTGTCTACTAATTAAGATTTGAGAAGTACTGCGGTCACACAGAATACGTAACTAATATGTGTCACTAGACTAGTCACAAAGGAACAGTCGCACCGCCTGACATTTGTGTTAATCCGCAATCTATATCAGATTCATCGCGCTTAATGACGCTACGAGAAATTATTTCGACCGAGCGTTTCAATAGATTTTATTCTGCTCCTGAAATCACAAATTGCATTTTTTTTACGTAATTCGCGAGTTTATATGTTTGTTCATGGCTCAGCCTTGTCAGAAATT
This sequence comes from Haliclystus octoradiatus, assembly GCA_916610825.1. Classification (NCBI taxonomy): domain Eukaryota; kingdom Metazoa; phylum Cnidaria; class Staurozoa; order Stauromedusae; family Haliclystidae; genus Haliclystus; species Haliclystus octoradiatus. The sequence goes on from OU744451.1 coordinate 10,640,302, forward strand.
TTTTTTGCGTGACTTCTCGGAGCTAGGTCACCTCAAAGATTACGTCGCGTGATCAGCCCACTCTTGAGTCTGTTAGACAAACCGCACGACTTGTGACTTTGTCGTCATAAAGCTAGATCCAATCCCTTTTTTTTCTCAGCGACATTTGGGTCAAAACACCACTTTGAAGGCGCTTTTCACCAAGAAATAATTTCCAGATCGAAAAAAAAATTACGCCATTGTTTTTTTCACGTCGGGTTCTACTACATATGTAAAGATAGTCTGGGGGTTTATTCCCACTTAAAAAGTAATCATAAAATGGAACTTCCATAACAGTAATAATAGTAGGCTAACATGTTATAAACAACAACACATTTTGAAGAGATACATCTGTAAACATTTATCAGAACAATGTTGATTGGTCGATTTGAATTTAAAACCTGAAGAGAACAAATGTAAGAAAAGTCATTGTTACTTAATGTAAAAGTAGCAATAACTTACCCTTCTCAGATGTAACTCTTTCAATTTATTCATCATTCTAAATTTTGATTTGCCAGAGCCAGACATATCCTTCTTCTGAGAAACTGCTTCAATATCTGAGTTTTCATCATGTTCTGGTAGGACTTCCTCGCTGGAACCAGTAACCTATCATACATAAAATCATTTGAGATAATAAAGAGGTCTGCAAAATACGGCTAGATCTGGATTCTGATCTCAAACCAGCTGTAGGCTGGATGATGTCGAATTAGAATTCAGCAGCAAACAAAGAATAGTATCAGAAACCAATCTATAAAATAGAATAGAATAGAATAGAATAGAATTTTATTTCAACCACATGATAAAAAAAATATTTACAGACTAAAGACATTGATTTATGAAATATGATATACAGTGGTTGACGTCATCTCGTAAGCAAAATTTGCTTGTCTATTGAGAGACGCTATAGAGTTTATGAATGACATGGGTAAAAGATTAAAATAAAAATGGTGAATTTAAACTACAGTAAAGAAAATTCAAAAATTAATTGTAATTAAGAAGTTAACATACTATACAAAAAAAAAATAATACAATTTAACAACATATGTAACAGTTTTTGTAAGTGCAAACGGAATAGTAGGATTTTAAAATGTTCTTTCGAATATAGTTGATGAAAGTATTAGACGATGAATATAAATTTTCAGGAAAGGTATAAGTGAAACCATTCCAAAGTGTTGGGAATCTATAATTTGGTAATGATTGTAGCATTTTTTTAGTTACAAAAGGAACTTCAAAGACATTCAACTTTCTGAATCTGGATTCAAAAAAATTAAACATTGATAGTAAAAACGATGGGACAGAATCATTGGCAATTAACAGTCTATGCATTGAAGAAACCACCTTTAAATTGTATAAATCTTTGAATTTCAAGATACCTAAATATTTCATCAGTGGTTCGGCATGGGATAGGTACTTTGCGTTCATTATAATCCTCACACACTTTTTCTGCAACAACTCTAACCGTGAAACATTTGCATGACCCCAGATCAAATAGCATGATTATTAATCAATAGAAACATTAGAAAATTTATTGAGCTCTGTAGCCTGATTTAAATGTTGCAACCATCAAAAGTAAACACATTCAAAGATTTTATAGTTGACAGAAAACCAAATGTTATCGCTACTAATTTCAGAAACATGGTTCCACTGGGCAGACAGGTCAGATGAAGCAATTGTTAACAATATTTATTTTCCTGCTTTTGTTATGCATCATCATCCTCATATCCATTATATAAGTGATTGTTTTGTTCTGAATGTTAAAAAATAATTAAAGTAGCATATCTATCATACTCAGTAGGGCATTGCAATATCTATTTATTGACTTTGTTAATGCAAATAGTGCTTTTCCAGTTGTTATCATGGCTGACTTTAATTTCTCTTGTACAGACTGGTCAATCCCAAAATCATATGGATCATCAAATTCTCTTATGTTTCTAAATGGCATTGTTCACAATGGTCTTTTATAAATTTGCAGATTCGCCTACCAGAAATAATGACATTTTTGATTTTGGTATATGGTTCTCAAGCAGGGTTCGATAAAATGGAGGATTCCAGGACAGAGATTCCCGGAAGGCTGGAGGAATATCGGAAGGCAAGCATCATTTTTTTAAAATTACAGTACTACAATTTCAACAATTAAATGAAGTTCAGCTGATTGTTCTAAAAATTATTTAATAAATGTAAAGTTGTTCTACATGAAATATGTAAAATAAACTGAATAAATGATGATAAGATAATACTTTGAATGTTTGTTTCATCGTTTTATAGCTACAGGTATTCATAATTTGTGACCTAATAGTCAGACCTCCAACTGTTTTGAGCTGAAATAGCCTACCTCCATAGCAACATAACAGTAAAAGTTGATTGACGACAGCTAAATTGCACAACATTGAATTCATAAAATTATTTAGCGTTCCCACAGGCGACTGTGACTTATTACATCATATATCATCATCGCGACACGCATATAACGAAACAACACCATTCAGCGTTAAAGTGTATATCCCGGATATTGGGAGATTGCTTCTTTAGATAGAGAAAAATTTTCTATTCGGACATGATCTTCCTGTGTTTTTACTTTACGCAATCATTTCTCCTTCAAACATGCAGTCAAAGTGACGATTTTGGGTTAATTTTGTGTCTCACTCTTTTTCCTCAAACAGGAACCCGTATATTTTCAACAAGAGAGTTTACACCGGAAAAAACACTAAACATTTTACTTATTTGTCTCTAAAAAAAAACCGCTAAACCAAATGACAATCTGCATTCGGAATGAAATTTTCTACGTTCAGCTAAAGATTTAGAGCTATATTTGATCAATAGTCAAGATACAGGTAAAGAGATATAAGCCTCTAGAGTCTAAAGTTTTTAGTTTTGGATTTTTCTCACTCAAGTGCTCACACGATTAACACCTCTTTACAACTTCGTCTAAGCATAGTCGGCATAGTTGATGTGTATTAAAAATAGTCACATACCTTCAATAACCAGCAGCGATAACCTGCTTAGATGAAGTCGTAAAGAGGTGCTAGTCGCGTGAGCACTTGAGTGAGAAAAATCCAAAACTAAAAACTTTTGACTTTAGAGGCTTATATCTCTTTACCTGGATCATGAATATTGATCAAATATAGCTCTAAATCTTCAGCTGAACGTTGAAAATTTCATTTCGAAAGCAAATTGTCATTTGGTTGAGCGGCTTTTTATTTAGAGACAAATAAGTAAAAAGTTTAGTTTTTTTTTCGGTGTAAACCCTCTTGTGGAAAATAAATGGGTTCCTGTTCGAGGAAAAAGAGTGAGACACAAAATCGTAACTTTGACTACATTTTTGAGGGGGAAATGCTTGCGCTAAGTAAAAATACAAGAAGAACATGTACTGATAGAAAATTTTTCTCTATCTAAAGAAGCAATCTCCCAATATCCGGGATATACACTTTAACTTCTCTATCAAATAAGTATTGTTTCATGGTCTACTGGATTTCTATAAGTAATCTACAATTCTACATGTTCTGGCCTGTGTGTACACTACTGTATCCTCTGACATAATTGATAATGAAGTGGATAATAACTAAATACAATAAATTGAAAAATGTGTGAGTAGATATATCAGGGCAGATTCCCAGACTGGAAAGTTTGCTGTTTGCAGCAAAGATCTTGGCCGCGAAATTCCGAAAAGCTGTGAATAACATGTAAGTAGGGGAGACCGGGGTCACTTTGGACGCAGGTGACTTCGGACAGAACGGTTTTAGTTTAAAAAAAATACAACCTCTCAGTACGTTAAATACAAAGGTAAAACATACCTATTGCCAAAATTTTACATAATTTCATCAAGTAATAAATAAGTTACTATGATTTGAAACTTTGTCCCGCTTTTGTGTATTATTTGTTCTCGAAGAAAAAGTTTGACGAAGAAAATCCACGCAACCAACATGTTGATATTTGGTACCATTTTGAAGCCAGTGACGTTGTGTGCCTCATACTGAAGTTTCATGCATGTGCGCTTTGAAAATTCAACTGCAGAATGATATTCTTCAATGTTTATGAACAAGGTGACTACGGTCAGAGCGTCATAACATAGCAAAGCGATGAAGAAGTAGAATATCAAGATGTGAAACAATGGTAAATCCAAAATTAAGTGGGTGTCACGTTTCTTATTCTATTCAAGTTTGACACGCTCCAGCTGTGATGTTGTGTAAGCATTTCAGAGCAAGCGTGATCCGTCGGCTTAGAATATATGGAAATAATATGGTCTAGTTAAATAGAATATCAAATTGTGGATGAAAAATCAAGCATGAAGTGCATTTAATTACAGATATGTTTTAATTTATATGTGTCGAAGAGTTTGGTTTACTCTTGTTGATTTACGAGCATGTTTTGTTTTCGTTTGGGGCCGCTGAGTTATCACTTGAATATACGGCTTTCGATGACTATTTCGATGCGCTAAAGAAATTATAAATATTAGTATGGTTTGTAATTTATGAATAATTTCATCGATTTCTCTGAGTAGATGAATGATAAAGCTTTCGATTGATGTCAATAAACATTTGTTTTGTGCATTGTTGAGAGTTTAAATTCACTGTCCAGAGTCACCCCAGTCTGGCCGAATTCACCCCGCTCAACTAGGGGTAAAAGAATGATTAAATACTCGGCACTCAAATATATTTCATTTTCCAACAAGTTACCCTTTTAAACATAGCACAATAGCTATTAAATGATATACGATTTATTTGTTTCGAGCGAAAAATAAAATGAAACCAAAAAGCGTCCGATGTGTACCCGGTCTCCCCTAGATTGTTTGTGTTAAAGAAAGTCAGTTGAAGTGGAGATCACAAGAGATCATAACAAATTGCCTAAATATGAGATTCACCCGCGCAAAATTACACCAGAATTTGGCTACCAGCCGCACATTTTCGGAGGAAAAATACGACCTGGGCAGCGCACAATGCATTCGTTCCAATATGAGTCTATTCTAAATTCAATCTAGCTCCTCCTCTGCTCTCCCATATATTTCAACAACCAAATCGACCAAGACAAGATATCACACCCATAATGACATATACATCAAGTCAAGCCATCGCCACTCATTTCAATATGCTGGTGCTCACAAGTGGAATGTTGTTGTTGTTGTTACATTTATTTGCCAGTATACCAAAAGTACAAGGTGTATAGCAATTATTATACATTGTATCATAGTCATCATTTTCTATAATTATATCATTGTCATTATGATTATTTACATACTGTATCATATAATGTCACATGTCTATAAAATTGTGACTTGATTACTTATCGAAACTATTACAGAATTACGTTTTACTAATGGAGATAAGACTGTCGTATAATGTTTTACGTGTCTTGAAGGAAGAAAGAAGAAAGCTACCAAGGAGATAGCTAATACATAGAGGAGGATTTGAGAAAAGAGTGACCAATTTTTCTTTCATTGGTTTCAAGGCAAAATCTTCCCATTTTACAATAAAACTCCTTACGGAGGGTAGCGTTGATCGCACAGAAAAAGAGAAGATGAGCTTTGTCCTCTATATTGCCGTTGTTGCAGAATCTGCATGTTCTAATATGTCTAGGCTCCTGGTTGTATCGTCCAGTTTGTATTCTTAGTGTGTGTGAGCTAGTTCTTAATTGTGTAATGGCATTTCTTCGCCCAGTATTTGTTAAAAAGAGGTAAGATTGAAATTCAAATTTCCTACCGATTCTGTCAGCAAAATTATCTTTTTCTATTTCAACAATCTGGTGGTTTGAAAATCTCTGGACATATCTATTTTCTAGCGCAATTTTTATCAAATTCATCAGATGCTTTTGAGTAGAATGATCTACCGTCTACAATGAAGTAGGTTTCCAAAAGGAAAAGTTTCAAAAGTCTCTTTGAGAAGCAATTAAATACCAATACAATTACAGCATCTAATAACTGTTAAGTTTCGTATTTAATTAACCTTGTAGCTGTATATATATATATATCTATGTATTATTGTAATCAATTTTTAAATGTTTATTCTCTAGTTTATTACGTAAATCAGTCCTGTGAAAAAAGTTATTGTAAAACTTATCAGGTTCTGAATAAATGATTATGATGATAGTGTTCATTTGTAGGGTTTATGATTTGAAGAGGATCGATTTACTACGCCCTTTTTGTATATAGTCTCCGCCGTAGCCATAGAGGTATAGGGCCTAAGATAACATCGACAATTGTGTAGGTGAAACACATCGTTCCCCTACTTCCAAGTCTGCAGATTATGGCAATGGCGCACCCGAGATTCAACGATATTTAGATATTTTACGGTCAAACGTCAACAAAGTATTTGATTGTTCGCACCAGAGATCTCGACGAAACTGCCTTTTTCTGCAGATTGGCCTACTTCTAAAATTGGGATATCATATAGCCTACTGCTCCATTAATCTAGTGAACTATTGCGTAAGCAACACTATAATATACCACACTGGAAAATTTCGTACTTGATTTTCAGAATGTACACAGATAATTAGATGTTTGGATTGATGATTCCCTCTGTGTCGTATTAAAAATTGGGATATCATATAGCCTACTGCTCCATTAATCTAGTGAACTATTGCGTAAGCAACACTATAAAATACCACACTGGAAAATTTCGTACTTGATTTTCAGAATGTACACAGATAATTAGATGTTTGGATTGATGATTCCCTCTGTGTCGTATTAAAAATTGGGATATCATATAGCCTACTGCTCCATTAATCTAGTGAACTATTGCGTAAGCAACACTATAATATACCACAAATGGAAAATTTCGTACTTGATTTTCACTTTTTCAGAATGTACACAGATAATTAGATGTTTGGAATTGATGATTCCCTCTGTGTCGTATTAAATTAAGCGTCGGGACGCCTCACCTCACCTCACTCACTGTTAGTTGAGTGAGTCAAATGAAATCAAATTTTTAATAGCCTAGCGTAACATAAATAATCTTTATAATAATTGTTTATCACAAGTAAGTCCCGGATAACTCAATTTAATTAAAAAGGGATACGTAACAAATATATGGTGCTCCACTGGCCTAAAAATTATGATATTTCTTATTTACTTACAACGCAAACAGATCCATCCGCCATTGCTTCGTGTTTCTCAAAATGAAGTGAATAGTCTCTATTTCAAGAACTAATTTGCAGGCTCGGGCTAGCCTCATTCCATCACGGCAATGATCACGGCCCTCATTTTCTGATTTTCTGAGCGGCGCTTCAGTGGGGGCCGTGATGGAGTGAGGCTAAGGTCTGATGCTGGCGGTCCCCATTCCTAATGCAAGCTTGTATCACAAGCAACAGTTGGTAGTAGCCATGTTATTCAAGTACCCCAGTTATTCAAGTTTCCAATATTACGTTCTGATGTGATTTGTTTTGTAGGCCTAATTATACTAATTAATAATAGTTATTTTAATTATCACACCAATGGCAAATTTCTTATACCAAGAAAAAGATGTAATCATCATTGATGCAAAAAGAACAGCAATTGGAAGTTTGAATGGATCAATCAGCTCATTGAAGGCTCATGAGTTAGGGACTGCAGTCATTAAAAATGTGCTGTATGTAAATGAAATACAGCCTTCAACAATTGACGACGTTATCATGGGGCAAGTTTTTACTGCTGGTAATTGCATTGCCTATTCTTATATCTTTTTAATTAATTCTTGTTAGTCTATATGGGGTAATTTGTGTAGCTAATCAGTTATAGGACTCTGGTTAGGATTTATGATCTAGCCTATCCCTAGGCCTATCTATCCCTATCGGCTGCTCAGCCAAGTCGTCAAATCTTTTACCCAAAAGGTGACCCTTTCAACTCAGTGATCAGTTTCTAGCTTGGAGCCAACTCCAAGAAAACAATTAGGAAAAAAGCCCAGTGGAACTAGTCCTTTCTCAGAACCCTCAACCTGGTTTGACAAAATATATAGAGATTTCTGCAAAGGCGCCCTGAAGGACTATATCCATTCACGGATAACCATTCCATATCCTATTTCCATATAAGAAAATAGATATTCTGCATACATTCTGTTATCATAACATCTCATTTCTATGGATAAAATATGCCCACTTTAAAATAGCCTCCTTAACAATATGAAAGCCAAAGTCACATTTGTACATATTTACTCACGATTTTACTAAGGCACAATCATTACAATATTTATTATTGACTGTTTTTCGTCATTTCAGAGACGAAAAGCTTATGTTGTTAAACAAAATATGTTATAACTTGTAAATTAATTGATTGTTTATAAGAATTGAGCATAATATCAAATAAGCGGAAGGATTTGGCCGAAATCTAGAGAACGGGAGAATAGTGTCGAATTAGGGAGACTCCCGATAGGTTGGGAGGGTTGAGTGCTCTGCTTTTCTTCAAGGTTATCTAGAAACACAAACATGTAAATTCTGTTTTAACCGATTCTCAAAATTCTTTCTGCATAGTATAGTGGGGCAGATAAAGGTTCAAAATCAGCAATATACCGCAAATTGTGATACGAGTATAATTTTAGTATCAAACGAAAGATAATTGTTTATACTACAAATAGAGCCCGTGACCCCATCCAGATTCAGCCTGAGTGCCGAGAAAATGGCATCCAAATTTTGGTTCCACCTACGTCCGTTTCACTGAAAAATTGCGAATGTGGTGAAATATTTTTGAATAGAATACACATAATTACTAATTTTATTATTATAATGATATGATTAAAACTCCCACTTTCGTTCTACAGCAATATTTTGTGTAAAACTATATCATTGTGCAATATGATAAATATGCGCATGCGCAGTACAAATTTCAGAATTTCGGAATTTTGCGTTATTAATGATTATTTATGTAGTATTGATATTGAATTGGCTTAGGGACTGAAAAATTGATGTTTTTCTACACAATCAAGACATTTTCTATTCAATTAGCACTTATTATGTATGTCTATCCCGATATGTGTAAACAAATTATATCAAAGGTGAAAATATAGGGCTTTTGCCTCCCACATTTACTCTCAGTATACCATATCAAATTAAACAAGTATACCGGTAAGAATAGAAATATGCTACTACAATTAGAATGATGGAATGATCATACGCCAGAAACGTAATTATGGTTTTTATTAGGATATATTTTTAAGTTAAGTATTGAAAGTGCAGCAATACTAATTTAGATTTACAATATGTAAAGAATACTTGGAAGCAGAAACAGTTATTGAATAATTCGTTTTTCTGGCAATGCTTTTTATCTTGTTCATACTCTGCTTTTTGGCGATTATTGTTATTTTTAATAATTTTATAATGAAGAATCTTTGGTCTGATTTTCCTTTCTTCATCTCTTTCACTAGGCACGAGTTCCATGCCAGTGACGAGGATCCAATCCTTTAAATTAGTAGCAGACGCCTATATAAACTTCATGTGCTCTGACCACAGCCGTAACTACAGGACTTTGACTGGGGTGTTTAGTCAATTTCGTCCGAAACAAAGGTGTGGCATTTGCATATTTGAGAGCTTCGGTATTGTAATTTCTGTGTACATTTTGCAATTTTTCGTCTCAAAATTGCCCGAAATTTGATTCAAAACTTAGTATGGGAGTGTGAAGTCTATCTAATGAATGCAACAATTGTGTACAAGTTTAGCGACAACATAAAAACCATTCTGTGCATAACATATCAAATGATTTGAAAGCAGATATTCTCGTAATTGTTGGGTAAGTAATGACTCCATGACTTTACATCTGTGGAGGTACGCGACATTAAGTCGGGTATGGCACCGAGAAGCAGGACCGACGAGAAACCGTGCCCTTCCCAATAGAAAACTGTTTCTAAAAATATAATCTCATAGCTGCAATTACAATTTAGCAACAATTTATAATTTGCATAGCCCCAGGCTATCGCTTAACCTCCTCTAGGTTACCCTGTCCAGAAGGGCTATTTTACCGCCTGTTTTGACCGCCTGTTTAGATTTTAGATGGGAATCTTTTCCCACGTTCAAGTAACTACAACGGCACAGCATGACATATAGGGAGACGATTTGGCCCTCATCTTTTTACCAGTTTCGTTTTAGTATCTTCAGCTTTTCGAAAATTAAATAACAGATAAGGAACTGCAGCTGAATTTAATCTCGATATAGTATTACTACTGGAATGTCATGTGTACTGCAAATGGTGATTGGTATCCAAAGCTATCTGTTGGTGCGCTTGTGACTTGCGTAGATGAAATGACAACGTGGCTGGTCCACCAGAGTCTGTTTATATGAATATATTGTCTCGCCAAGGTGGGATATCCCGCTCATGAAGTAAAATCTCAATTGAAAGTCCATTATGATGATATAGAAGTTCTTCATATGAATATAGACTTGGTTGTGCCACACGTCCTTTCTTCTGGGCTAGCGCACCAAATAGAGATATCAGGAGTTCAATCACCATTGACAGTAAACTTATATATAACATTCCAGGTAATTGCATTGCTATTCATTTCATATTCTATTCCCATGCTATATCTTCGCTTCCAAAGTTTGATATTTGAAAATGAAAGCGGTTGTCAGAGGTTGAAAAAGATAGACAAACGTTCACCAGGCTGTAACCGGACTGGACGAAGGAGAAGACTTCCATACAAACAGGACGCTTGGCAGGCGTTCAAGTCCAGAGGCAACCGAAGCATTTATACATGAAATAAATGTTATCGACTTTAAACAGGACATTATAAAATATCTCTTCAGCACTAGGCTCATATCAGCTTGGTTTGGCGAAAAATGTAAACAATTATTGAGCATCAACTTTAGCTGACACTCGATATTAATAACTTCTTTAAGCATGGGTATGGTTAGAAGTATTTGCAGATATACGCTAGAGATAGATAGATGTTTAATTAATCATGTAAAACACTTAACAATAATAATATGCAAATCGACATAGTTGAAAGTTAATTAGTGATACATAATAACTCTAATCCCTGAAGCAATCAATGCTTGTTTATTTGGGATACCTGTGAATTTATAAAATGATTAACGAAATAATTTGTAAAATTTAAAACAACATTTGAATAAGAATAGTCAACAATGACAATGATAATAATAGTGATACTAAATATGGCTAAAAGAATAAAATAAATTATAAAATACTAACTACTTAATATAGTATACCGTGTTCTATGCAATCCGATAAAAGCCATGGATGAAAACAATTGTCTTTGGATAATAACAAGGTTGAAATATACAATTTTTAATTAAACTCCTTGTCTGCGGCGCACTTTTCCGAACTTATAATTCACTTCTTGTGTATCTATAGACCTTCAGCTAATCAAGGTTTAGTAATTTTTGCAGCTTAAAATGAGATGAACTGGTCATCAATTGCGATTAAAATACGCAAAGTTGAGGAAGCCGAAGGCTGAGTTGCCCCAGGCGCAGGCCGCAAGCCCAAGGCTGGCTTATACGAGCAGTCACTGACATAGTACGTGATCGGAAAGTCGTATTCAAACAAATCTTACATTAGCAGCCATTTGAAAAAAATATTCTAATTGATAAGTATTATATATAGTAAGAACAAGGACATCATTATAAAATGTTTTTCTTAACTGATATAGTTTACATAGCGTAATTAAACCAGGTATATAGCACTATATAATTATGATTCTGATAATGTTTTATTGTCATCTTCATAAAAATGCTAAAACATAGTAAAAGTACCTTGCTTATGCATATATAAAACTATTTTTATAGCCTTCTCAGCTAATTTAGCATCAATACTTCATTTAATAGGCCTTATTAAGGCTAAATTTCTGTAATTCAGAAATTGACTCTGCGCATGCGCAAATTGTAGAATTGCGCAATACCATAGATAAAAACAATATTTTGCTGTAGAACGAATTTGGGAGTCTTAATAATAGTATTACAATAATAAAAATAGCAATTATGTATATTCTACTCAAAAATATTTCACCACATTCGCAATTTTTTAGCAAGACGGACGTAGGTGGAACCAAACGTTGGATGCCATTTTCTCGGCACTCAGGCTGAATCTGGGTGGGGTCACGGGCTCTATTTGAAGTATAAACGATTATCTTTCGTTTGATACTAAATTTATACTTGTATCACAATTTGCAGTAAGATTTCCGTTAGCTGCCCCACTAGTAGGCTAGACCTACAGTAGTCCCCTATGGTTTTGAAGAAACATTTGGGGCTGGTATGCATGCTAACAACATGTTGTTATTTTCAATTGTTATTTTGTAAAATTAACTTGAAAATAGCTGAACTTGAATCTAGCCGAAACGTTTTTCAAAATGATAATAAAATTTCAAAATTGCTACTATTGACTTTTTCATTGAAAGTAATAAGTAAACAACTTCTCATACAATTTTACAAATATTTTGTAAAAATAAAAATAACTTTTATTAATTTTATTTCACTTATCAAACTGTTTATTTATTATCTTATATAGATCAAATTTTATAGATTTCTTTATAGATCAAATTTTATAGATTTCTTATGCGTTGTTATCTTATATAGATCAAATTTTATAGATTTCTTAATGCGTTATCTTGCAATCCTGCAAAACGTGCCTATTTTGGCAACTGCTGTATTTTATGTAGGCCTACATGTAGTAGGATGCGAGTGGAAATAAATGAAATTATTATTATTATTATTATTATTATTATTATTATTATTATTATTATTATTATTATTATTATTACAAGGATTTGGCTTTATATCGAAAATCAAAATGATGAACAAGGTTCTTGTTTAGTGTTACTTTCGTTCAACATATCAATCGAACTGATCAAACTGTAACGCTTCTGCACATCATACTTTTTATACTGTTGATCACATAATGAACAATACATTAAAGTCCAGAACGTGATAAAATAATGAAACCAAAGTATGTAGTATAGCTCCCAAATTGTGATTTTAATTTGTTCATTTGAAATACTTTTCCATAAAATCAACATACGGCCAGAATAATAAAACGAAGTTCACCGCACGGCAGCTTTTCTCAAAGCTTTGTTTAAATTGATGACGTATGAGTTGGTTGAGTGCACAATGTTCCCCGGTCAGTATTCTCCCTTTAATTTGCTTACTATTTCCCCAAATTTCAAGAGCATATTCTAATTGAGGTTTAACGATTGCGTTGTAGATTTGAAGTTTATGGTTAAAATTCAAAAAGTTTTTGATTCGCACAATTGAATAAATGCTTCTTTGTAATTTTAATCAAACATGGTTGATATGGGTTCGCCAATTTAACCTATTATCAATCAGAACACCAAGAAATTTCACAGCTTTTTTTTAAAAATCTGTGCCACATCGCTCCAATAATTGACCATTTATAGAAATATTAAAATCAGATAATTTGAAATTGCCAAAAAGAATAAACTTACATTTATTTTCATTTAGTGTTAGCTTATTATCAGCAAACCATTGAGAAACACAACTTAAAAGTAATTAAAGTAATTTGGACGGTGTCGCCCTACCGAAGGCACCCGTACCACTCCTCTATTTCTAGAGAAGTGGCTCTTTTCGCTAAGAGCAATGATGTTAAACGCTCCTTAGATCTCAGCCGCGACACTGCAGATCAATTTCAACAGATTTCATGGCAGATAGGCCTCGATTGTCAATGCGCAACGATGCGCCGCAGCTACTCACAATGCAATTCCTTCTGAACCATTCCATCCGCCATCCTTAGATGGTACTCATTTGATGTTTCAGATAAAGTTAAGGCTGAGTTGACCTGAGGGGGATTTGAACCACAGTCGATCAGATATGATACGATCTGAAGTTCGGTTGCTATTGATTAACTAACTTAACTCATGATTAACATTATTTTCAAGGGTTTTTATATCAGTTCCAGACAGCTGCAACGTAGTATCATCAACAATTTTTTAAGTAGTTCTTAACCCATATTAGGGCTTGGCTATCCAAACTTTAGTGTGATAATTTTGACAGCAAGATATCATGAGACACAGTGTCAAAAGCTTTCTTAAGATCCAAAAAAAGACCAACATGATACTTTTCGTTTGAATTTTTGAACTGATTTTGTAAAAAATTTGAAATACAATGGACAGGATTGTGGAATTTGCGAAAGCCAAACTGAAATTGTGATAAGAAATTATCAGCGAGATATGAATAAAGTTGGTTATACACAGCACGTTCCAAGACCTTTGAAAATGTTGGCAAAATTGAGATTGGTCCATAGTAAAACTTTGGCACATTTATATAAGTGAGGGATGTAGCCTGATTTTATTGACAAATTGATTAGATATGTCAATGGAAAAAGTAAAGGATGTTTGATTGATTTTAAACATTGATTTGAGATATTGTCAAGACCACTGCTGTTTTTGTTCCTCATATCTGTAATTATCTTATCAACAGAATTTACTGAGACGGACTGAAAACTGAAATTACAGGCTATCCCATCAGGGAGGTGTTGTGAAAAATCGATGTTTGCTTGATGTTGATTGATAAGATCTAGACCTATGTTTGCGAAAAAGAAATTAAAACTATTGGCAATGATTGACTTGTCAGAAATTTTTCTACTGTCGAGTTTGAAAAAGGAAGGGTAACGATTGCACTTTTTTTTTGATTTAATAATTTATTTGTAGCTTGCCACATCTTTCGTGAGTCTGATTTTTAACGGTTATAAAAACACGTCCAATATAAAGCTTTAGATTTTTGAAGTAATTTATTGTAAAGTTTGCTGTAAGTAGCATAATGCGTCTTTAGTGATTCACTTTTGTGTAAAATGAATTGCTTATACATACTAAACATTTTGAGTCTAGAAACAAGAAGACCTTTTGTTATCCAAGGCTCTATTTTGTGAAACTTTTTGTTAAATTTCTTTGACTGTAATAGGCAAGCAATGTCAAGACTTTCTTGGATCTGATTTTGGAAAACTGTGAAAGCTTCTTGTGGATTTTTAGGCAAAAACCAATCTTGTCCACAGAGAAGGGTTTTAAAAGAGCAATATTTTCTGGAGACATACAGCGAAAAGTGATTTCTTTTTGTTTTTGAATAGAAGGAAAACCTAAAGATACATATGGTACAAGATGGTCAGAAATTTCAGTGATCAAAACACCCGCACTGATTTGTCCCCTAAAATTGGAAAAAATGTTATCGATCAAGGTACACGATTTAGTCGTGATTTTTTTGTCGGGTCAACGATAAGAGGAACTAGCTTGAAGGATAACAATTGATCAATTAAATTAGTAGAAGAATGTGTGTTTATCAATAGATCGACATTGAAATCACCAGCTAGGAACATAGCTTTGTTTTTTAGCCCAGCAATAGTAGTGGTAAGATAAGACAGAGTATTACTCAATATGGCTTGTGGTGGAACATAAATAGAAATATAAAAACACCTAGGTGCTTCAATTGCAATTTATTCTAAATCATCTTTCAAGATTGTCAAATCAGGACGTTTTGAAAACTCGATTGTATTGTGAACTAATACACCAACACCACCGCCTCTCTTTGTACTTCTTTCGCAAGTAACAAGATTATAATTATCAAACGTGCAAGCATTGGAGTTTTGCCAGATCTCCTGCAAAGCTAGAATTTTGATTTATTATTATTATTATTATTATTATTATTATTATTATTATTATTATTATTATTATTATTATTATTATTATTATTATTATTATTATTATTATTATTATTATTATTATTATTATTATTATTATTATTATTATTATTATTATTATTATTATTATTATTATTATTATTATTATTATTATTATTATTATTATTATTATTATTATTATTATTATTATTATTATTATTATTATTATTATTATTATTATTATTATTATTATTATTATTATTATTATTATTATTATTATTATTATTATTATTATTATTATTATTATTATTATTATTATTATAGGTCACATTAAGTATGAAATTCTTAGAGAGCGATATTATTTTGCTTGGAATATTATGCGAACAACTTAAATGACATAAAATATCAGAAACTGAGCCGAAATTTGCCGACTTATACCAGATTTGATAACAATTTGCCGACCACTGAAAATCTCGGGGGATGATGCACTTCATGTGCCCCCGTTAGGGGTGGCCCTGATTGTAATTGTATATGTTGTTTCATAAAATAAAATATATATTATAAATTTAAGCAGTTGTGTGTCATTTAATCTTCTTATTGGGTAGTTGTCCTTTTGGTTTCTAAGAACTTTCCATTTTAGAGAGTTTGTTTTTTTCAGGACAAGGCCAGAATCCAGCCCGCCAGGCATCAATCAATGCAGGATTACCTGTGACAGTTCCTGCAACTTCAATAAATATACTTTGTGGCTCTGGTTTGAAAGCTGTTGCTATGGCATATCAAAGTATCAAATGCGGAGATGCTGAGGCTGTAATTGCTGGCGGCCAAGAAAGTATGAGTCAGGTTAGTCAGTTTAGTCCACTGTGACATGTAATGTGAAGGGTTCTCTTTTTCCTTGGATCTATTGAAAATGTTGATAATTTCAAATAAATAAACTCTTCATGTTTATTTTCACCATCGTCATAAAGGGCCATTACCAATGGGGGGTTAAAGGATAGTAAACATCCCTTTCCATGTGCAAAACTCATGTCGGCATATCGTGGTTTTTTAGTACCTTGTCTGGTGTATTCACTATTCTTATCAGCCGTATTTATTGATATGCAATGCTCTAAATGATAAACTTCATTGGAATTCATGAATATTTTGTACCGATAGGGTTTGAAAATTCTCCTTTTCCACCCCACTCCAAAATATTCTAGCTGCATCTCTGTCATCATTCAGAATAATCCTGGTTGAAAACACTTATGAATGGTGACTGCTATAAATTGTTCTGAGGCAGATGCGCTAGACGTATACCTTGACTTGTAGTTTCAGAATTATATATAGTATATACAGTAAAATAACGGTTCCGGATTTAACGGTAGGCTATTCTGTGAATAACAGTATGCGTAAGCCTAAAAAGTCCGGGGATGAGTAATTTACTCTCAAAATTTGCTAAAATTTTACCACTAACAACAGATTCTGCCAAAACCAGTAAAATGGTTTGTCTCCTTAGCGCATGCCGTTATTACCAGACTTAACTGTAGGCTACTTATAATTCTACAATACTGATACCAATGACAATTGAGACAAATAAGGATAATTCAATATGAAAAGTAGCTATAATAAAAGTAACTATAATCTCCTGTCAACCGCACAAACAAAACACTGCCCCGGGAGTGTCATGTATTCAATGTTACCACACCTATATGATTCCCTCAACGTTAAACCGAGGCTATATCATAGAGGCTCTAATACAAAGTAATATTTCACAGAGCGTGTCGAATAAGTAGCAATCAACTACAATACTAATTTAATCAAAAATAAGCATACATGACCGTAATTGAACAGTATCTCTCGATATAAAACTGAATGTTATCAACAATATCAAATATGTCAATATATGTCACACAATCATTATAATTATCAAGAGAGTGGGAAAATATTAAATTGCCAGAGCCCGTAAATAGAAATACATCAATACAAATCAATCAAGAATAGAAAAAGAATCCATATTATCAACTACGGTTTCGAGCTTAATTCGGGATTAATTTGCAAAAATGGATTTTTCAAATAGATCAATAGCATGAGCCCTACAGGCAAGTCTGGCAAGTCTGATTGACGAAAAACATCTGGTTTATTAATTTATGATTTAACGATGTTGAGTAAGTAGGAGAAGGAGTACTCGGAGGAATCTGAATTAAACACGCCTAATATAATTGACTGCATAATAAAGTCATCAGATTTTTTATTTTGTTTATTTATGAGTTGGTATTTACAGTTTAAGTTGATATTAGCAACACAGGGGATTTGTTCACGTTTGTTCAACATGAATACAGTTGCTAACAGTAACAACTCATGCAGCCTATCTAGAAAAAAGTGAATAACCAGAAAACTTTTATCACTTA
Organism: Haliclystus octoradiatus; assembly: GCA_916610825.1. Taxonomy (NCBI): domain Eukaryota; kingdom Metazoa; phylum Cnidaria; class Staurozoa; order Stauromedusae; family Haliclystidae; genus Haliclystus; species Haliclystus octoradiatus. Next base: position 10,658,230 of record OU744451.1, read on the forward strand.
TGTAATGAATCATGTAAATGGAATATATTGCGCAATTCTTGTAAGTTTACTCATATGTGTTATTATTTACTTGGCATCTATACTTTATAGTACGGCACATATCTCCATGCCAAAACATTCAAAGACAATTTACAATCATTCACACACAAACCCAATGAACCTTGATAATTGTTTTATACTAGGCCAACAGTTCCAGCATACTAGTCAAATCTTTTGTAGTCATTTTTAAATCTTTGATCTTGAATATTTTTGGTATGAAAATGATGCAGAATTTTTCAGTATAATGATATAAGTCAATCTGGAATCAAAAATTAAAATATGTTAAATCGGAACTAGTGTCAGGTTCCTGTTCCGGTGTAACATTTTTTTAATTTTTTTTCCAGATTGGCTTATATTATTATACCGAAGAATTCTGCTTCATTTTCATACGTAAAATATTCAAGATCAAAAATTTCAAAATGGCTGCAAAAGATTTGACAACATGCTAACAGTTTCATGTGTCGATATACCTCCATTTACTGTCATGTGGTAATATAGAAAAAAATCCAGGGCCAAGTAAGTACCTATTGTCTTGTGGAACTGCAACAGCCTCCGTGGAAAAATTGACGGCGTATTCCACTACATCAACGCATTTGAAGAATCTCCTGCTTTGTTTGGTTTATGAGAGACAAAACTAAATACTTCCATAGAAAATATACAAGTTCAGATAGATGGTTACCAATGTTTGCGTAAAGATCACCCAAATAGTATCGCGGGTGGCGGTTTCATCTATATATATAAACGTCAAAATATGTGTGTGTGTGTGTGTGTGTGTGTGTGTGTGTACGCGTGCTTTCGCGACCATGGATTTGTTTTTCGTTTTTCTCTGTCAATTGTTACGTAAAAATTTCAAAAAACATATCATTAGATTCAATGTCATCCCGCGAGTTTAATGACGCTTTTAGTTTTTTTATTCCATTCAATTTTGATGACGTCAATGGCCAAAGCACGGCAATTTCACGCCGTCTAAAATGAATTGAAACCAGAATTCCAATTCTGCCGTGCCAGACAAAGCAAAGCATGGCGCATGTAAAGCGCGACGTTTGAAGACTGCCTCAAGTTTTTACTGGATTTGAGCCAATTTGTGCTCTATTTTACTATGTTTTCACTGCTGTGTAGTCATTTAATCTGACATGGAATACCTACCAACTACATTGTTGACCTTGGCATTCTTCCCTTGGTTATATTGGTTTTAACTGGTTTGGACACTTTGGTTTTTAACTAATAGGACACTGAGTTTATTGATTATTTTTAACAATGTTTATATCATGACATCTCAATCGGAAATAATGCAGAATTTGTAGCTCATGAAAAAAAAGATATTACATGAGAACATGTACAATCATAACGTGTCGATAAAATTAAAACATTAACTTCTATTTTGAATTTCATCCAAGAATCCTCCGAGTTCAACCGGGAGTTCAACACAAAATGTAGAGGACCAAAATTTCCAAAGGATTGAAGACAATTGACTAAAGAAAATGAACAAACACAAATGAACAAAAACATCATTAATGATATCGTTGCAATATCCTTCAAGTTGTAAAGCTCTTTGGGCATTTTTATCGATAAAGCCTTATTAGATTTTTAGTATGTCACTACTGCGTACATAATAGACTGACATTACGTTATCTTCTATCAAAAATGCACAATTATTTTTTTTCCTCCGCCACCATAACAATAATGATAATAAATTAGTTATTTGAATAGGCTACATTCAACAAATACGGTGCACATTCATATTCGTAAACATTTGTGTTATTTTCATTTATCCGTTCAAACTATAATCATCAGTTCAAAATATGATTATGAGTATATTTTCTATATTTGCATATTCTGTGTAGATTTCGCCATTTCCAAAGTAGCAATGCAGTAACTATATATGTAACAACATAGGCTACCATCACAGTATAAAATTTGAATATAACAACATAAAAATATTAATTGTAGAACTTCTTATCGGGGTAAAACAGTATGTAGTTGTTTTGGCCTATCAGCATGACATCAGAAATTAAAAACCTAATACGCCAACATGACTCTTTTGCTAAACTTCCAAGAACTAATGATGTGAACCAAAATATTAAACAACTTCGGAATAAAGTTGCAAAAATTAAAGAGAAGAGAAATTCAGAAATACCTCATAACTATCATCTAGTAATGATCCACGAAAGTTCCATTGTACCCTGCAAAAATTGACTGGTATTGGTAAAACCAAACTTTTACATGTGCTAGCACTCATCAACAAACATAACCTAATTACGGTACTACTTGCAAAGACAAAGCAAAACTGTTGAGAGACTATTTTTCTTCCTGTGACCTGTTCCAGAGGTCGTTACTCAATATCAAGTAAAAAATCATTCTAGCTTAGTGCGTATCAAAACAAAATATTATCCAGAATTTTCCTTCCAATATACAGATGATAAAGAAGTACTAGGCTTATTCAGGAAGTTAAAAGTCAACAAAGCAACTGGACCAGACAATATTCCTGTGAATTTTCTCAAGAACATCATACCAAGCATTGTGCCTTATCTGACTGACCTATTTAATCTTCTTATCACTACTGATGATATACCGTGTGAATTGAAATTTGGTCACGTCACGCCTGTGTTCAAAAAAGGTCAAGCAACAGAGAAGGGGAATTATAGACCAGTAACTATCCCTACTCATATTTCTAAAGCCTTTGTGAAGATTATTGCCAAGCGCCTTGAAGGACATTTCATAGAACATGTCTTTCCTCCTGATATGTTTGGATTTTTTCAAGACCATGGAACAGAACTGGCGCCTCTGAAATTAAAACAGGACTGTCATACAGCAATCAACAACAAAGAGACGGTTGCTGTTGTGTCTTTGGATTTGTCAAAGGCTTTTGACATGGTACATCATTCTTTACTTCTAAAAAAGCTTAAAGTGTATGGTGTATCTCGTTCAACTTGTGATCTCCTCAGAAATGATTTAGAAAATAGAAGTCAATCAGTTAAAGTTGATGGTGAATTCCACTGAATTATCTTGACCATCTGTTACCCTCCGAGGTGTCCCTTAAGGATCTATACTTGGTCCGCTACTCTTCAATATCTATGTTGCAGATATGCCACTCCTTCGCATGACCACTTCTTTGATGTGATGTGCAAATGACACCACCCTGTACTACTCTGATACACCTGACAATGTTGCATCGATAATGAATGATGATATGACTGGATGAAAACTCGTGAAATTAAATCCACAGAAAACGCAAGCAATTATCGTCAGTAAATTGCATAATCGAGATCTGTCCATCCTCGAGAACATCTCTGCTAACAAAACTAAGAAACCATGGATAAATTATATTAAATTATTAGGTGTAAATATAGATAATAAATTAACAATGAAGGAGCATCTCCGGTCTTGCTTGAAGAAAGCCAACCTATGCCTACATCGAATTCGACAGTTTAGAATATCATTGATTCTGAATGTCAGTCTAAGGTGGTACAAATGCTACATACGACCAAGCCTCGAATATTGTAACTCTTTGTTAACGACTCTTCCAAAGACTAGTCTATCAAAACTGGACGACTTTCAAGTCCGATGTTTCTGTCATCTTTAGGGCTCTGATGTAATAAATGGAACCCATACTGTTAGCCTCAAAACAAGAAGAATTTGTAAAATCTCAACAATTGTCTACAAGCTAATTAACACAAAGATACTAGTAGCTGTTTTCTCCCTCCTCCGATGCTCTAAGACAAAATATGATCTAAAAGGAAATAGCTTCTGTGATATGGTCGTTTATTGAAATGCAACACAAATTTGGACATTTCTCCCAACAAAACTGAAAAATTTGAATTATTACAAACTATTTAGTCGAAGTATAACCGAATTCATCAAAAGCCTCGACTGGGTCAAAGCAGCTTCACTTGAAGTTCATACTCAACGCTGAAAAACCCTGCTTACTACTCAACTTAACCTTGTTTTGAATATTTTTCCTAGTTACTGTTATTGCTGTTATTGCATAGTAGATTTAGTTAATTATTTCGTATTTGTCCCAATGTAAAAAAAAGTAATGTAGACGGTGTCGCCCTACTGAAGGCACCCGTACCACTCCTCTATTTTTAGATGAGTGGCTTTTTTCGCTGAGAGCAATGATTTTAAACGCTCTTTGTTAATCTCAGCCGCGACACTGCAGATCAATTTGAACAGATTTCATGGCAGATAGGTCTCGATTGTCAATGCGCAACGATGCGCCGCAGCTACTCACAATGCAATTTCCTCTGGACCATTCCATCCGCCATCCTCATATGGTACTCATTTGATGTTTCAGATAAAGTCAAGGCTGAGTTGACCTTGAGGGATTTGAATCACGGTCGATCAGATAGTTCGGTTGCTCTGTCATCTGAGCTAATCCTCCTATTTTAGCCAATGTAAACAAGCAGTAATGCTCATGTTTGCTTACGAATTAAAATACAGACACACACACACAATTTTTGTTGAGCAAAACTATAGAAGATAACAAACACAAATCTTTCAAGCATGATATGAAACTCTGTTTTATTTTTACAATCATATTTACTGTTGTTAACTTCTAGTCGAATGAAGTGTAGAGTTCTTGTTGAGCATTATATGCAAGGAAAACTCAATGGGAATTTCTTTCAACGTTTTATTGCGGTAAACAAAACAGTGATACAAATATATTACAATTTATAATACAGCAACAAAAGACTAACTATGATGTGATCATTGCATATGATTTCCTACAGACAAATATTTGTTGAGCCTGAAAAGCAATAGAAACATAAAATCTTGTCAAAATTGTTAAATCCTCCATTATAATAACCCCTGTGAAAAACAGTTCAGGAGTTCATGAACAGTTCATAAACAGTTCATGGACATTAGATGGTCCCAATTTTCATGAACTGATCATGAACAGATTATGAACCTTAAAGGGAAGCTCATGAAAAGTTTGAGCCTTGTAATGTTCATGAACCGTTCATGAGCAGTTCATGAAAATTTGGGACAATTTAACGTTTATGAACTGTTCACGAACTCCTGAACTGTTTCTTTCAGGGGGAAAGGCCCTATTTAGAATAAGGTAAATTAAATTTCGTAATAGAGGTAAAGTTTGGATTTCTTAATAGGGGTTTCTACCAAAAAAATCTCTTTCAAATAATTGATTGATTCTGATGTATTTCGAATGGAAAAATCGATTGTGACGTCACTATTCGAATTTGTCTCAAACTGATTTATAGTACACAAGCTATAGACTGAGAAATGCTTATTTCTCTACCTGACCTGTGCAGATTTCTGATCAGCATAATATTTTATGTGCACTTAAGCAAAGTAAACCATAAAATTATAATAGAAACTTGATACATGCTCTCTCATTGTAACTGCTAACAAAATGTTTTCCTTCTTTCTTTGCTTTTTACTAAAATTCCCTATGTCTTTAATAGCCATTGCATTTGACTTTTCAAAATGGAGCTTCATCACAAAAGCAAACGCTTAGCAGAATAGACGCATTGAAACATTGATATCTTGCCTATGTCATTTCTTGTCGGATCAGCTTCAACATTTACCAATTAATTTTCCGATAGATATACAATTATACATCAGAATCAATCATTTCTTTGAAAGAGAAATTTTCAGTAGAAACTCTTCTTATGTAGAAATATTATGTCTAATCTCAATATTCTCAATACAGGTAATAAAATCTATGCAATGTCAAAGCGGGTGGGCAGTTAAATCGAAATTTCTGATTGGCATTGTTGGAAAACATGAACTCGCAGCTGACTTTGCGTATAGGCATGTTGACTACACCTGGTATTTAATTTAACTATCTAGCAAATTTGTATATCACTGTTTAACTCTTACCTTCAGGTCCCAGAAGTCCAATTTACCGTCTTTGGTTATTTTTGGAAGAGGAGCTTCGCCAATTTTGCTTTTAATTTCTTTATATTTTTTTCTCAGCAAAACTTTACAATACAACTCTGAAACAAAAACAATTAGACAAATTCGGCTAAGAAGTCAAATGACTTGAAATGGGTGTTTATGTCATGTGACTCAAGTAAAATCTCAAGTGAAATACAGCAAAAAAAGTGATATGTATTTTTGTTTTGCTCAATTTATTTATTAAAATTAGTTTGAATTGTGCAATTTGTTAGTATAAAGATAATTTTAAATGTTGAACTTTATGCTACTTGTTTTTAATCAGAGACTTTTAATATACTATTACATTTAATATGCAATAAATTGGACATAAATGGTACTATTTCAACTAACGTTTTGATTTCAAACAAGTTATGTGGATGATTTCTTCTCGACAAAGTTTGATTTATTTTATTTTTATTTATTCTTTCACCAGGGTTGTAACACTGTTCACATTTTACACAGCCAGGGTCCGACAAACTATTTTGCCTTCCGGAAACCTGGATTTATATCCAAAAATCTTCAGCAAATTTTTCACAGAAATACTGAAAACCCATTGAAATATCAACAATTTCCAATTTTGTGTTGCCATAGTAACACAGAGAATTTTAGGAGAAACTATTTTAGCAATATGTTTTGCCTTTCATACAAAATTTTCTTTTAAAATCCTTGACAATTTTGACATTTTCACTTTCAAAAAAACAAAAAACAATTTCTGGTAAATTAATTAGCCTTCTCTGCAAAATTTTTTGCATTTGTTGTTTTTCTGAGATCAAGTAAGTCAAACTGTGAACTGTGTGATCATTCATGGGAGGTGTTGTGAAAGTTGTCTCTTCACAACTTTGCAAGGAACATTTAAACAAACTTTGAAAAGAATCAGAGACTTTTATTGTTAACATTTGAATTATTTTACTTTGGGGGCATTCAAATGAGAAAAATATTTAAAATAATAGATAAAACAACAATTAAAGGAAACAAAGGTTCACAATAAACTCTTCAAGCATGATTGAAAACAAATTACACCTTTGGAATATTGTTTTTCGATCTCATTTCCGAAAGATAACAAATAAAAATTAAAAGGGAAAGTCGTTTTTCTTCGGAATTTCGTCTAGCCTTCTGGAAACCTAGTTGCTGGGTTGCCGGGTTTGTCGGGCCCTGTACACAGCAGACAGAAAATCCGTTCTGTGAAATATATATAGCCATATAGTAAATACTACACTGTTGTAATAACAACGTAGTAGAAATTCCATAGCCACAGTAGTGACAAGAGCAAGAGAAGTTAACATTTCTAAATACGGCCAGAAGGTTTGCAATTCTTAATTTCTTGATACGCAGAGAGGAAGAAAATGAGTGAGGTAACGGCACCAAACATGTAACGCTTGATGGAAATTTCTGTTGGCTTTATAACAGCTTTGAGGTACATTTTTCTCTCTCTGTCTTTGTCAAAAAGAGTTTAGAATGTGATTATTCGCTATCCATTTATCAGTCCGGTATCTAAACATAGTAATATTCCCAAAGGTAATGTGTTAATCGGTAAAACTTGGGTAATCTTGCAGCAAAAATGCTCTGTTTGCTAATCCTTGTAATTTCTCTCCCAGGGGCATTAATAAGACATGAAACACTCCAGCAAAACTGTTGAGTTCACAACTAGGCATTAAAGTAACTTTCTGTATTTATAAATCAAATAAATCTTCCAATAATAATAATTTAGATGCTTTATGAAACTTCAGAAAAGTATGTGCGACCGCGACCGTATTCAACTATTCATTCGCTCAACTGTAAACATCCACTTCAGATCACGTGATCACACATTCTATTCTTAGCCGAATTTGTCTATACAATGAATAAGTAAGGAATTCTGATTGTATTAATGCATATCACGCTCAAAACATGTTATAACGCTTCAATCAGACCGTTCAATAAAACTCACCTTTCCACTTCCCTTTGCATGGTCCAAAGTATGTACCCTTGCCTATCTTTTCGTTTTCAAAAAATAAATGAAGTTTTGTTCTAGAAAAAAAAAATGATAATGCTGTTTTGGAATGAATGTAATCATCAATGGTGTTTATCTGTTCAAAATTTTTTTGCATTCCATAAAACTTTTTTCTGGATGCCTGGTAAAGATTAAATTTCTGTTATGTAAATAATTATTATAACATATAAACATATTTTACTTACCCCTTTTTCCACTGACTTTCAGTCTCGGATGGCAAGGAAATTATTTTTTCTTTGTTTCTCTTTTTTCTATAAAAATATATTGAGTAAATATCTCAAAGTACCAATCAACAAAGTTTGCCAGTCTTCTGTTTAAATATACTTACAAAGGCGCATTTCCGTCTGTAGTTTTCTCCTAAAATTAAATAAAAATTTGTGAACACTTCTATTGGTATACCTGCACGAAAGACAACTCTTCTATGAATGTACCAAGATGTACCTCATCACATCTTTTTCTTTTTAAATATGATCTTCTATTTGATAGTGACTGAGATATGTAGTGATTGACTTGCTTTGCCACTGTTGCATAGTTTATGTTGATCCCAAGTAACTAGATGAGTGGATATATTTAATATAAATGTATATTTATTATAGTGTTACAATAGTAAGTAAACCCAATGATCATATCAATAAACTATACGTACTGATTTCCACACTCTATCCTTGATGTGCTTCGCTTTGATGTCTTTGACCCAGTGCTTTGACCTCATGATCCCAAGCCCCAATTACTCTCATAATCTGCCTTATTTGGCACTTTGTGAAATAAATATAACAAACTTGGATTAAGAGAATTCACAATGATTTCTGTGGCATTGGTTATGCATTCAAATTTGCTTATTATCTTCCCTTTTTGATGTCCCACTTTGCTTGATATCCCACCTCTCTTTGTGTCCCACTTTTTATCAGCATTAAGGGAGTGATGCTAGGTAATTTCAATTGTAATAACTGTATGTAGGTTAATACTGTGGATATAAAAGGGAATCTGCTTACCCTATACTCCAATTGGGAATCATTACTCATCTCCCTGATTCGTCTTGGAACAACTGCGTCTTTTACAGAATATTGGACGTGATCTATGAGTGGAGTTGCATAAAGTGTACTTGAATAAAATTACAAATTACAAATAAAATAATCAAGCATAAGATATAAGCATAAGAGTTATACCTAACGTCTCACCATGTATATTTTCACTGTAAAAAAGAAATGTCATGCTCAATACAAATTGCAAAGCTGAAAAAAGATCTCAACATTAATTAAAAAGGAATATAATTTAGTTTGTTATTTTCTGGAATTTAATTTATTTACCTTCTTTCCTGTAAAGCATTCAACTCCTACATTATAAATATACAACTCATGATTATTGCTGGTTATTGAATCTTTATGATATACTATACTTTGGTAGGATGCGTTGCTAACTTCATTTGGAGGAATTGTTTAATTATTTGAGAATGTTAGTGTCTTCTTTTCATGTTTTGGCTGCTATGCTTATTGAAAGATTTCCTTTCTATGCAGGGAATTTTGTGTTTGCTACCAGCTATACTTGTGCTTGCGAAAGTTGGTCATTCTAGGAAAAGGAGATTGAAATGAAATGAGCTGCTTATGTTTCCATACATATTAATTCAGTAAAATTTGGGCAATTTGTTTTGGAATTTCTGTTTTTTGCAATGTTTGTTTTTTCAATGTTTGTTCCTGAAAATTGGGGCCATTTAACGTTCATGAACTGTTCATGAAGTGTTCACGAACTCCTGAACTGTTTTTTGCCGGGGTTGAGACATCACGTTATTGGTGTACGCAAATTGTTTAATAGGATGTAATTATGGCACTTCACAAACCTGAGGTCTATTAATTATTGTTTGACTCGCTTTATTGATTTTTGACTATTAATTGCAAAGATCCTGTTATCTTATATTGTATATCAGCAGATAGTATTTATGAATGTTGAGTATGTAAACAGAAATTGTTTATAATGTCCTGGTTTACAAAGATTTACAATATTTTATATATTTTATTTATATATAAAAAAAAGCATGCCAAGTAAAATATGGATCAATATTTTACTTAATGTTTGTACGAGAATTTTGTTACAGTGTCTTTGTTGTGTGGACATGCTAGGCTGCAAATTTGCAATCTGCTTATGTCATTAAAAACATACCATTTCCATTCAGTTGTATTAAGGGAGGTTCAGAACAGTACAGCCAGAAGTTTCCTTCTGTTAAAGTTTTTTTTTAATTTTAAGAATATAATTTAGATGTTCAGTACTAGCCTCATTCCATCTTGGTGGTCCATTGAGGGCCTCATGAAACTGAAGTTTTGAACATGAAACATGAAACTTATCAGAAACCAAAAATATGGTGTGTCCAATCACAGCACACCTTAGGATCACATGAGTTCCAGACAGCTGTTGGTTGGTCAGCCCATCGAAGAACAATACAACGAGATGTGAACAAAAATAGAAATTTGCTGAATTCAGCTTTTTGAATTAAAATGAAGTTGATGGAGCGATTACCATCGTTTGAAAATTGTAAGCACTTTTCTATCGGTTTGAAACTTGATTTAAATAACTGAAATCAATGAAATGCTTAAAATTTGAAGGTCTATTCTCCAAAATACAACATTGCTATTATTCAAAATTCCATTTCTACGTCAATAAATAATTAAACATTGACAATATGACAGAATAAATAATCAAAATATAGACTTTGAGAATCATTCAAGCAAGTTCGTTTACATTTTTAATGCTTTATTCACCAACCGGCGTTCGATAAAGCTTCACGTGATCACAACTTGCGCTGTGATTGGGCACACCATAAGTTTGGTTTCTGGCACAGTTTTCAATCTTCAATTTTATTAGGCCATCACTAGAGCCCTGTGCGAAAATGAGGACCGTGATGAAATGAAGCTAATTCAGAACTTTATTTTTCCAGAATATAATTAAAGAGGGATGCCTGGCATTAAATATTTGAATCATTTTATTAATAAGAAACTATAAGAATTCAAATGAATTTTACTTTAAAATATTATCAAATTATATCAGATAATGTGAAGTTTGTTGTTACAGTAGTCATGCTACAAATATCATAACCCCATAAATGAATAACTTACCTCGTCTACTAAGTGTTCTTCAAGTTTAATGTATACAGGGTCCATATTTGTAGACAAAAAATGGTAAAAAGAAGAGCAATGTTTAAATAGTAGTAGTACATCAAAATGGATTTTATTGAGTTTGATACCAAATTGAAATTAGAATTCAAAAGCCGGGTTTGTATTTCCCGCACTTTTTCTTTATTGTCTTATATAAAGCTTTAAATTCATTTTTAGTGTAAATCAAATTTGCGTTTTCAAGAGTTTTAAAAATGTGATAATATTAGTTTACCTTTTTATTTCATCTTATGTAATTAATCCAATTAAACTGTAGTTAACATATTCAAACATTGAATAATTCAAATATAAAAACAGCTTTTTCGGTCGATATCAATAGCATCCGATTTATGAGAAAAAATCGTCAAAATGTTTGTAGCTTATCCATTTTACGTTGAATCTGAATTCTTATACTTATGATTCAATTCTGTAGCTCCAGATTTCCCATTCGATAAAATTATTTCAAATGCAGACTGTGCATGGTGTCATCTTGATGTCAGATTCATCTAATATTTTCTCCTTAAACTATATACCCAATCGCCGAGGGGGACTTCCATACATTGGATATACGGGACGTGCCATTTTTAAGGGGTGCCTTTTTCCAAATTCTTGTGAAATTTTAGGGTGTCAATTTAGAGATTTTTGAAATTTTTAGAACTTTCCTTTGTTTTACTCGTAAAAACATGAACTTTTGGGGTGTCCGTTCTCACTTGCTGTGAAATTTTAGGGGTTTCTTCTGTTTTGAAAATGGCACACCCCCGTCTAAAAAATATCGAAGTACCCCTCCCCTCAGGCCCAATCCTTCTTTCACTTTCGACAGATTTTGCCGGATATTTATTTCAGTCTTTATTGAACCATTAAATATCCTCATATATAGGCTGTTCACTGTGTTCATATGAGAGATCCGTTGAAATTTGGCGACGCAAAATTGATTGACACATTGATGGAAGATGGCTTAAAAGATGCTTTCCATGGATGCTCAATGGGAGTGACAGGTATAGAGACTATATATCAGTTTATTAATCTTACCGCACAATACAACATCTACAGTTGACAGATGATTTAAGCAGTAAAATATATTTTTTTTTAATCTTTTTCCAGCTGAAAATGTTGCTAAAAAGTTTCAAGTCAGCAGAGAAGATCAAGATGCATTTGCATTGAAATCACAATCTAAAGTTGGTAAAACACAAAGTTCAAATTTGTTTGATCCTGAGATTGTTCCTATATCTATTAAAAATAGAAAAGGTATTACATACAGCGAAATGATAGAACTACTTCTTCGAAATACAGTTCATGAGTTCATAAGAAAGGTTCATGAACCCACAAATTTTCAAAAATGTTGAATTTAATATTAATCGAGCAATTTACCTTCACAGGGGTATGGAAATGTTCTCAAGCATTTGATTATGTTGCAAGGGACAACTGTTATAGAAGACTGAATTTGTAAATTATCTTCTGAATCGTATGTACTTTCTTTGTCACTTTAAAGGATATGAATGTCGCAATTGTGTCTTCTATCGCAGAAATATTAAAATCACTTGAGAATTTGGAATAAAGAGCAAAAACTGCTACAGAAAATGACAAACTATAGGATTTGAATTTTTCGACTCTATGAAATGATAAATCAAAATTTTCATAGCAAGGCTTTCGCGCCAAACTGTTTTCATTAATACGGGACCAACTAAAATCGTTACGTAATCATTGACCAATAGTAGAGACGTTTCTTTCATTCTTTGAAATTCGATATGTCAAATGTTGTGAAAATGCTGGCTGGGGTGGCCAAATGAAGCCAGCATTTTCACAACATCGATATTGTGAAAAATCTGGCAAAATGTTGGCTTCATTTGGCCGAGGCTTTAGAATTGTTTATTATGTTTTTCATTACAGAAACCATTGTAGTCGACAGAGATGAATTTCCAAGAAATGATACAACAATTTTAGGATTGCAGAAGCTAAAAACTCCATTTTCTAATGATGAAAGTGCATCTGTTACAGCTGGAAATGCATCTGGTATTAATGATGGTGCTGCTGTTGTGTTGGTCACTTCATGTAATACAGCTATTCAAATTGGAAAAGAACCATTGGCCAGGATTGTATCATGGTCTCAAGTAGGTGTTGAACCGCTTGTAATGGGAATAGGACCTATCGAAGCTGTTCGATCTGCGGTGAGTTTTATGGATTTAATACAAACTGCCTGTGATCGAGGATGACATGCATGTCAACTTTGGAAGACTGAAATATTGGACCTCGATGATAAAAGCTAAAACAGAACTTTATCTAAACAATGCTTCTTATAATCCCTAACAGTATTGTAAACACTGTCCATTTATCATTAGTCCATTATACATTGTTGTTTATATAGTCAGTCATATGGTAAAATAAACATTTGTGCTAAGAGTCATTGAGCCCTAGGGGTAACTTCCATTGTGCTTCGACATGAAACTTGGGCAGAATTACCACAAAAACTGTCACATGATGAAAAAGATACCCCAAATATATGTTTTGATGAATGACATATTCAACAAAAAAAGGAAAAAAAGAATTCATAAGTAAAACTTGTTTTGCAAAATGAAAAAACTGCAAAGGCGTCAAAAGGATGCTTCAAAACATGTTCATAATAAAGCATACCCTATAAGTTCTGGATTTTGCCAAACGTACCCCCTAATATTCAAACGTCCCCGTATATCAAAAAGGCATTGAACCGTTAATGTTTGAAGACATCAAAATGTAACAATTTTGGACTGAATGGTTGCTAATTTCAGTTTTTTTCTTCACAATCAACCACAGGTCGCTAAAGCTAATTGGAATTTACAAGACATTGATGTATTTGAATTTAATGAAGCATTTGCGGCACAGTCGTTAGCCGTTATACGGCAATTAGGCGTTGATCCTGAGAAAGTAAGTTAATATTATTCCAGATTGAAATAATTCATTCTGAGAGATACAGTATTTGATTATACTGAATTTTTATCAATGCCGTACCCTACGTTGCAGTAAACAATGGGCCTTTTAAACAACTGAAGATTTGATGAAGTATGTTATCCTTGACTAAGCTATATGATAACGTTGTTGCCTGTATAACACATTTGATATTGAAACACACACTCGTTATAGTTTCGTATGGTATATTCATAATCAGTTGAATGTGTACATTACAATGCACTGTTTGATTTTGCTATTTGAGAATAAGATATACAGTAGTGTGTTGTACGCATGTCCTGGAAATACAGCCATCTTTTGAAGTCGATGAAGTAGGTCAATCAGGTCATCGATTTATGTGTACATCAAATTACCTTTGTGTAAAGCCTTGCTTTACTTTTCTTCATCTATTTACTTGCCATCAAGTAAAATCTGACTCGATAGTGCTGATTAATCCATGGCTTATATATATTCATGCAATAAGAAAGAGGGTTGGAAACCACATTGGAATGATATAACGCATCATTAACTTTATTCTATGCCGGCTATTTCTCATACAAAGTAAAGTAATGTAGACTTTGTCACCTTACCAAAGGCACCCATACTATTCCTCTGTTTCTAGAGGAGTGGATTTTTTCGCTGACAGCGATGATTTTAAACGCTCTTTATTGATCCCAGCCACGACACTGCAGATCAATTTCAACAGATTTCATGGCAGATAAGTATCGACTGTCAATGTGCAACGATTCACCGCAGCTACTCACAATGCAATTTCTTCTGGACCATTCCATCCACCATCCTCGGATGGTACTCATTTGTTGTTTTAGATAAAGTCAAGGCTGTGTTGACCTTAGGGGAATTTGAACCCCAGTCGATCAGATACGATCCGATCTGAAGTTAGGTTGCTCTGCTATCTGAGCTAATCCTCCCTAATATTTCCCATACATACAAGTTAAAGTTACATAGCCGATAGCAATGTGATCTAGCAGTGCAGTAAAAGTTATTATTTGAGCATTGTACTGTCAAATATCCCATATTAGTTTCTGATCTGTTTCCCTGTCTGTTTCACCTTGCGAAGTGTTCTATTCTCGGATGTACTTGCTTTTATTTGTTCACTTTTTTTTATTTGTTTGTAACAGTTGCTAAGCATTGAATCCTTGAATTCTGATTGTTTGGCAGAAAAATGCTTTGATGTCACTAATAACATTATTTCTATTTATAGGTGAATGTCAAAGGTGGATCAATTGCGCTTGGCCATCCATTAGGGGCATCTGGTGCTAGGATTCTAGTTACCCTATTACACATCATGAGACAATACAATTTTAAGACAGGCGTGGCAGCCCTCTGTGTTGGCGGGGGCATGGGTATCGCAATGTGTGTTGAACGCTTATAGGGGAATATAATTGTATCTTGGTAAACTATCAAATTATTTATATTTTAAATTTAAAACAACGAATGGCTGTGTAGAGATACAGTTTAATAAATGCAAGAGGGTATGACTGGGTATTTTGTGTATTTCTTGTTTTCTTTTGCAAGGTAAGTCGCCGTTTTATTTACTTCATGCATTCCTGGAATTTGCCACAAAACAAAATGAATCGACTGTCATTAAAAGGTGCTCATTAAAGTGTATATTGCCTTTTGAAACAAAACGGATTTGAATATAACTTTTTTTCTATCTTTTTGCATAGCGTGACTCTATTCCATCAAAATTGACCTTGAACATGGCATTTTGGAAATTCTCTTTTTGAAACCGAAAAAGGGACGATATCATTCACGACAAGAGAATTTGACCGTGATTTCGGCCAACATTCTACGTTTAATTGCTACACGGAAAACGAAGTCGGAATCGTTTTACTTTTTTTCCTTCAATTTTCAACTGTTCATCCCATTACTTTTAGCTACTTGTCTCATAGTATAACATATTCCAAAAAGAGCAATGTACCTTCAAAGTTGTAGCTTTTCGTTTTAACATTTTCCAGAACATACTTATTACATCAGCAGTTGTTGGTTCTCAATGTATTGCGATATGCGACAAGTAAGTACAGTATAACTGCACCATTTTGCAATCTATATAAATCCCTCTATTTCCATTACAGGTTGTTTTCTGCCAGGCGCAGAATATTAAAATGACTAAATATGGAAAGCGAAATAATGGGTAATTTATTTAACCAGTTTTATATACGAGTAAGATCGAGCGAGTATACAGTTTGTATCATTCGAGCTAATACTAATGATGTCCAGTATGGGGCAATTAGCAATCTTCTTCTAAATTTTGTAAAAATGAAGGCAATATAGATTAAACTATCACAACGGTAAGATGCACAAACTTCTAGCTTGTGAGAAACTTGGTCTGAGAGCCAAGACACAGTGGGAGCTGAACATTTAATATAGAGGCAAATATGTCAATGTCAGGCTTGCCAAATTCAGCGAATACAGAGGCCCAGAGGTATATATTTCTCTGTCAAGTAGCCACTCTCTCTGATCATGAAGACCCTGGAGGCCTTATTTGCCTCATTGTTCTTAACATCTGGTATGTTTATAAAGAGCAGGAGTGAGGCAAATACATTTAGCCATCTATGATTTAGTTTTGCACCGAAATCAAATTACGATTGAAATATTATTACATTGTTAGAACTCACCCATGTTGTTTAGATAAGCGACAGATGTTATAACATCTGGCAGAACTTCAAAGTGACAGTTGTTATATGTGTTGCATATGGACTGTATGTCCAATATGATAGCTTTAAATTCTTTAAAGTTGATATAAGTAGTTTCTTATTGGGAAAATGTTCCCCAGTTGTGTGATCGCCTATGCAAGCTCTCCAACCCTATAAGTTGGATGCATCTATTTTCAGCACATAATATATATAGGACTCTACAATATTTTCGGTTTTGAAATTTTCTTTCGTCAGTTCTCCATGTAATTTATTTTGTCATTTCGGTAAACTTCCGAGGGCATAGAATTTCTATTATGCCATCTCAATGGTAGGAGACCCCTCTCTTTAGGACACCTCTACCATTAAAAGGATTCGTACTCCAAACCAAGGAAAAATGATAGCATTGTTACAGCTAGTTTGGATGATTATCAAATTGAAGGGCTAACAATGATTTTCAAGGGCGGGCGTACGAAATGGAATAATGGCATTGCCAATAAGTCTTCAGATATTTTTGATCACAGATCACATGGGATAGAGTAATATGTGTCTTTGAAATTGATAGCCTGCTAATTAGTGGCAGCAATAAATTTTCCAGTTTCAAAACAGGATATGAGAATAATTGCGGAAATTAAGCAAGAAAAAGACTTGAAGAAGCTGAAGAAAACCGAACGTAAAGCAGAGAAATCTTGCAATAATCTGGAGCAGGCTGCTATAGAGGAGTTGGATAATGATACTTTGCGTTTCTGTGGGATGCATGCTCCGTGAATATAAACAAATTAGAGAAAACTAATGATTTCTATATTAGTAATGCTAGAGAAGCTGATATTATTGAAGAAGATGAGATTGAGGGTTATGAACAAATGATTGAAAACTACAAGGAGTTCTTAAGCTCAAAAAGAACAAGTATGGCACGTTTTATAGTGATGATAGAAGCTGCAAGGGCTCTCAAAAATGAACAGCTACAACGAAATGAAAGAGAGAAAGAAAGACAGCACGAAGAGAAACTTGCTAAACTTAATTATAACAAAGCAACACAGTCTGAATTAAACAATCAAATTATAGAAACAGCAAATGTTCCTAGCACTAGTGGAACTAGAAGAGATAATTCTCATACCGAGAAGGACTTTACTAATGAAAGTAATCATGTTTCAGATGAAACAACTGATGAGGATACTGTTTCAATAGGCAGATAAAGTATACATAGCAATGTCACTGTAGCTGATTTAAGCGCAGCATTTGAACATCTTACTGAAGTGTGAAAGGTCAGAAGGAAATAAATAAACTTAATCAAAAGTTGTTCTACAACTCTCTAAGGGAAGTAAGAATGAACAGGGAGTTCGCTTGGGCTCGATTATGCCAGACTTTTGGAGTGGGGACTTCGAAACGAGGGTTACAAGCAATAGTGTATATAAGGCAGCTATCAGCTATTTTGATAAGCTGCCTTTTGCTGAGAGAACAAGCAAGCAAACTAACAAGATGGCAACAGAAATTGAAAGGCACAAGGAGAGATTAATAAGAGTTAAAGAAGAGGCAGAAGAAAATGGTAAAAGATTGATGGAGACAATACTTGATATGTAGCTACCATCGGCAATGTCATCAAACTACCGGGTATTATGCGATGAGTTGGGTAAAGTTATGACCATGACCATCAGCCAAAATGTTTAAGAACTGTAGCAAAATCCCTTCCATTGAAGAATGAAAAATTCTTCTCGAAAAGCAATTATGGTCGCAATATCAAATCAGCTTCAGTGAATTCATCAAAGAACGATTGCGAGTGTGAGGTTTCGATATGCGAATGCGATACAATAGTGAGGTGCCCGTTATTTGAAGCAAGGTCAATAGCAGAGCGCCGTTCATTAATTGCACAACAAAGCAGATGTTTCAACTGTCTATAGAAAGAGGTCATAGAGCTAGGAGTTGCATTTTGAAAAATGGTTGCTCAAAATTTCAAGTGCGGCATCATGATCTGGTCCACATGCACTACTTCAACTCAAATCCCAGGACGAAAGTAGAAGCAGCATCAAATGCAATTTCGGTGACAAAAGAAGTAATTATTCAATCAAATGCAATCAAGAAGGATGTCATTCGTCTACCAGTGTTAATGGCACAGATTGAAGATATCGAAGGATAATGAAGAACAGCAAGATGCCTAACTGATTCAGAATCAAATACAACATTGATCAGAGCAGCATTCGCAAAGGAGCTTGGCATCGCAGGAGAGCAAGCTGAAATACGGTATGGAGTTGATGGTGGACGTGTCAAAAAAGAGAAGATCAAACTATTCAGGAGTCAGATCAGAAATGCAGATGGAAGTTTTGTTGTTGACATTGAAGCTTATGGCATCGGAAAACCTTGTGGTGCAGCACCAAACTTAGACGATATGTTCTTCAAGAACAGCAAACATTTAAACTCAATCAAATCAGTACTTGATGTAGATGGAGGTAGAGTGGACATACTGATTGGCCAAGACAATGAAACGAACAATTGATTCAGGAGCTTGGAAAACTGACATCGGGTACACGCTCACCACGTGGAATACAGTACACTCTGGGATGGACAGTTAGTGGGCGAAGTTAGAGCTAATGGCGTAAATAAAAAGTCACTATCAGGGCTCAAACGAATCAACAGTGTTGAAATTATATAACGGACACAAAGGAAGATGATATTAGAAAAATGGTATTGTCGGATCAAGTTGGGGTTAAACCTACTCATCTGTGTGCATGTAAGAAAAAGGAATTCAATGAAGCAAGATTCATCAAAAGTGTTACCAGGATTGAGGATGACAATGTAATTTTTCGGTTGCCGTGGAAGAATGGGTATCCAGATAATATTCTAAATAACAGAGCTATAGCAGTGAAAGCCTTAGCTAGACTAGAGAAGAAATTGAAGCGCCATGAGAAGCTGGAAGAGTTTGATAAGCAGGTTCAAAATCTCATTATTCTTGAATTTGTGAAGGCAGTCAGTCCCCAGAAGGATGAAAAAGCTCACTACCTGGATATCCACCCAGTATATTGTGAGGTAAGCAAGACTACTCAACTTCGAATTGTACACAATGCTGCGATGGAGATAAAACCTGGCGTTCAATATAATGACTGTTCCGAAAAAGGGCCAGCTTATAATAACGAACTGTTTTCTGTTCTAAGGAGATTGAGCGAAAGCTGTGCTGCAATCTATGGTTTCCATTTACAAGATGTTCAATAGGGTACATGTTCAAGAAGAGGACCAGCCCTATCAACGTATCTTATGCCGTGGTTGTGATGAGACGGCAGATATTAGAACATTTCAATGGACAAGAGTTTTGTTTGGGGACAAACCCAGCTCATATTTAGCAAGCAGCTCAATCCAGCACATTGCAGATGCATTCTCCATAGAACAATCATTAGCAAAGAAGGAACTCAAAGAGGATATTTACGTTTGTGACATAGCCAGTTTATTTGCAACCAATCTGGGAGCAGAACTTGCAGTCAAAGATACTCTGGTACTCTCAAAAGGTGGGTTTTCCATCAAATGTTGGCATTCCAATATCAAGTCACTAGAAATCAATGTTACATCTAATGACTCAAAAGTAAATGTCTTGGGACATGAATGGCGCAAAGATAAAGATGAAATCAGACTGAAATCGTGAAAGGCAACTTTTCCTATCTGTGTTTACAAAATGTTGCATCTTAAGCGGATTGGCACGAATTTTGGACCCTATGGGATTAGTATCATCATTAACAATTGGACCAAAGATTGAGCTGCAAAGGTTATGGGAAAGAGGTGTTGGATGGGATATGGAGCTGTCAAAGTCTGAAAATGAACAATGGCAAATAAGATGTGATGATTTATGGCGGATTTGTGGCCAAGGGAAGCAATTGGTCAATTTCCGATGGTAGTCTTGAAGCTTATGGAGCGGTGTTGTATTTGCGTTGGAAGATGTCAGACAAAGGGTATGCATTAAAATTTGTGGCAGCAAAAGCTCTTGTGACACAACTACGAATCAAAAGTGTTCCTCGGTTCGAACTAGTTGGTGTTGTAATAATGACAAGATTAGTGGATGCAGTGAAAGCAGCATTACAATCAAAATTTGAGCAACCAAATTTTTTCAATGCAGCAACCAGAGATGCCTCAGGTGCCGTATTTGAGTTGAACATAAACAATGATGATGTACCTGGCTAGGTTAAACAAGTCAGTAAAATGACCTTCAAAAACCATGTCAAACAGAATAACAAAACAGCAAACATGCTACAGCATACAGATAATCTGCCATTGCAAAGCAAAAGAGATATATTCCGCGCAAATTATTCGACATAATTATATAAAGTTCCATTGAGTATTCGAATGGACTTCGGACTTGATTGTAGTAGAGTTGAAGGGTTGAAGTAATAAAAAGTGCAAAACTTAATTATGTTTTGAGTGAATGAATATTAAACCGGTTAGGTATAAATGATATTGCTGAATTACAAACACCATGCACAGCATATAGTTCAACACTATAGAAGAAAATGGAAAATATTCAAAATCATTTGTTAGATCAATCTCTGCGTATATATGTATGTTTATAAATTAATATAGCGCAATCAATGTTTGGAGTTGTTTATGTGTGCCTTTGGAATAAACTGTATGATCCATCTATGTATATATCGAGATATTATCGACCAGTCGACCTATCTATAATAGCTGAGATATAATACCCGTATATTACATTGTATACTTATAGCTTTTATTTTTTACTGATTCAGAGGAGTAAAAAATTAATTGTAATTGGGAGAGTAGAGGAGTGGCTCTTTTCGCTGGGAGCATTGAATCCATTGGTGTTAAATACTCCTTGCTTATCTCCGCCGCGAGACGCACATCAGTTTCACCAGATTTCATAGCAGGCCTCGATTATCGATGCGCAACGATGCACTGCAGCTACATAGAATGCAATCTTTCTACACCATTCCATCCGTCATCAGAAGATGGTACGCATTTGATGTACTACATAAAGTCAAGATTGAGTTGACCTTTTAAGAATTTCAGCTACAGTCGATCAGATATGATCAGATCTGAAATTTGGTTGCTCCACCATCTGAGCTAATCCACCCTTTTTACAAAGGTTTGTTTAGAATAATAAAATACTGACAGATTTTTAAAATTCGCCCTTTAGAAGAGGATACATTTGATAAACGATCAGCGTAGTCAACGAAAAAAGTAATCATAAAATCGATAAATGGATGATTTCCATTTTCCATCTATTAATTAAAAGCAGGTGGCATGGTTGATATTAAAACACATTCTAATTGGTAAACTAAAGTATATATCATATTACATAAGTCAATACTCACTACATCAGTTAGTAATGATATTTATTGGAGGAAATTTATTAAATATAGTTGCCATGTATAAATATTGCTATAATCAGCAAGAATGTTGTATCCAAGGAGACTATATCTGTTGTGATGATGACCTACATTATCAGACGGTAAAATATTATTATATATTTACCTGCGGGAGGTTCACGATATACTCGATGTACAATTCTTCGACCACGGTCCCAAAAAACATAATTCGCTCTAATTAAATATTATGCTAATAAAAGATCACACAAGAAGAACGTTAAATATTAAGAACAATTGATGATACTTCACATAGAATGTTGTTTATCCTGATTCTGATTAACAGTATAACATTTAAATGCTTTAAAAGCACTTCAGGCACTTTTATATTCAAAATAAGTGTTAAGCTTGTATATAATGCCTATAACAGAGCACTGAAGTATAATAATGGCTTACTTTTTTTAATTTACCTCGGGTCCTCTGTCTAAATGTACTATCAGTTGCTTGATTTTTTTAGTTTTTAGCATCCTTCTTATCGAATAAATTACAATTTAACTTCAATTTAATTAAAAAAGAATATAACTTTTTCAGATAAAAATAACATATCGTTCAGTCCCTATATATTTGCTTTATCATTACCTTGATGATGTATTCATGATCTGGCAACACTCTCAATCCAATCTTGATTCAATCGTTACGAATCTAACTCAGATCCATGAGAAACTGAAATTCAAAACTAGTATATTAACTACCAATATGCCCTTTCTATACTTGAGCATATATGTCTCATCAAATACACTCCAATCTGACTTATACAACATCAAACCCACAGATGCACATAACATCTTGCCGTTTGACTCACACCGCAGTCACACCGCCACTGCATGGGGCAGTATAGAGTTACAAACTAATCAATACCTTAAAAATCATTACAGATAACAGTGTTCTCATTTTACGATTATATGTCCCTGCTATTTGTTGCCAAGGCTACCCCCACAAGCGAGTACTTCAACTCAAGCAGATAGCATACCAAACACGTGGCCATAACAACCGCCTCGAACCTAGAATATCACCGGAGAACCCGATTTTGATGACTACACCATAGTAATGATATCCCCACTATCTGAAACCCATGTTCAATCACTTATTTGAGGTGATCATCAAACCATTATTCTATACACATATGCCGCTCTATGGTATGGAACCACGCCTAACATTCAACAGACACAAGAACTTAACTCCAAAGGGTCCAAAGGGTGTGAGTGAATCATAAAGAGTGTGAGCAACCAATAAAAAAAATATATAAATGAGATTTGAAAGTGAAATAATGGAGATTTTCTGATCTAGAGAATATTTTGGGTGAGTAAATCTTTATCTTGTCAGCCTGGCTTCAGTTTATCGCAAACCGAACTGGAATTTTAACAAGAACGAAAAATGTCTTCTTTCAATCTTATAATAAGCTATTTCAATAAACTAGATTTCGAGTTGCATGCAAATGCATGCTTTTGTTGAGTTGTGAATCATCTGTCTTAAGTTGTTCAAAATAAATGCGTGAAGAAATCTAATTAGAAAAGCCGATCGAAGCCGCAATTTGATTGAGAAAATATTCTATTTCATCTTTGCTGTAGATTGAAGCAGTAAGTTTAGAAGTGAAAAGTGGAACGCACATGATTTTATTTACAAAATTTGGTACTATTTAGCTTATCCTAAAGCGCGTGGAAGTAGTAGCAATACCTCCAGAAATCCAAGAAACATTGATTGCTAACCCGAGTTTCATAAAGTTGCAAGGTAACAAATTGTAGGGGGCTTAAATGTTTAAATTAAATTCTGTTTCACCGGACAACACCAGCGCAGCCCAGGAAAATTTCAATTATTTTTCATTATTCATAACATATGTTTATTCAACGTTTAATTCCAGTGACTACTGGAAAAGTATAGAATGGGAAACTATTTCTTTGCATCTTATTTCGTTGATAGTTTTCTGTCATGAACAGTACTTTCTATACATTTTAATTTATTTGTTGTCACTGACATGTTCCGTGTAACTGATGAATTTGAAGTTGGTATTGCAATTGTTTCTATATTTTATATCCTTTCATTGAAGTACATTCACTGGCTGTAATTTAGAGGAAATATTTTATATCATTGTAATTTAATTTCCATAACGCAGGTTTGTTTACAAATTTGATAACGCTCTATCCCAAGTCATTTTCCAATAACAGTTTCTGATTATATAATTTCCAACTAAAGATCTGATGGTACAAATCTTATTTTTTTCACTTTCATATAAATATATGTGTTTTTGTTTGTTTACGTTTGAATTTTATTCTGAGAATTACTACGATGACAATACACAAATAATCGCTTAGGTCACAAAACAAAGGATCGTACTGTTCAATTAGCGCTTCAGTCTGAGACAGGATTGTTGATGAAAAAGGAAACAGTTTTCAATGTTTTTTCTCGACTTTGATGGATTTATTTAAATAACGAAGCCGGCCATGCACCCCTCTCTGGTTAATGAAGAATCTATTGATATGTGTTTGAAGTTTATTGCATCTAAAACGGCAACGTGAATCCCCGCCTCACATACTAAACACATACAAATGGAAATAGCGTAAATTTGAAGGTAGATGTCGATATACGATATATCTCTGTCATGAAAATATCCCTATTTTATAAAATTTTCTTGAAAGTGAAACCAACTATGGCTATGCTGTCCACCTGAATCCACCTGTCCTTTTCAACCAGAATTGAAATAAAAATGTTGGCAACAAACAAAAGCATTGGAATGAGATTTGTTTTGTTTAATTAATATACAGAAGTAATTAAGGTACCTTCTTTGTAAGGAACCTCTATATGATGGTCCATTGAAGCCATAGCGTTTTTTTTTATTTTCGTAATTTTTTATTATTAAAAAAATATAAAAATTACTTGTTGGCCCATTGACGCCAAAGTAAAATGAAAAAAAATGAAAAAAATAACTTATTGGCCCATTGACGCCGCAGTAAAAAAAAAAAAATTCTACGTGGCCAATATTGAAGCCATAGTAAAAATAAAATAAAATAAAAAAAATGAAAAATATTCCACGTGGCCCATTGAAGCTGAGGCTGTAGGCACATTGACGGAATAGACAAACAATAAAAAAGCTTTTTCGGGAACAATAACAACCATAAGGCGTATTGAATTAGTAGGCTATGTTGCGGCCGAAAATGACATCAATTTAGTTTAAATGAGGCTACGTTACGATTAACGAAGGTTGTCATACAGTCATAGCTATGTTTAGATGTTCCTGTTTGTAAAATGATCTGCCGACATTTGATAACATATCACTATTATGATATTAGCATTAGACAGTATACATGTATTTAGTAAGTCTTGTATGTATTGAAGCAATGTCTCTATGAGATAAATATGAAATAAAAAAGACAAAAGACGGATAATCTACACGAAAATAAATCAAAACTATCAATAATTTGTATTTCCTATAATAATATCTCTTATCATATGTATTTAATGTTAATTAATCATGTATTTGCTTTATATTTGCTCAGTTTACAAAAACCGTAAGAAATAATTTGAATGCTTACTAACGAATAAAGACGTTAAAGTGAGGCAAATGATTACGCGTATTTTCTTGTGTCTCTTGTCGTATTATATGTTCTATGGATTTTGGACAGAATAGGCTAGTATCTTGCCAATTGACTAATAGCTAAATAGCTTTTTTATGCCTGCAAATATATATTTTGCAAATGAAAAAAGATGAATAATGATAATTACCGTTAGTTTCACTTTTAGTTAATTTCAAACAATTAGTTTAAAATAGGTTTTACAGGTATACGATACTAGCCAGTAGTTGCCAAATTTCCCTAACATAGATACTGTATTGATAACACTAGCGACGGCCATAATTATCTGACATTAGCTATGGTCA
Source organism: Haliclystus octoradiatus (assembly GCA_916610825.1). Classification (NCBI taxonomy): domain Eukaryota; kingdom Metazoa; phylum Cnidaria; class Staurozoa; order Stauromedusae; family Haliclystidae; genus Haliclystus; species Haliclystus octoradiatus. The sequence goes on from OU744451.1 coordinate 10,684,101, forward strand.
TTCGAAATTAACGTGTATAACTATTTTCTTACATTTAGTAAAATGATAACATCATTAGCCCATGTTTTCTTTACCATGTAAATGACGTAAGAAATACAATGACATACTTAACTGTACATAATAAGGCTATTCTTGATAGGCGCCTACCGTACCGGGCCACTGACCACTGACTAAAATTAGAGATAGCAAATTTATCGATTGGTGCCGCCCAAAAGCACCCCCTCCCCGATCAATTACAGCGATGATATATGACTAGAAGACCATATGTCATCATTGTGTATTTGCCACGCAAATTCCAGGCGACTGCTAAACGCAACTGCAATATTGTTTGCAGGGGATGATAGATACAATATTTACATAGAGACAAATTATTTTTGTTTTGAACACGCTGCAGATGCATGCTACGAAACATAGTTATTCCCCACGCGTTGTCGTTACGATCGGTAGACGCTATCCAAATTTACTATCCGTACCTTGAGGGAATAGTGTTAATATATAAATGCACTGAACATCGATACCAATCATTATTTTAGTACATTTGGATTACATTTTTTTGATATTCTGCATTTAACTCAATACACGTTAACTATGTCGATGGGATATGCATATAACTATGTTGTTTGTGTAATTAATTTTGTAACTCATGTATTTATATGTAGGGACAGTTGTACAGAAAGTGTTATCACTACCTATATTTGAGTTGAAAATTTGGCAACTACAGTAGCTGGCTACCTGTATTCCATGAAGTTTACTTATGCAAAGCAGTTTTGGATTAAATTTACAGTTGATATTAAATTAATAAATTATGAAGGGAAAATTATGTTAAACTAATTTGAAACTAACGGTTGACCAGATATTAGTTTGCTTGATTCAATATGCCTAATTAAATCGCTGTTATTGTTCTCGAAAAAGGTTACATTTTGTCTATGGCGTCAATGGGACTATGGCTTCAATGGGCCACGTAGAATCTTTTTTTATTTTTTATTCTTAATACGGCTTCAATGGGTCACGTAGAATTTCATTTATTTATTTTTATTTTTACTACGGCGTCAATGTGCCAATAGGTGATTTTTTTTTAGATTTTTTAATTTTTACTACGGCCTGAATGGGCCAACAAGTAATATATATATTTTTTTTTATATTAAAAAAATTATGAAAATATAAAATCGCTATGGCATCAATGGGCCACCATAAACCTATCATTGGTTCTTTGATTTTCTCTAAGGTAGAGACTTGAGAAAAATCGTAGAGCTTTAATGAATTCAAGTAGAATGTTAGTTCTAAATGCTAAATTATAAACATAGCTCAAAATGTAAGTGATATTAATTTATACATTGAAGCGTCTTAAAATTATCCGAGTAAAATATATTAATTTCTAACAGATCATCTGTTCATGTCTTTGCTTTGCGTTCTTGTATTATACATGTACTTATTAGCATTATTATCAACGATGATGAGATATGTATTGTATGAGTATGTAGTGATAGAAATAATTAATCGTTTTTGATTTTGTAATATTACGTCTGAAGATCGCAATTAAACGCATGATTCTTTGAGTATCGGAAAAGGCTTTTGCCTTATCGGCTTTTTCTCTTATTTTTACCCAACATTGAGCACTTTCATATACATATATGTCTATCTGGGTTTACACTTAATATAATTATTTTTCAATTTAATTCTTATAATAATGTATAAAGTCATTGCTTGCACTTTTGAAAGTGTATAAATGTTGTAGTTTGCAATGGAATAAAATCAAGTGCGTCATCACCTGTTACGGCAATTTTATTTGATATCTTTATTCCACATCAGTTATTCATCGTCTATCTATTGATTTCAATCTGACCTGATTAAAATTACTATCTTATGCCACATCATAACTTTCGAGCAAGGAATGTAATCTTTCCAGACATGATTTCAATGATGCTGTATAATGGTCTAATTTAACGCCGCACATAAATAGGTAGGAATTCGCACTTAAAACATTGTACTCCGCACTTAAATAATGGAATACGCAACAATATTCTTTAGTACTGAATTATCAATATCGTACTAAAATATAGTAATTCACACTTAATTTATTCCAAAACGTATACTTTTTTCTCCACACTTTAATAAAATGAAAACGCGCTATTACTGTTTTCAGCACTTCTCCCTCAATGTGTCTGATCCGAATCGAAAACAATCGAATTTATACATCAATAAATACAACCCTGAAGGAGATTTAACGAAATTTTAAGGTATTAATCATACTCACATCTCATCTTCGTTGATAATACTGCTAATAGTTATAACACAATATATTATTATTGTAATACATTATTAATAATATTATTTAACAATAAATACCAAAGCAAAGATGTTCTTATTTTTATTTGACAACATTTTGGGGTCATCAGGGCCCGTTCTCAAGTCTTAAATTTATTGAAAACTCATCAAATTTTATTCATTACAAATGATAATAGTTCACCATCCCTGAACACTCGGAAAGATTTAATTAAATCAACATTATTTTAGAACTCTTAGAACAGAAAATTAGCAAATTATATTTATAACAAATGTCATTTCAAACACCATTGATATGCTTTCGATTATTTTAGAAATTTGTAATCAATGCATGAGTAATTCTTGTGCAGTATATATATATATATATATATATATATAAAGTAAAGAATGTATATATAAGAAGAAGAATATAAGAATATATATATATATATACAGTAAAGAATGTGTATTCTTTGACTCTTTCGCCATATATTATTATTATAATAATATAATAATAATAATTAATTAAAAATTAATTGTATTGAGTGTGAACTCTTATACACACATGTATATGAAAGTGCTCAATGTTTTTTAGGACAGAGCATAATATAGAGTATAAAACAGAGACGAGGCAAAGCCTTTTCCGTAACTCGGAGTTTCACGCTTTTATTGCGATCTTCAGTCTTCAGACGGTGATACTCCGTCAGTATCACCGTCTGAAGATCGCAATAAAAGCGTGAAACTCCGAGTTACGGAAAAGGCTTTGCCTCGTCTCTGTTTTATACTCTCTCTCTCTATATATATATATATATATATATATATATATATATATATATATATATATAAAAAACGTCTATTTTTTCAATGAATCTAAGACTTTATATAATAATAATAGTTTATAATAATTTATAATTAGAATAATTAGAATTAGAATTGGAAAGGGGCCTGACACCGAAACGTTGTCAAATAAAAATAAGAACATGGATATTCTTTAATCTGTCAAATTGAAAACTATCACTAAATAATATCATTAATCGTACCAAATGATTATTTGCCTCTTGCAATAGTATAATTTAACACTTGCATTGGTGTGTTGGTGGACATAGCTCTAAAACCATACCTTCGGAGTTTTATTGAAATGTAAAAATAAATTTTATTGTTTGGTAAATCATCGACCAATGTTCAAACAATACAATATTTGAGAAAAGCCAACAAACATACGCTGTGTTGATGCATTTAGAGCAAGTGGACACGAGGCAAATCTTTCTTAACAACCACACACCACAACTTCAAACAGTAACAAAGGAAACAGAACTAAAACATTTAATCAAAAATTCCAAAATCCCAAAATCAAACAAACTAAATTGATATCAGTTTTTACTTATTAATTGTGTAATAAAAGTGAAAGATAAAATTGACGTTGTTTGAGCTTCGACATGTCACATGTCAAGTCATCTTTAGAAATTCATTAAGAAGAAAACTTATCTAAAATATATTGGTTTAAAAATGTTAGAGTTTTATAAAGTGCTAACTATCGTGTCAAAACAGGATGTATTGTATCTAACAATAGCTTATTTTACATAAGGGCAATAACAATAACTTTTTAATATGCGGCGGGGAAAAGGCGATATTTCATTGAGTCAATCAGAACAATAATAATGTTAATACGGTATTTTAACAATATTAATCAATATCAAGGAACATTTTGCCACTGATAAATTATGATTGGTTGTGATTGTTTTTTCATTGAGTTTGTATCGTATATCCGTAATTAGTTCTTGTGTAAAAATATCTCTCCCACAATTATTGTTTGCCATTGTTAAAAAGTGTAATACGGTTTCAATAAATTCAATAGACAAATAAATTAGATTTTCATATAAATATCAATGTAACTTTTTAACTCTTTCTCTCGTTTTTCCTTTAAAGTTTGATAATTGCCCTTTTGAATTATTTGCCGAAATTTGGTCCTCAAAAGGTAATAAAACAACAAAGTCATTCTTATTTTCGCTTGCAATAGGCAAATCAAGCAAACTCTTGCAATAGGCCTTTGTAAATTCAAACCTTTCACATTTGTAAATTTTTTAATTTGCATTTATATACCTGATGATGCCATGAAGATATATTATGATGAAACGTTGTGAATCCCGTTTTTATCACTGTCATTTGTTACAAATTTAATAAGCAAGAATTTATTAATTAAAATTAATAATAATAACAATAATAATAATAATAATAATAATAATAGTATTAAGAATTAATTAATAAGAACTGTTCAAAGTACATGATAACTATGTATAAAAATAAATGTTTTATAGGGACTGTACAATATAACTGTAACGTTTCTTCCAAGAAGATATGAACCGCTGTAACTTTTCAAAAGTTCTAATTAAAATCGTAATTTATCCATAAGAATGATAATGAAAGATCGAGTTTTATCGACATTTAGGGAAGGGACCCGAGTTACATTTAAAAGTAAGCTACTTCGGTGCTCTGTATAGGCATTATGTACCAGCGCATCACTTACTTTTAAATATAAAGGTGCCTGATATCCTTTTAAGGCATTTAAATGTTATACTGTTAATTAGAATCAGGATAAACAACATTCTATGTGAAGTCTCATCAATTATTCTTAATATTTAACGTTCTTCTTGCGTGATCTTTTATTAGCATACTATTTAATTAGAGCGAATTATGTTTTTTGGGACCGTGGTCGAAGAATTGTACATCGAGTATATCGTGAACCTCCCGCAGGTAAACATATAATAAATATTTTACCGTCTGATAATGTAGGTCATCATCACAACAGATATAGTCTCCTTGGATACAACATTCTTGCTGATTATAGCAATATTTATACATAGCAACAATATTTAATAAATTTCCTCCAATAAATATCATTACTAACTGATGTAGTGAGTATTGACTTATGTAATATGATATATACTTTAGTTTACCAATTAGAATGTGTTTTAATATCAACCATGCCACCTGCTTTCAATTGATAGATGGAAAATGGAAATCATTCATTTATCGATTTTATGACTACTTTTTTCGTTGACTACGCTGATCGTTTTTCAAATGTATCCTCTTCTAAAGAGCGAATTTTAAAAATCTGTGAGTATTTTATTATTCTATACAAACCTATTTAAAAAGGGCCGGTTTACCTCAGGTGGCAGAGCAACCAGACTTTAGATCTGATCTTATATGATCGAATGTAGCTCAAACCCCCCAAATGTCAACTCAGCTTTAAATTTATCTCAAACATCAAATGAGTACTATCTTCTGATTGTGGGTGGGGAATGGAGCAGAAAAAATTACATTGTATGTGGCTGCGGTACATTGTTGCACATTCATGATGCTAGGTGTATAATCAGAGGCCGGAATCGTAAAATTCAAGTAAAACAGTTATTATGCTGGTTTTGGCCAATATCATTCAGCATATCGTGTTTATTCATCGTGATAAGAAATTAGTTTGTGTTAGATACGTCAAGCCGTACCGCTTAATCAATATCAACTCATCATAAGCATTAGCACTTGCCTTCGTAAAAACTATCTATCAAAAACCAAACAAAAACTACATTATTCAATACATATACATACATACATATACTCTTCCATTCAATATATACAAAATTCAATGTATATACTCAATATATACAAGCTGAAGGTTTAGCCTTACTAAACTCATCATCTTCATCATCATCATCATTTATTCAGAACCTTATAAGTTCACGTAGAAATTTTTTTCACATGACTTCATATATTGTAGTTGTTGATATCTTCAAACATATATTTCTTAATCTTGTAGAAATTAGGTTTTTCGCCTGAGTTGCAGGAAGTCTACTAGGCATCTTTAATAAGAATATTTTAGAAATGTAACTCTGATCTTAAATAAAACAAATTAAGATATTGATGTTCTCTTGTGAATGTTCTGTATGTTTTTACATCATTATGCTCCTGGCATTCTCCATTAGCAAATAGTTCGAGTTACTCGATGTGGAATTAATTACTGATTATCTCATATGTGATGGCTTGTGCACATTCAATATAGTTCATGTCTGTGTTTACATTTATATTAGTGTCAATCGATGTAAATATAACGTCAATGGAAGACGGAACGAGATGAGGAGATCAGTCAGTCTCCTACAAACGCTCAGGTCATTTAACTAAGTTGTGCCTTATTATATCTATAGATTAATCGATGATTTTGAATAGATCAAGTTAACACTGAATGGATGTATTGGCATGGTATTATCAATTCCACAAAGATTTTTAAGTTTGAACTACAAAAATTGAAAGACAAACACAACATTTTATTGAAGTAGACAATATTGTATTTTATTAGTTTTACTTTGCTTTTAATTACTTTGTGTATTACTAAAATATCAAAGAACTTTGCAATGAGGAATTACATGTTATTGAAATCTTATTTATTTATCACATGTGGAATGGCATTGATTATTATAATAGCAAATATACACCAGCCACATATTGCTAACCATGTGTTTATCAAAAGATTTATGAGATTTATTGTAAATAATGTGAATGTAATGGAGCAAACCCAAACGGTGCAACCTATATGTAGATTGCCGAAGGTGGATCCATTTAGTAAAACAGCAATGGAATCTTATCAGAAAAAAGAGAAATTCCATTGTATGATTACTAATTATGGATATCTGAAGAATGGGATATTAACAATAAATGCAACGAATGTACAAGATGTAATATATCAAAGAATAATTAAGAATCCTCAAAGTGACAACAGAGGAATATTGGAAGAACCACACATGATTTTCAAGCATGAGAAAAAAATAGAATTAGTCAAAGGTAAGAGGTATGAAATTGCCTGTTAAATGAGTCTAAACATGAAAGATAAATCCCTTTATTACTGTTTGCTGTCTCTTTAAATATAATAATGCAACTCCGTATGTTGGAAAATGACTACTGTACTATTATTTAAAGTTTTAAATGGACGTGTCGATATTGATGCGTCATCACTGTTTCAATATTAATCATCAAAGTATCCAATTCATGGACAGTCAGAACCTCTACAGCCAATACTGCCCATTGTCCATCCCTTGAAGCTGTCAAATGTTCTGTTGAAATGGAGTACTTAGACTATGCTTGATGGGAGACTTTATCTAGTGAGGCCGTTGAGAGTAAGGCTGCGTTTACACGACAAGTGGATGTACGAAACCCATGAATTTTAGTCTGGATCGCCCTCGCGTCTAGACATAAACAGGAAACCCGAGAGGAAATTAGTCCGCTTAGAGAGTCTATCAGGACTTCTGAAAGTATGGATAGGAAACCCGGGTTTCTCAAACCAGACTTTGCAAAACCCGGGTCTTTTTGTCGGTCGTGTAAACAGAGATTTATGGAAAACATGGGTCTTCAAAAGTCCACTTTCAATTCGCGGCGATACTGCCTATAAATATTGGCAACCACTTGGCATTGTTTTAGGGTAAAATTATATAGTTTAGTAGAGCTATTCAATGAATCTGTTTATATAATGTAAAATCGCGAATAACATGTATTTAAAAGGTATTATTTACAAAAGCGATGTTAATTCACATGGAATTTAATTAGATATGAATAACAAAAGTTATTTTGAATGATTTAAATAAAAAAACATATCGATCTGAAGCTACAGAATCGAAGAATTATAAAAATCCAATTTCAACGAAAAACCGATAAGAACTGATGAACTAAACGTAGCCTAAATCTATCGCTTCCTTTAAAAATCAAAAGGATAAATCCAATTTACAGAGATATTGTAATATGTGTATTAATTATATCTGTAACGTTACTGCACTTACCAGTCAATTTATTTTTTATGACAAATAAACATACATACATACATACATACATACATACATACATACATACATACATACATACATACATACATACATACATACATACATACATACATACATACATACATACATACATACATACATACATACATACATACATACATACATACATACATACATACATACATACATACATACATACATACATACATACATACATACATACATACATACATACATACATACATACATACATACATACATACATACATACATACATACATACATACATACATACATACATACATACATGTCAAGTAGTATATTTGCGCCTACTGCAAGGCAATTGATTGGTGGTTAATTACAATTTAATTTGTCTTTGTTTGATGTATAATTAACTAATTATATTTCATATGTAAGTACTGTATTTCAATTTGTGTAATATTTGATATTTAGTAATCTTATCAATGATCAGTATCTAAGATCTCGTTTGTTTTAAAATAATTTTGATCATAGGCGTAGGAGCTGGGGGGGGCATGGGGGGCATTTGCCCCCCCAACGCATTTGAGAAAAAAATTCGTGCAATTTTTCGGGCAAATCAACAAATTACAAGTCTTTTGTGGTACAGTGAAAGTGTTCAGGAAATTTATTGTGTATTAATAAAATTCAACACTTCACAAAAACAGTTTTATGAACAGGAGTATACTATGCATTGTAAGCCTACTGGCAAGCTTTCTTCTTATCATGTTCCAATCTAATATTCATAATTTTATTCAATAATTATGGTTGCTATATCGCTTAATTATTTTGAAGACTCCACCCCCACTCGTTTTGCAATATAAAAAATCCAGAACTCATCTACATGCTTTATATATTAACGTCTAAAAAGATTAAGACCGTGATGACATGAGAAATGTTACATTGACCCAAATGTGTAAGTGGAAATTTTTAGGTCAATTTTCGGGCAGATCAAGCTATTTCTTATATCTCTTTGCAAATGAAATTATTCAGTCATTCAATATTTCGCAGGTTATACGTAACGTTGTCCTGAAGAATATCAGTAAACAATAATCCAAATTTTCTTGCTCGCTCTGCTCGCAACAATTCTTCGCATCAGATCATATAGGGATTAGTGAAGCAGATCACTATTTGCCATAAAATAGGCTTGTCTCGCTCTTTCAAATTAAATACATAACCCAGTGCTGCATATGAAAGTGTATTTTACGGTGCCTAAAATACACTGCTATATGCAGCAAAATATTCTGCTCTAAGGTATCTAAACATTCTCAGGAAATAAAAGTAAATACCTAAAATAGGATGGCCTATATGACGAGCCAGGTATGACTAAAACGTTCTTTATAACGATCCACTACAGGGAGAAATGAACGTTATTATTTACACCGTAAAGCTAAGTTGCAGGAGGAATGGAATAGCTGATAACGGCTTTTTGAATTCAGTAAAAAATTATATAATCATATAATTGCTTAAAATGAATGTAAAATGAATATGTTTCAATATTTATTGACGGTATTAAGAAATTTGTGGGGCTGAAGGAGGCCTGTGATGTCTGTGTGTTGTATCCTGTGATACATCTTCTGCAATTTTGCATGTGAGTTACCTCTTATAACAACATTTCCCGGAAAAATTTTTTCGGGCAAAACCATTTTTGCCCCCCTGGTTGGAAATGTGCCCCTACGCCTATGATTTTGATAACACATTACATCTAGTATCTACGTATAAAAGTTTGAAGCATTTATTTCTTTACACGTTTTGTTCAATTGGCAGTTCCTTACTTTTTACAAAAGTTATATAGGATCTTATTCTTGGACAGTCCATGATATGATAGAGGAATGAGGCAGATAAACCACATTCATTGCATATGCAACAAATATCAGGGGTATGGAAGCTACTGTTTATACAAATCAAATGATGGAAGCCATGGACTGATACTCGTACTGAATAATTTCGATTTAATTGATTTGCTAATCCATTGGTTTGTAAAATTGGTGCTGCATTATAACCATTTTCAAGAAAATTTGATAATTTAGCACTTCTATACTCCGAAATATCAGAAACCAGTTTTTCTTGGAACTCATATTTCGGTTTCAGGTCCTCAACAAATGTACTTGTATTTGCAAAGTAAAATAATAGCGTATTAGATGTATTTTTGGATGTACCCATCACAAGTTTAAAATAATGAGCTTTCATTTTATCTAATTCTAATAAGTTAGTTTTAGTCAAATAAGGGGCTATAACTTCAAAACCATATGTAACGACTGAGGAAAGTTTCATATGGAAAATTTTGATAGATGACTCTATAGAAACACGTCTTAAATGTTTAATTGAACCAATAGCGATCATCAACTTTGTCTTTTCATTAAGTAAATGTAAATTAAATGATAATGATGTTTGAAGAGTAATTCCAAGGTATGTATAACTATTTGTAAAGGCAATTTGCTCTCCACGATAAATAAAACGATCAGCCGCACAAAGGCGACCACTCTTTCGGAATTTAATGATGTTGGTCTTGTTAAGATTAACTTGTAACACATTTCAAGAACACCAATCGGAAAGGATATCCAGAGCAGCTTGAAGTATTGTTTGATCTTTGGAGTAAATTACAAGATCATCAGCAAAAAATAAAATGTTCAAACCAATAATATCTTTTAAAACTTTTGATAAATCAGATATGTATAAAAGAAATAAAGTAGGAGACAAACTGTCACCTTGAGGAACACCTTGATTTTGAACAATAGAATCGGCAATCTTTATTCCATCATCGATTTTAATAAAGTTTGATTTTAATAAGCCGTAAATAAGGCGTAAAAGTAATCCATCGTATAATGGAAAAGTACTTCCGTAAATCTAAAGCTATGACGAATAAGTAATATTAAAATGGGATAGATATAAATCAAGGTGTACACACGAAGTAATGTACCCGGAATTTTCAATGGCAATGTCCGTTTTAATTTTTAAAATTGATTCATATGTGTCTTTATACTGATCTACTACTAGCAAGCAAGATTTTATTCCACTTTTGATATGTGATGATCTATAGAAAAGCTTGATTCCTTTATTTTAACAGAACGAGTGGGCTGTTTGCTGTTCTCGAAAGTTGGAGATGTTTTATTGCATTCAACTGGCGACCCTTATGACGCACCTGGTGTCATTCTGAAGAAAGGAAAATGTCACCAACATCATTTTTTTGTCATTACAAATGATGGCTATGTTCAGCATAAGGGAACTGGGAAATACCTTTCTATTAAAAGTAAGAACATAATTTATCTATACCTATACATAAGGAATATCATGTGTGATCGTCCGAGGTACAGTTTTCTGGATTTCGTTCTAGTTCTCTCTCGGCCTTTTCTTTTGTTTTGAACAGCAAGTTCCTAAAATTATGCCGTAGGTAATTCTTGATGTACGAGTTTTCTAGCCACTGGGAGTTAGAATCAAAATATAAAATAAGTGTCCTGTTAACCTGTCACAATTTTTAATTCTCAACAGCTGAAAATTAATTATAAGCAGTATTTCATGTGTTGTATGAAGTCATTTGCGTCTTATTTGTTTTGTTTTGATGTGTTAAATTATGGCATGTTTTAGAGAACAGAGAGTCAACGAGTGATGGTTATCTGGAACTTGTTAAAAGTTGCAAAGAAATGGACTGTGTTATTCTTGATGCAGAAACACAAAAGTTAAAACAAAACAAGACAGGAATTTGTTTGAACTCATTTGCAAAAGGATCCTTGTTATTTTCCAATTGCTCGACCGCTTATCAGGCCTTGGTTATTCCAAAAGTACAAGGTAATATCATAATAGCTTTTCGCATAGCTCCTTTCATCCTTGAGGCAGTAGCATTATGCATGTTTCTATATGTCGAAGTGATTCTCCATAGAAAATAAATTGGTATAAAATTGAAGTTGCAACTGAGACGTTCAACTAAAATTGAACATATGACAATAAAGTCATGACGGCAACAAACATTTTCAATGTATCCTCAAACAGTTAACAAAGCTGATAATAACAATACAAAATCCTTTGACAAACCAAATTAAGCATTTTGAATCTCCGAAATTTTCAAGTGAAACAGTAAGATTTTGAAAACAGCATTTTGATTAGTATCTTTATATTCTCATTGCCATTCTGAGCAGTTTTTATAGTAAGAAATTAAGACCAATGTTTGCCAAAGAAGATGAAATATTTAACAATTTAATAGAGCATATTGTGCGTGTCCATTATTTTAATTATTTGTGTCGATATTGTAATAATTTCCTATTAATTTTAGATGTCGTTAGATTTGTTTCATTGGAATGGGAATATATTCGCTTGGCAATATTCACAAATAATAGACGATATCTGCGATTTCTATCCCAAGTACCAAAAAGTTCTGCACTGCATAAACCAGGGAAAAAATTAAAAGCTAATCTACCAAACATTGCATTGATCATGTTTGATTCTACATCCAATGCAAATTTTCAAAGACAATTCCAGCAAAGCTATAAATGGTTGATCGAGAGAAATGGTCAACAGGTCTTACACGGCCATTCAATCACTGGTGATGCAACACCACCACAGCTTGTCGCCATGTTTACTGGTCATCATATTGAACAAATGGAAGAAGGGAGAACTGGATTTCGTAATTCAAAGATGCTTGATGATTGGCCATTTATCTTTAAGGAGCTCAGTGACATTGGCTATGCAACACTTTGGGATGAAGACGATCATTTGTTTGCCCCATTTAATTTAAGACTGAATGGTTTTTCTAGAAACCCAGCAGATATCTACACCAGACCATTCAAAAAGGAAGCTCTTGCTGACGGCCAAATATTTTGCCTAGATGGTAAATCATCGTGTCAATTTGGTTTGGATTATTTAAGAGAATTTTATGATGTTTACAAGGATGGACCAAAATTTTCATTCACGTCGTTTTCTTTAAACACCCATAATGATCCTAATGCTGGCCAATATTTGGACCAAGACCTGCTTGAATTTTTGGTTAGTTTCGAAGATTCTGGACATCTTAATAATACCATTTTGATTGTATTTGGAGACCATGGTTCTCGACTTTCGTCATTTCGTCAGAAGCCTCAAGGCTACTTGGAAGAACGTCTTCCATTCATGTCAGTAACCCTTCCTCGTGATTTTGTTGGTCGATTTCCGAACGCAATGTCAAATTTAAGGTATAATTCTGAATATTTAACATCACATTTCGATATCCATGCTACTATAAGGAATATACCATTCTATCCTCATATTATGGGAAACTTTTCAATAGGACAGAGTCTATTTGAACGTGTCAATATATCAACGAGAACATGTGACGATGCTGGTATACCATCTCACTTTTGTCCATGTCGAAACTATCAAAATATTTCATCGAATGAAACATTTATCAAGGCTGCAGCACAGTTTTCAGTTAATCATATCAATGCAATATTATCAGCGAACAATGCGTCAGCAAAACTATGCTCACAGCTAACATTGAAAGATATACAACATGCAGGTTATCTTTTTGATAATAAGAAAAAAAAGGAAGTCCTTGTGAACTTTTTTGTATCGCCAAGCAATGGTTTATATGAAGTAACGATCGTATTACTAGATGACGATGAAGGTAGTTACGACATATTAGGTATAAATAGAATTAACAGGTATGGTGATCAGCCGAATTGCATTGCTTCAAAAATGCCGCATCTTAGAGAATATTGTTTTTGTAAATAAAAATACATCAATACGCGCATGGATAATTAGTTTCAGAGTCTTATCTTTGTGGACATTAGGTTGCATGTAAGCGAAGACGGGTTGAATACCTTTTTTCCTTTGTTTGCATGTACGTATCATTTATTGATACTTTACAAATATATATCAAATCAAATCTTTATTGTCTTCTATTAGTTTCTATTTGATGTCTTCTTGGTTTTATATATATATTTCAAATTCTGATAAATTTCGTTAGATTAGATCATGGTGATTTTATGACTACTATAGGAATTCTTCAGCAGTGTACGACAAGACGTTGAGGAAAAGACACATATGTTGTGGATCTTATTCCAGAAAGTGAAAAGGAGAACATTGTGAACAATATCAATAATAAGCTAACAAGAATTGGACGGAAGTCGTCCCCACCAAAGCGATTTGGTTTCAATAGCATAGTTTCTTAGAATTATTTAGATACCTTAGAAATGTAACTTCCTAACGGATGTGCTCATATAGCAAAGTTTGTGTTGATAATTGCGTTAAGGACAGTATGTAGTCGTTCAAGATTCAAATGGTTTTGATTAGATTTATATGAAATGGACGACTCTGAAGTTTTTGTTGGATTTAGAAGCGTATCTTACAACAACATACAAGCCATGCAACACCAAATTACACAAATATAAAGAAATGTGAACAAACTTTTCAGTTTCATAATACAACAGAAATCGATATGATTAAAGCTGTGGACATGCTACCCAGTTGAAACACAACAGGAATGGATAGCTTGAATGGCTACATCATGAAAGTCCTCTATAGATCATTTACGCAACTTGTCGACATTTCGCTAAGAAATGCAATATTTCCATCTACATTCAAAATTGCTCTTGTTTATGGTTTCACCAATATCAAAAAAGCAGGTGAAAAACTTCGGGAATCTCACAGGCAGATTTTTCTGCTATCGTTGCTGCCCAAAATAGTGGGACGCATCTCATACCAGCAGTGTCTTCTTATGCCTCTTACAGGTGGAACGATCCGAGGAGAAAATAAGTGGTTTAATTGGCGATAAACGGATATATTTGGATGACATTGAGATAAAAAGTATCATTGATCAACACGCTGACTTGAGAGTGAAATTGTGTTCGAAAAAAGGAATGAAGTGTCAACAATATGCCAAAAAGAAGAAGAAGAGAAGAGAGCAGGTGGTCTACCAAATGGTATATTAGCCCCTGAATTCCACGGAGACATTAATCATTTCCCGTATTAGTGCGAATCATTTGATGCGGTGGTGCATAGTAACCTGAAGGTGTCCCTCTTTTACAAGTATTGGTATCTTCGACAATCATTGAAGGGTACTGCTTCTAGATGTCTAGATGGATTTTCTTCGTTAGTTGAAACATATCATGCTGCACTGGAACATGAAAAAGCACGTTATGGACAGCCTAGGCAGATTGTCAGGTCTATAGTTAAGTCCATTATTGATGTTCAACAATTATCAACCAGCTCTGATTCCAAGCAATTGAGGACGAACTTTGACTTAATTTCAGGGAAAATGCATTTATTGGAATCCTACTCAGACAAGATTGACAATCCGTTACTTGCATTAATAATTCCTATACTAGAATCAAAGTTACCAGCTGATTTGAAGTCAGAGTGGGAAAAAGAAATAACAACAAAATATGAAGAGAAAGAATTCCCAACTTGGAAAAGATTTTGTGATTGTTTTTCAAGAGAATTACGGTCAAGAGAAACGGTTGACTGGAAACAAGACAAAGCCGGGAAAAGAGTTATTAGACAACCTGACGATCAGAAAGATGCAAAGGTATATTCAGCCCAAGCACTTACATCGGAAACCAGCCGAAATAGAGGAAGTGCAAGAGGTAAATGTATTCATTGTGAGATGACTAATCATGACTTGGAAAATTGTTTTCAATTTGCGAAATTAGATATAAAGGACAAGTGGTATTTTACTAAAGCAAAAGGACTGTGTTACTTATGTTTAACTCCTCATCATAGATGGATGGAATGTACTAAAAAGACAAAATGCACAACAAATGATTGTGGTAAACCGCATCATGAATTGCTACATCTTGATAGTCGACCTGAAGAGCCAGAAACTATTACTAATGCTAATACTGCTAACAGTCGTTGTTTGTCTTCCAAAGGTAGAACCGTGTTTACGTCAAAGATTATGCCGTCTGCAGTTGCATTAATGCACAATGGAGGAAAGTCATCTAAAATTAGAGTAGCATTTGATTTGTTGTGCAAAGAGACATTTTGTCACGGAAAAAGCAGCTAAGAGAATCGAATTAGATATATGCAAAACCGAGTTAATTGAAATCACAGGATTTGATGAGAGAGTGTCTCATTTAAAAACTGGTCGTGTTTGCTTTGAACTTTCTCCTCTGAATCATTCTAGTACTAAAGTTCATATCAATGCTATTGTTAAACCTGGAAAGGTTTTTGCTCCATTTGATGCTGTTGAGATTGATTTGGAACGTTGTACTCACTTAGTGAATATCTCCATTGCAGATGAACTGCCCCATACCGAATGTGAGGTGGATGTTTTAATTGGTATTGATTTCTTTTTGCAATTAGTATGTGGTGACATAATCCGACATCCAACTGATGATTCACTACCCGGAGCATTGCGAACTATATTTGGTTATGTATTAATTGGCTCAAATCCCTTTGTTGGAAAGATATCATTGTGTTTATTTGTGGATTGTAAATCGCATACCAAACTAGAAAAAGATGTGGAAAATTTTTGGAATCTCAAAGCAATAGGAATCAAGGACACTAGTAAACAGTATACTTTAGACGAACGAACAGCTGTTTCAATATTTAAGAAATCTATTCGTTACGACAATAGTCATTATTCTGCATCGTTACCATTTCGAGAGAATGAACATCTACTATGTAATAATTATCATAATGCAAAGAAACAATTAGTGTCAATTGAAAGGCGTCTGGAGAAAGATAAAGAAAAGAAAGAAGCATATCGAATTTGTATGAATGATTATGAACGATTGGGATTTGCTCGTCCAGTCACTTCAGAAGAGAGGGAGAGGTTTCATGAAGGATCTCAATATTTTGTACCACATCACCCGGTTGAGAAACTTGATAGTTTGACAACTAAGACTAGAGTAGTTTTCAATGCAAGTGCAAAGGATATTATCGGCATCTCTTTGAATATTGTTTGTTATCTGGTCCGGCATTACAGCCAGATTTGGTAAAAGTGCTTTTAAGATTTCGATTTCATGAGATTGCATTAATGGGAGATATCAAGAAGATGTTCTGCCAGATATCGATTAACCCTGAACATTATCAATTTCAGCAGTATCTTTGGCGAGATTGTGATCTTACTCGCGAACCTGTTCGTTATTTAATGACAAGTTTAATGTTTGGGGTAAAACCTTCCCCATACTTGGCAATTAGCGCTTTACTTCACCATGCTGCAAAAGATGAGATCAAAGAATGCTTCCCACTGGCAAGTGTAGCAGCTACTCAAGATATTTATGTGGATGATTATTGTGGAAGAGGAAGATCGGTAGAACAAAAGACCAAATTACTATTTGAGCTCATTGACATGTGTGATCTTGGTGGCTGGGAGATGACGAAGTTTATATCAACTTCCAAATAAATTATGGAAGCTATCCCTGTAGAGAAACGCTTAACAAGCTTGATGGTTGATTTTGATTATAATGTAGAGGATACTACGAAAGCTCTTGGTATTGGTTGGGATGTACAAGAAGACCCTTTTTTATTTCGTTTAAATCCATTTATTACAAACGTAACCATTAATGTTACAAAACGAACAATCTTGAAGAAGGTATGTCAGATTTTTGATGTATTTGGATTTTTTGCACCGTTTATAATTCGTGCAAAATTATGGTTCAATCATTATGGAAAATGGAATCTACTTGGGATGAAGCACTGGATGGAGAGATTGTTGATACGTTTCATCAATGGGAGGAGGAACTGCTTAGTTTGAATAATATTCGTATACCTATATTTTTTATATGTGATGGAAAATACAAATCAATGGAGCTGCATGCATTCGCGGATGCTTCTGAAAAGGCATATGGGGCTACAATTTATATACGCAGTGAAGATTTTAGTGGAAATGTAAAATTGGATTTATTAATTACCAAGTTTCGTGTTGCTCCATTGAAACAGAAGTCATTACCCCATTTGGAGCTGCTTGCAGTACACTGTGCTGCAAATTTAGTTAATTATGTTTGTGATGCATTGAGCATCGTATTTACATCTATCGAACTTATTGGTCGGATTCAGAAATTGCATTAAATTAGTTGAAAAAGCAAAGTACACATTGGAAAACATTTGTGGCCAACCGTGTACAAGAAGTTCATTATTTAGTTGGTAACAAGCACTGGCATCATGTGAAGAGTTGCGATAACCCTGCTGACTGTCTATCACGTGGAATGAAAGTATCAAGTTTGAAGAACAGTAAATTGTACTGGCATGGCCCTGAATGGCTTCAGTTATCAAAGGAACACTGGCCTTGCTCTGTGATGGAAACTAATTTAAATTTACCAGACGTTGAAATTGAAGCAAAAACGAAATGTCATATAGTTGTATCATTCGTAGAATCTGAGCATTTATTTAACAAATTTGAGCATTATAATAAACTGGTTTGCATTATCGGTCATATTTTGAAATGGAGGAAGATGGTCCCATGAACTATTGATGGAAAATTGACTATTGAAGATCAAATGTAAGTGAATTATATTTACTGCGGTGTGTCCAAAAGGCTCATTTTCCTATCGAATACAAACTATTGCTAGATGGTAAACAGTTAAATGGGGAAAGTGCTTTAATGTCTCTCAATCCTATGTTTTGTGAAAATAAGAAATTAATGGTTGTTGGGGATCGATTGAGAAATTCTCTTCTCCAGAGGAAATCAAACATCAGATTATTTTACCAAGTAACAATATCATCGTTGACAAACTCATTATGATGTATCATCTTAAAGGACATCATTCACCTATTGAGACTACTTTGTGCAATATTTGGACCAAATTTTGGATTATTCATGGCAGAAGGCAGGTGATCAAAACCATCCATCAATGTCTAGTATGTGAACATTCAAGTACATCACCTTTGGAGCAGAAAATGGGAGATTTACCAACACTAAGAGTTCAGCCTGCTCCTGCATTTTCGAAAGTTGGTTTGGACTTTACAGGCCCATTATATATACGAACTGGGACAGTTGTTACTAAATGTTACATTTGCATATTCACCTGTGCTCTCAGCCGGATGATCCATTTAGAATTAACAAATAATATGGAAACAGAGGAATTTCTTGCAGCCTTCCGTCGGATGACAAATAGGAGAGGACTATGTGATTTAGTAGTTAGTGACAATGCTAAAACCTTTCAAAAAGCAGCCCGTGTGGTTAGTAACATGAAATTTGAAGCAAATCTCTGGAAAAGCCTGGATTCCACTTTGATTGAACGATTTCATTTGAGTCATGGTATCAAATGGGAATTTATTACTGAACGTAGCCTATTTCGTGGCGGATTTTGGGAACGGTTGAATCGGTCGCTAAAGACACCTCTGAGAAAAGTTCTTTCTAAGGCTCTATTGAACTATTGTGAAATGTATATTGTTTTGACCGATATTGAATCAGCAGTGAATCAGAGGCCATTGACGTATCAAGGTAGCCATTGTAGAGATGTTTTACCAATTACTCCTGCTCATTTGGCTTCGGGACGACCTCTTGGGATCCTTCCCGAACATGTTAATATAGATGTTACTCTTTCAAAGAGATTCAAGTATTTGCAGACGCTACTTACTCATTTTTGGAAAAGATGGTCTCTAGAATACTTACCAAATCTACAACGTCGAAGCAAATGGCAAAAGAAAACACCGAAATTGAAAATCAATGATGTTTGTTTAATAGCAGAGGAAAACACACGGCGCTCTACGTGGCCTATGGGTCGTGTTCAACATGTAATTCGCGGAAATGGTGGTTTAATCAGAACAGTACGACTGCAGACATCGAAGGGGGAACTGAATCGGCCAGTTCAGAAATTGCACCTATTTGAGAAGTTCTTACCATCCAATGATTTGAGAGTGACCTCTCAAGGGGTGATGTTGTGGATCTTAATACAGAAAATGAAAAGGAGAACATTGTGAACAATATCAATAATAAGCTAACAAGAATTGGACGAAAGTCGTCCCCACCAAAGCGATTTGGTTTCAATAGTATAATTTCTTAGAATTATTTAGATATCTTAGAAATGTAACTTCCTAACGGATGTGCTCATATAGCAAAGTTTGTGTTGATAATTGCGTTAAGGACAGTATGTAGTCGTTCAAGATTCAAATGGTTTTGATTAGATTTATATGAAATGGACGACTCTGAAGTTTTTGTTGGATTTAGAAGCGTAGCTTACAACAACATACAAGCCATGCAACACCAAATTACACAAATATAAAGAAATGTGAACAAACTTTTCAGTTTCATAATACAACAGAAATCGATATGATTAAAGCTGTGGACATGCTACCCAGTTGAAACACAACAGGAATGGATAGCTTGAATGGCTACATCATGAAAGTCCTCTATAGATCATTGACGCAACTTGTCGACATTTCGCTAAGAAATGCAATATTTCCATCTACATTCAAAATTGCTCTTGTTTATGGTTTCACCAATATCAAAAAAGCAGGTGAAAAACTTCGGGAATCTCACAGGCAGATTTTTCTGCTATCGTTGCTGCCCAAAATAGTGGGACGCATCTCATACCAGCAGTGTCTTCTTATGCCTCTTACAGGCTAAGCCAAAATCAGCATGGTTTTCAATTTGGCCAATCTATACAGAAAGAATCATACTAATGGGCATATCCGAAAAAATTTTAAAACCATGCGGCAAAAATAGCTCACGGCATTAGTCCTCGTTGATTTTTTAAAAGCATTTGAAAGCCTCTTACATACATTATCCTTATTGATAAACTGGGCTGTCTCCTTTAGAAGACAACTCACTGGGCATGGTTCAAGCATCTCCTTTCTAGCCACCAATAAATAGTAAGTGCAAAAAATTATATATCTGATGTTATCGAGTTGACCTGTGATGTACCCATAGACTTGCATAGCCTGATGATTCCATTGACAATATTCAAGGAAACACGTTGCAACCAGAGCCATCGATATACAAGAGCCAAGTCATTGAGAGGCCACAAAAACCATTCCCATTGGAATGAGTTCACGGTCTAAACGTTATATTTTATAATTTCTGCTGTTCCACGTGCTATTCTGTTGAACATGGTATACAGCCTTGATTAATATTGAAACAGACTGAATGGATACTATATTTGAGTTGTTCATGAATGATATAATTAGCCAGTTAAAACAAAAAATCCCGAATGAATTTTACATGTTAACCTCATTCCATAACGGCACTCAACTCCACGCAGACGCTGCGATGAGGGCCTAATAAAATTCGGGTAGCAAAGTGCTGCACTCATAAGGGTATTTTATCACGTGCGATTTGATCGTATTACACTTTTTTGAGTTTTCGTTTCAAGTTTCGATTATCAATATTATGAATATGGTTTTATCTCTCGAGTAAAAAGATACCCTCACACCCTGAACGAATTTGCTTACAACATCCTGTTCTTACGAATGAGGACGGTAAGTATAATATATGAGTGTAGTTAAACTCAAAAGATCAAGCGTTGGGTGAACCATATAAATGAACGCAACCAAATGATATTTCTTACTTTGCTTTCTTTCTATTGAGGAGTTAGCTCAACACTCCAACATAGCTAACGCATAACTTGGCGTAACTTGGCATACCTGACTAACTAATAAACAAATCGAACTGTTTATCATACATTATTACGTCCATACAAAAGGTTGATTATTACAATGTTACGCGTGCTTACATAAAAGGAGGTTAACTTCTTACTAAACGAGGCTATTTGAAATGTTGTAAATAGTTACTTATAATAAGTGCGGTTTTCGCCCAAACAATCCACATGATGCATATCATCGCAGTTTATATTCACCATCCCATTAATCAGATCTACTTTATTGGTGCTGTTTGTGCCGAGCTTCATGTTGTGCATTTTTGATATATATTTGATTTTGGAATACAATTATGTAAATACAAACGTCAAACGCTGAACGAATTTGGTCACGACAGCCACAAGCATATGATCGAAGTTTATATCCATCCATCAGCCGGTAACTTAGATGTTCTTTATTGGTGCTTTCTCGTGGTTAACACTGTCGAGCTTCGATATGATTTTGGAATAAAATAAAGTGTACAAACGATGGTCGATTTAACGGTGGCACCCACGAAAGATTATTATTGAAGACTCCTCACATCTCGCCTCGTTGAACAGTGTAGCTCTACCCATGATTTGCCGTATAATATCACATATTTCTCGTATATACTGCTCATTTTTGTTTGTGTGGAATTATCCTTTATTTTTCTCTTTCATGCTTGAAGTTCGATTAAATTAATAAATGTTCGATATTAAAGTTTGTTGTTTATTTGCAAAACCAAAATTTTAAACCATAAACGAAAAAAAAACTTCTTGAAGTATAAGAACCAATCATCATTGAGTTTATGCCCACAATGGAGTGCTCTGCTCTGTGATTGGTCAGGTAGATTTTTCCTGCATCAGCCACTTTGAACGCGTCACTTTGCCAGCTGAATTTTATTAGGCCCTCATCAAAGCGTCTGCGTGGAGTTGAGGGCCATTAAATGGAATGAGGCTATTTACATGTTATCAACCATCTTTAACTAGCCATTCTATTGTCACTGGATGCATTTACGCGCTAGAATCGCAATGGAAAAATGCGATAAATTTGCACTTATTTTATAGGCAAATTACATGTTTCTTTTGCGCCCAATTTTCATGCTAAAGGAAAATAACAGGAAAGTATATCTTCTATTTTGAGATGATCGTTTGATAATGGTATATTGTGTCTGGAAGACAATATTTTATTGACTTATGAAAGTTGAACAAAATCATTGATTTTACTGAAGAGAAAAGCTGAATATAAATTATGAATACAAGCAGCTTTTGATAAATAAAATTTACAGTTACATTGCAAATAATATTTCTTAAAAAGAATTGACTAATTTATCGAATGTACGTGGCTCTTTACACGAATTTTCCGAGTTTGAAATGCCATGGTTTTGGAGTGCGTGTGATCGTATTCGATCGAATATAATGGAAAAACGTAAGCAGTTAATTTCCATAAAAATCCACTTCAAATAGCCTATTCTTTGACTGTGATTGCGCTATTCCGTATCACCAAGCATCAGTGCATATTATTTTACAGTTTGCAATGAAATTTATGTGATAAACTATAAATAATGCCGTCCTTTTTTCATTTCAACCGTGCATTTAAAATGAATTTGTTAATATCAAAATTATGATTTTGAATTTTACATATAGCGTATCAGCCTTCCACTCGCATTGAGTAGCTTGAGAAGGCTGAATTTAACTTCAAAAGTGAATTATTTCAAGTATCATTTTGTCGACTATTCCCTAAAATCGTAATGGACAACGATGAAATGCGTCAAAAAATGGGCAACAAACATATTGGCCGTTATTTGACCAATCAAAACTTTCGAACGTTCAGTGCCGTATCTGGTCGTTATAATCTGTGATCTCTCTGTGGTTGTTGTTGGTTGGCTGCTCCATCTGCTTACTTCCATATAGGCGCTATACGGGGATGTGCCATTATTTTGAGGTATCATTTTAGCACCGTGCTGGCAATCTTGGGGTATCAAATTTTCAATTTTCAAGCTGATAAAACCGGAAATAATCCCGCGGGTGCCAAAATGGCATTTTTCATGAAAAATGCCAGGAAATAATAAATGTTTTGAGCAGCACCTGCAATTTTTGGGTGCTAGGGGGATTTTCAAAATGACACATCCCAGTACAAAAGGGTATTGAATTACCCCCCTGGGAATAGGAAATCTCCAGATGCTATTCCTGTTGCTAGATGTGGTGTTGCACGGTAGGAGGATAGCAGATTATCGATGGCATTTTGCGTATTTATTCCAGTAAACTGTGCAGTCTGCAAGGCTTTTCCAAGTTGTTTCATGAATGTTTCTGCTGGGTTTCCTTGAGGATGATATGGAGAAACTTGCTTGTGCTCGATCCCTTTGAATTCAGAGAACACTGTGAAAGTGGAAAAGTTGAATGGAGGGCCGTTTTCAGTTCTGTGAATTTGGGGTACGCCATAATTGTTGTAGACACTGTCGAGGGCAATCAGGATTGGCTTTGTTGAGGTGACAATTTTTGCATCTGGGAATCTTGAGAATTAGTACTGTACAGCAAGGATACGTTTTTTTGTTTGGAAGTGGACCGAACAGACCAATATTTACTTCCTTCCATGCTGCTGTTGGTGTTCTTTGGGGGCTGATGGGCTCTTTTGTTCCTTTTCGTGTAATGAATTGACATGCATGACAGGATTGCACTGTACTCATTGTCAATTTGTTCAGCTAGGGGGACCAAAAGTGTGAACGCAAGCGTCACTTGATACTGCTCATTCCTGGATGACCTCCTTGATGGCTTTTTGCTGCTGCAATGCTCCTAAGGGCCTTTGGCAAGATGTCCTTTTCTTTCCTCAGATGATATCCTTCATATGACATAGTGATGTCGGGAAAAACATGCTAATATGATGCTAAAACTGCTTCACTAATGGGTAAGTAGCCCTTTTCAATGCATCTTTGTTTCTTTGATGATTTTGGTGAGAGAGATTGATTCAGTGTAGGGTGATACTGTAGAAACCATATTGTTTTTTCTATCTCACTTGTCTCCTCCTGCCACTCTTTCGGGATTGATTGGTACCGTGTTGCGTGTCGGGACAGATAGTCTGCAGGGCTCAGTTTTCCTGTTTTCCAGATCACTTTGTAAGAGATATCCTGATTTCTAAGTTTATTTCGATCAGTCCTTACTGACTCAGGCCACACATTTGTGAATGCTGGAATGAGCGGTTTGTGGTCTGTAAATATTAGAACTTTTGGACCACCTACAACATATGAACCAAAGCGTTCTAAGGCAAAATCAATTGCGTGGTTTCGAATCAAGTCGAGGGTAATGCTTTTTCTACAAGATTAGTTGTCCTGCTTACACATGCCACCATATGCATTTTATCTGCTAATTTGCCTTGGGCTAGGATTGCACCAAGTCCAGATTATGAACATCTGCGTAATATATAAATATGGGAAGCAATGGATCAAAATGACACTGGAGGGCTTCGTCGTGGAATAGGTCTTCCAGTTTTTAGAATTTCCTTATTATATTTTGCTGATCAGTTGAATTTTACATGCTTCTTTGTTTTGTCTTTGTTGATAAACTTGGGATGAATGCTGAATTTGATTGGATCATGCAAAGGTGCCCGCGTTGGTTTGAATCCCATCCTCATCATCTGATGAAATAGACTGAATGAATACTCTATTCGAGTTGTTAATGAATGATATAATTAGCCAATTAAAACGAAACAATCCCAAAGGGATTTTTTACATGTTATCAACCATTTTTAACTAGCATCTCTGTTGTCACTGGTAGTAAGATTGAAGAGAGGCAACGACGGAAACTAATTTGCATAGATATTTATATCAAATATGTTGGTGTTTTATTATTGTCGATGCTTAATGATGTTATATTATTATCTTCAATTGGGTTGAGGTGTTGTCATATATTACGTTGTGTGGCGTAACAGCACTAATATTATAACGCATGATTATAAACGAGGCTGCCACGTTGGACAACTGATCAAGACGTTAGCTAGGAGCAAGTCATATATTTCATCAACTCTATATCTTAACTGATTATTATACTGTTACTGTTATCAATAATCTGTAGTGTTCATTGCGTTACATCTTCTTATTAATACATAAAATTGGTGACGAGAATTATAGATGCCCACGTTACGGTCTGATAGCACTACAGATGTATAAGAGAATCCTGCAGAGAATTTACATCCCAATATTGAACACAACATGGCTACACGAAGCACATTAATTGGGAAAATTCCAGAATTTTCAGAAGGGGAAGATTGGGATGACTTTTGTGAAAGACTAGACTCCTATTTCGATGTTAACAAAATTGGTGAAGGAGAAAAAGCCAACATACTCATAACATTAATAGATGCCACCACATATCGATTGTTGAAAGATTTGGTACTCCCAGAGAAGCCAAACAAGAAGAATTTTAATCAATTGGTCGAAATTCTCTCAAAACACAAAACACCGTTACGTAATGAAATGGTCGAGAGATTTAGATTCCACTCTGCTTCAAGAAAAGAAGGTGAGAATATTAATACGTATGTTGATAGACTACGCCATCTATCAGAACATTGCAAATTTGAAACGAACCTTACTACTCAATTACGAGATAGATTGGTAACAGGGATCAGAAATGAGGCAATGCTAAAAAAACTTCTGAGTGAGGTATATTTAACGTTAGATAAAGCCATTGAAATTTGTCAAGCCATCGAACAGGCACATGAAAATACAGCAACCTTAATGCAAGGACATAATCCAGCAAGGATAGAACAGGGACAATCGGGAATTCCCGTAAATAAAATACAGCTGCAGAGAAAAATAATGGGAGCCAGCAAACCCTCGACTGATAAAAACAATAATTGAATTGCTACAGATGTGGAGATCAACACGATGCTACTACATGTAGATTTAAAAAAGCGATCTGTAATTATTGTAAAAATGTTGGTCATATTTCAAGGGCTTGTTTTAAAAAAAAGAAGAACGATAACATAAACTCTCAGACAGAAAACACAACAGGCATTGTTACGGACGACGATGATTGTGATGATTATGACGAATATTCAGCAATGCATGAGGTAACAGAACAAAAGGTAAAAATAAAACCTGTCATGGTAACCTTACAAATTGAGGCAATGCCACTACAATTAGAGGTAGATACGGGAGCGGGTCGATCAATTATTGGTTATAATGTTTATCAGCAACAATTAGAGTCAAAACAATTAGAGAAAACAGATGTACAATTGAGATCATATTCTGGACAAAACATACCAATATTAGGATGTGTAACAGTAGATGTTATGTATCGAGATAAAACGTATACCAAATTACCATTAATAGTCGCAGAAGGTAATACTCCTTCTCTTCTTGGTAGAGACTGGTTGAATAAAATTCCACTCGATTGGCAAAGTTTATTTCCGATTCAACATATAACCACAGAGCATCATGATACTAATTCAACAGAACTGTTAGAACAATATAAAGGACTGTTTAGCGACGGACTTGGTAAAATGACAACAACAAAAGTGTCAATTACTATTAAACCACATGTAACGCCAGTATTCATGAAGGCTAGACCAGTCCCATACGCTATTAAACCATTAATTGACAATGAAATCGATAGATTACTATCTGAAGGAGTACTAGTATCAACAAGCCATAGTAATTGGGCAACACCAATTGTACCAGTTATTAAACCTGATAAATCAGTTAGAATTTGTGGAGATTTTCGTCCTACAGTTAACAGCAACTCGGATTTAACTCATTACCCTATACCAAACGCCACAGATATATTTGCAAAATTAGGTGGTGGTAAAGTGTTTGCACGTCTGGATTTAGCTCATGCATATACACAACTCGAGTTAGACGATGAAAGCCAAGAGTTATGTACCATCAACACACATCGCGGTTTATTTCGTTATACTCGCTTACCATTCGGAGTTTCATCAGCTCCAGCAATATTTCAGAGAGTACTAGAGTCCTTACTAGCCAACGTACCAGGTACATCTTGTTATCTGGATGATGTCATCTGTGCTGCAGCTAATAAAAAGCAACTGCATGAAATACTGTCTGTTATTTTCAAGCGCTTACAAAACGCAGGACTGCGGTTAAAACGATCCAAATGTCAATTTTATCTCTCCGAGGTACAGTTTCTGGGTCATCGAATAAATTCTGATGGCCTTGAACCAATTGCAGCAAAAGTAGAATCAATTAAAGATGCACCATCCCCGTCAAATGTCACACAGCTAAGGTCGTGGCTTGGATTATACAATTATTATTCTAAGTTCTTGCCAAAAGCCACCGATCTGCTTGCGCCATTGTATGAACTCTTTCAGAAAGGCATAGAATGGAACTGGGACAAAACAAAGGAAGCGGCTTTTCAGAAGGCAGAAGAACAATTGTCTAGTGAAAAGTTGCTTGTCCATTATAATCCTGAATTGCCAACGCTTCTATCCTGTGACGCATCGCCTTATGGTGTAAGTGCAATACTGTCACACAGATTTCCAGACGGTTCAGAACGTCCTATAACATGCGCATCTCGTACATTAAACGATGCCGAGAAAAGTTATTCTCAAACAGAAAAGGAAGGATTAGCTGTTATCTTTGGTGTGAGTAAGTTTCATCTATACTTATATGGTAATTTCTTTGAGGTAATTACAGATCATTTATCACTAAAAACATTGTTTTCGGAAAGTAAGCCTACAATATAACTGGCTGCATCACGCATAATACGATGGTCACTACAATTATCTGGTTACAGCTACAAAATAGTCCATCGTCCAGGGAATCTACATCAAAATGCTGATGCACTAAGTCGCTCACCTGTAGAAAAAGCACCCAAAGTCACCATGGCAATGACGCCTAGCGAAACGGTACACATGATTGACAGCTTGAATGAAAGCATCTAACATTCAAGGCCATCAATAAAGCTTCACGAAACGACCCAACTATATCAAAGATAGTACAACAAATTAAAACAACCGGGGATATCAAAACGATGCAAAATGGGGATTCCCCCTATGTCAGTAAAAGAGGTGAGCTCAGCACGCACCAAGATGCCCTACTATGGGGATCACGAGTCGTAGTACCTGCAAGTCTTCAAAAGAGAGCTTTAGCTGTTCTCCATAATACTCATCAAGGTATAGTTAAAATGAAGTCTTTGGCACGCAGCTTTATATGGTGGCCCGGGATGGACAAGGATATAGAGGAAGTAGCAAAATCATGCGATTCTTGTAAAGCAAATGCCTGTCTACCAGCTTTATCCTCTACTCACCCCTGGCAATTTCCTACAACACCATGGTCAAGAATACACATAGATCATGCTGGTCCTTTTTGGGGAAAAATCTTCCTTGTTGTCATTGATGCATATTCAAAATGGGTTGACGTTCATGTAGTTCCTTCAACTGGATCGGCGGCAACGATCACAACCTTGAAAAACATATTTGCGTATTTTGGATTACCTGAACAAATCGTGTCAGACAATGGCAGTGGTTTTACATCTGAAGATTTTCAAAGAAATTGTTCCAATAACGATATAAAATTAGCACACACAGCACCGTATCATCCGAGATCCAATGGTCAAGCAGAACGAGCTGTTCAGCTACTTAAAACAGCTTTAAAGAAAAATAGAGGATTACCAATCACAGAAATCTTATGTAAAGTTATATTCGCATATCGCACAACGCCACATTCATCAACAGGTCTATCACCATGTGAATTACTTATGAAGCGTCAACTAAGAACACCTTTACATTTTATGCTGCCAAACCTAGATGCAGATATTCGGAAAAAGTCGACAGTGTCGTCACCTCCAAGAGAACTGCAAATAAACAGCAAAGTGCAGGTATTCAATATGATCACAAAAACTTGGTTTAATGCCGTAATACAAGAACAAACAGGACCTCTATCTTATAAACTACTTACTGATGATGGGCGTGTTATGAATCGTCAAATAGACCATATCCGAAAACGAGATGGTTACGCTGACAACAAAGAGTCAGTAGAGGAAGAAGAAGTCAAAGAAGGAGAGACGCCTACAACTAATAAAAGTTACCCTACTAGGGAAAGAGCTCGCCCACAATATCTATAGAAAAAAAAGTACGAGTTCTAAAAAAAAAAAAAAAAAAAAGTATATATATATTATATCCAGGACAACATTACCGTATAATAATCGAACGACATTACTTTATATAATCTTTACCTTGTTATAACATATCAATTAATAAATAAACAATAAATTTAATTAATAATTGTTTTACCTATTAGATCACATAGAGTCTTAAACAAGAAAAGGAGAATGTCATGTATTACGTTGTGTGGCGTAATAGCACTAATATTATAACGCATGATTATAAACGAGGCTGCCACGTTGGACAACTTATCAAGGCGTTAGCTAGGAGCAAGTCATATGTTTCATCAACTCTGTATCTTAACTGATTATTATACTGTTACTGTTATCAATAATCTGTAATGTTCATTGCGTTACATCTTCTTATTAATACATAAAAGGTGTATTTCGTAATATTTTGATATATTTGGAAATGTTCACAGCACCCTGAGCATGGTAAAGTTCTGTTTCACGAAATGATGTTTACGATTTCTGTTTTGTTTGATTTTGAGTTTTGATGTTATTTAATAGAGATGAACTAACAAAGAAACGCCTACTAATTTATATGTTTCAGCGTATGGTAAATGGTAATACATTAGCATATTTTATGGAGTACATCAATCCTAACTGAGCGCAGATACTGCTGCATCAAATTGTCAAAATGTATAATCTGATGCACAGAGAGAGATTACAGTTACACAGACATTTGATTTCGCGTACAGATCAGATCACGTTATGAAATCAAATCACACTGAAAGTTCAATATTTAATACAAACACCTTTGAGGTCTGTAAAAAGTTTTCTGGAACATTCCATTCAACTATAAAGTTATTCTCTGTTTCACAATCAACATTCAACACATAAAGTCTCCAAATTGCAACTTTCTAAAACATATAAACACTTAATGAACTAATCAGTGTTGTCAGGTTATCTTGAACTAATCTTTGTCAATACTAGCCTTCCGAATCAATCAATATTACTGAAACGTTATCTGGATCAATGGTAAATCCAGTGTCATGCTTTCTGCTTTGCTAGAAGCACGTATACTGTTTAATCATCAAACGATTGGAGTCGTTAATATTATTTCTTATAAAATATAGCTACGGCGTTCAAAAATGCACACGCTGAGCTAGAAAATTATCTTACGGCGTCTCACATCTCATATATGCTCTATATTTGATATAAATAGGCAACCTTGTTATTTAATATTTAAGTGTATTTCAAGGTTCTTTTCATGCTTCTATTCTCACCTTGAACGCGATCGCAAACTCTACGGTGTTTTCAAATTTTTATATAAAATACTTTCAGAAAAAAATTAAATATTTAAACCCATCATCGCAATCGCTGTCGCATTTAGTTGCATAGTAGATGCTATCTCAAAATAATATAGCACTCAACTAGATAAATCTACGAAGCAAAAGGTACGATCGTCACCGAAATTTCTAGTACAAACTTTGGTATGAAACTCCTCAGGTTGGAACGAAAAACGTCACGTGATGCTCTTAAACAAGTCAGTGTAATGTGTTCTAAAATGGGAAGTTACGTAAATACAACGTCCGCCATAATGGTTGAGTTCCTTACTCCCTCATGATCCCAAGGAGGCTGTTAACCAGTATATTTCACATTACTACATACAGACTACACACAGAAACATTACCTCTCTCCCCAACTAAACATTAACAATGAGTTGACTATTATAAATCAAAACGTAATTTAGGCAAATTGTCCGTTCATTATTTTATTAAAAAAGTTGTTTAAGTATGTTTGAGTATGCTTTATTCGGGTTGACTTACTTCTGCCATATTGATTTGCCAACCCTTCATGTTAGACCGAGCGCCACGTATCAAAAAAGGGAGGATATTCCGGGCAACTTGAAATTCACATAAAATGTTCATAAAAATTCAATAAATACTTTCCCGTTTCTTTTCATAGTCAGTTTTTATTGTGGAGCTCACCAACGATGAATTTGTAAATCATTGCACGGTCAGAGCCCTCTTAATTCATACGTTTCGTGTTTTCGTCATGCTTCTATGGATTCGTAAAATCATGGGAGAACAAGAGAATAAAACACCATGAAGCTCACATGCAGCATTTTCTCAAAACTATAAGAAGGCTTTGACCGTGAATAATTAAATATAAATTGGATTTTTGAAGGGTTCACAATAAAAATTTAATTGAAACAAGAAGTAGGGAATTGGTAGCATATTTTTATGAACACTTTTATGTAAATTTCAAATTTCCCGGAGAAACCTGCCGTTTTAGTTCTGTGGCTCTCAGTCTATGTGGACCGAGCGCCATCAGACAATCTTACATTTTTTCCAAGTTTGATTCCTCATAGAACTTCAAATTTTGAATTAGAACTGTCTGATATGTGATTTGGATTTCCGGGAACATGCAATTGGATTTGATCAATATCATAGACATTATCATTATCATCATCCCTGTTATTTGTTGTAACGGTAGACGTTGGTTGCATTGTAGCACGTGATGCATGGTATGGCTTTGTGCCAGCTATTAAGTAGATATATTAAGTAGAATATAAAAGATAAGGGATAAATATATTTAGGTCACATGTTGACACGGCGAAGGACAGATACTTAATCTACATGATAATCTACATGATTATGACACGGGTATAGCAATGAGGTCGTACATTCGTAATCAATATTGTAGAAACCAACCAATCATTACACCTACACGAAGAAAATGAAAATTATTTGTTGGAGACAAGCTTGGCATAAACGCCACAAATGAATGCTCATGCACTGAAAGTTAAAGAGAAAAATCATCGCTTATGAAACATGCAAAGGAAACAACAAGCATACACGATGGCAAAGTGAATATCATAATGCCTTCGAAATCTAACTTTCCGTATGCTCTTCCTAACAATAAAACCAAGGCTGAAAAGCAACCCATATTTAATTGTGAAAAACAGCTAATGAGAGAAAATGATCTGAAACAATGCAGCAATCACGTTACGTCGTTACATCTTGGACATTATAAATCTTGGTTGGTTTTGTCAAAATCATTGAGAATGACGATGAATGTAATGAAGATAATGCTTCGTACCTCGATCATCATGCTTTCAAACGTCCTTAGAAACTAACAACAAAATTGAGAATAACTTAAATTCAGTTGCTAAATTTCAAGGTGTTTGTTTAGATGATTCATTAGAAAAAGGATCAGACTAATTCAATCCTTTGTTCTTATGTCTGATTGCTTGGGGACGAGACAGAGTGACATTCACAGGAGATATATCGAAGATGTTTAACATTTGCACCTAGTGAAAAAGATCAACCGTATCATTTATTCTTGCGGAGAGATGGAAAGACTGATCAAAATCCAAAGTAGATCAATGTTTGCGAGTCCCGTTTGTAGACAAACTAAGAGCGGACTTGGCAGGTTAATCCATCAAGCTTCTTGGTGATCTCACGAAAGATAGGTTCCCTGTTGCAGCTAAAGTTATTAACAAAAGGATTTATGTAGATGATATAGGAGACTCAAAATTATCTGCAAAAGAAGCTGTACAGTCAATATAACAGAAATCGATAAAGTCTTAGAAACAGGAAGATTCAAAATCAAAGTATGGTATTCGAATCACATCAGCATCACCAATAGAGCGACACCAGATCAAACTATAACCGATGTCTGGGGACACAGGTGGGATAAAGTAAAGGATCCAGGTTGTGTTTGAAAATATAAAAGAACTACATCAACTTTATACAATCTTACAAAATGTGGCTAAATTTTAGTATCCTATTGGTGTCCGTACTCCCCCGCTGACGCCTGGAAGTTGATGAAATGGACAAATGGATTAGTAGCATCAGTAACATGCAACATCTGTTGTCATATCAAATACAACGATGCTTAAATTCTGAGAATGCAATTGGACTACGTCAGTTACACGATTTTTCAGATTGTGATGAGATAGGCTATGGGGCCTGTATATGTAACATTGTAATTTGGAAAACAATGACATTACGTTACGTTTTGTTTCTGCAAAATCACTTGTAGCCTCTATCAGAAGAAAAAGCATACCTCGATCTTGAATTAATGAAACTTGTAACGCTATCGCTATATCGACGTCAGTACAATCTGCAATGAATGGCAAATATGAACAATCACCCGGTCGCAATTTCTGCACTTTTGGACAAAAACAAGCTCAAGGGATTACAAACATTATATTAGTTTGTATTACATTGCGTTGTATAAGCGAGGTCACTAAACGAGGGCAATCGAATTATTCACGTTCATCATGACGTAGATATTATTACGTAGTTAGTTTAAATTGTTTCTTGTAATCTGTTTGTCTTCTCATAATGTCTCAGCACTTATGTTATAAACCACGGGATACGTAGTTCATCATGCTAACACATAGATGATAGTTTTTTAGTTGAGTTTCATGTAAGAAACAAATAAGTAATGAATATTCTCTGTTGTAATCATTGAGTCATTCTACCTTCTGAAGTAGCTACAATATGTAAAATTGGCGACGAGAAAGTGGATGCGAATTCACAATGTCAGAGCAAGAAGAGCAACACGGTTCTTTATGAAAGTCGAAAACAGCGACAGCAAAACGTTGAAATCTGATTGGGAAAGTTCTCGGTTACACGGAAGGAGAGAATTGGAATGATTTTATTGAAAGGTTGACAAGCTATTTTGTGTGATGTGATGATGTGATGTGATATATATTTGATCATAAAAGCAGAAATATATTACAAATACTATGAATTTATGACCAGGGTCAACCCTTAAGCAAATCTGCTTGTTTGTTTGGGTGACCCTATAGTTACAATATATATTGTTTTACAGTAATATAATGTAAAGACATAAGACATATAAAGACATATAAAGTACTGTAACTTTGAATACACTAATGAATGATAATAATAAAGAATAAATCAATACATTTTTTTTTGGGGCTTAGCATTTTCTATACTAATACATTGATAATTGAGTACAGGTTTTAAAAACACTATTTCAAAATAAAAGAAAAAGCTCAGAAAAGAGTAACAAAATATTGGAAATTAGGTTTAACAAGCTTCGCATATGTAGCAGTTCCGTTCACAACAAGTTGTGCAGTATTTTCCAATCAGATGTTTTTTAAGATTCTTAGTGAAACCAGAGATCGGTAGCTGCAAGTCAAAATCGAAAGAATTCCAAAAGGCTGGGAAATGATACGGAGGTAAACATTGGAGCATAGAAGATCTGGCAAACGGTACAATGAAAACATTGTTTTGTCGGCGATGTTTTTGTTGAAATTTAAAGATGGCAGACATTCAAATTGGACATTTGTTTTTGATGACTGAGTGCAGCAGTGCGAAAACTTTTACAATGTACAAATCATTTATTTTCAAAAGTTGTAGACTTTTAAATAGGGGCTCAGAATGTGTGAGCCTTGGCTTGGACATAATTACCCTGACACATGTTTTTTGCAGTACCATTAAGGGCTTAATTTGTGCACTATTTCCCCAGATTTCCAGTGCATATTCTAGATGCGGTTTTACAATGGCATTGTATATCTGCAGTTTGTGATTGAAATTTAAATAGTTTTTAATCCGAATAATAGAATAGATGCTTTGTCGTAATTTTATTCGCACATGGTCGATGTGAGCGCGCCAATTTAATTTGTTGTCTATAAATACTCCAAGAAATTTCACAGCTTTTGTTTTGAAATCTGTGCCACAACGTTCTAATAATTGATTTCCAATACAAATTTTAAAATTTTCGAATTTCACATTTCCAAAGAGAATAAATTTGCACTTCCCAGCATTTAGGGTAAGTTTATTTGCAGCAAACCATTCAGCAACACGACTTAGTTCGTAATTGACATCAATTTCAAAGATGACAATATCATTTCCAGCTAACTGCAAAGTAGTGTCATCAGCAAAAAGGTTGACATCAAATTTTGTACAAAGAGGAAGGTCATTTATGAATATTAAAAACAAAAGTGGGCCTAAGATACTACCCTGTGGTACACCACAAGGAATCTTACAAGGCAGGGTTGACGTAGTGCCATCAAAAAACAAATATTGAGAGCGATCTTTCAAATAATTATCAAACCATAGTAGCGACATATCATCCAAACCGTAGTGCGACAATTTTGAAAGTAATATGTCATGAGACACAGTATCAAAAGCTTTTTTGAGATCCAAGAAAAGGCCAACATGATATTTTTCATTAGAAGTTTTGAAATGATTGTTTAGAAAATTCGAAATACAATGAACTGGATTGTGGAATTTGCGGAAACCAAATTGAAATTTGGATAAAAAATTATCTGAAAAATATGTATAGAGCTGATTGTATATAACACGTTCCAGGACCTTTGAAAAAGTGGGAAGGATTGAAATCGGCCTGTAATTTGAAAAGTTGTGTTTATCTCCTGCTTTAAATAATGGTAATACTTTAGCACATTTATATAAATGAGGTACGTAACCGGATTTAATTGACAGATTGATCAGGTAGGTTAATGGAAAAATCAAAGGATCTTTGATTGACTTTAAACATTTATTGGAGATATGATCAAGGCCAGTGCTGCTTTTGTTCTGCATTCTTGAAATAATTTTATCTACAGAATTAGCTGTTACAAACTTAAAACTGAATTTACAGTTTACTCCCACCGGCAGATGTTGAGAAAAGTCGGTATTTGCTTGATGTTGATTAATAAGATTTTGTCCTATTGTAGCGAAAAAAGAGTTAAAACTATTAGCAATGGTTGATTTGTCAGCAATTTTTCTATTATCAATGTTGAAGAAAGAAGGGTATCGATTGAATTTTTTCTTCCGATTTAATAATTGATTGGTGGCTTGCCACATTTTCTTTGCGTCTGATTTGTAACATTGGTAAAAAGAAGTCCAGTACAAAGTTTTGGATTTCCGAAGCAATTTATTATAAATTTTGTTATAATTAGTATAATGATTTTTAAGGGATTCGCTTTTATGTAAAATAAACTGTTTGTACAGATTGTATTTTTTGGAACGAGAAACCAGAAGACCTTTAGTTATCCAAGGTTCCTTTTTGTGAAAATTTTTGTTAAAATTTTTGGATTGTAGGGGACAAGCAATGTCTAGACACTCTTGGATCTGATTTTGAAATGTAGCGAATGCTTCGTGTGGATCACTAGGTAAAAACCAATCTTGCCCGCAGAGAAGGGATTTAAATATTTCAACATTTTTGGGCGACATACAACGGAAAGAAATTTGCTTCTGTTTTGGTGTGGAGAGAGAACCTAATGATAAATATGGTGCAAGATGGTCCGAAATTTCAGTAATTATAACGCCGGCATTAATTTGGCCTTTAAAATTTGAGAAAATGTTATCAATTAATGTACAAGATTTTGAAGTGATTCGTGTTGGGTCGATAATAAGGGGGATCATCTTGACAGCTAAAAATTGATCAAGGAGTTGACTGGAAGAAGGAGTATTTTTCAACAGGTCAACATTGAAATCACCGGCAAAAAAAATTGCTTTGTTTTTCAGCTTTTTTATAATATTGCTTATATAAGCCAAACTGTTGCTTAATATCGCTCGAGGAGGAATATAAATAGAAAAATAGTAACATTTAGGAGTTTCAATTGCAATCAATTCTAGATCATCGTTCATAATCGAATGATCGGGGCATTTTGTGAATTCAATTGAACTATGGACCAGGATACCAACACCTCCTCCTCTCTTTTTATCTCTTTCATAAGATACCTTGACATAATTTTCAAAAGTGCATTCACTGGAATTTTGCCAAATTTCCTGTAAAGCTAGAATTTTTATGTTGGTTTTTGATAGAAATGCAGCCACCGACTCATAGTGTTTCAAAAGACTTCTAACATTCTGAGATCCAATTGTCAAGTCAGAAAGTGGGACATCAGTGGGGTCAACATAACCTAGTCTGTTTACCGTATCAATTACAGCATCGTCTGAGTCAACAGTCAACATGGTAGTATATGTATATGCTTAGAAAGATTATAAACAGAAGCTAAAGTTTTGAAATTTAAATATAAATTAATAAAAGAAATAGAGTAGAAAGTTTGTAAACACATAAATAAAATTACTTATCGTAAAGTTCATTCACAAAAATATTCCTCACTTGTAGTTCCGTTCCGTTTGAAATTGATTGTGATGAG
Organism: Haliclystus octoradiatus; assembly: GCA_916610825.1. Classification (NCBI taxonomy): domain Eukaryota; kingdom Metazoa; phylum Cnidaria; class Staurozoa; order Stauromedusae; family Haliclystidae; genus Haliclystus; species Haliclystus octoradiatus. The sequence continues at coordinate 10,721,873 of OU744451.1, forward strand.
TGAAATTGATTACTTAACTACAAACCAAACCGGCACCAACCAAAACCAACTGACACTTTGATTTTAGCAACACCAATCCAACAGATTTATTTAAAATGAATAAACGCCATCATAATAACCGACCAATATAAATACGAAAGTTTTTTATTAATTATAAAACCAAACCAAACCGGCACCAACCAAAACCAACTGACACTTTGATTTTAGCAACACCAATCCAACAGATTTATTTAAAATGAATAAACGCCATCATAATAACCGACCAATATAAATACGAAAGTTTTTTATTAATTATAAAACCAAACCAAACCGGCACCAACCAAAACCAACTGACACTTTGATTTTAGCAACACCAATCCAACAGATCTATTTAAAATGAATAAACGCCATCATAATAACCGACCAATATAAATACGAAAGTTTTTTATTAATTATAAAACCAAACCAAACCGGCACCAACCAAAACCAACTGACACTTTGATTTTAGCAACACCAATCCAACAGATTTATTTAAAATGATCATCATCATCATCATCATCATCATCATTTATTCAGAACCTTTAAGTTATACAAACTTTTTTTCAAAGGACTAATAAACGCCATCATAATAACCGACCAATATAAATACGAAAGTTTTTTATTAATTATAAAACCAAACCAAACCGGCACCAACCAAAACCAACTGACACTTTGATTTTAGCAACACCAATCCAACAGATTTATTTAAAATGAATAAACGCCATCATAATAACCGACCAATATAAATACGAAAGTTTTTTATTAATTATAAAACCAAACCAAACCGGCACCAACCAAAACCAACTGACACTTTGATTTTAGCAACACCAATCCAACAGATTTATTTAAAATGAATAAACGCCATCATAATAACCGACCAATATAAATACGAAAGTTTTTTATTAATTATAAAACCAAACCAAACCGGCACCAACCAAAACCAACTGACACTTTGATTTTAGCAACACCAATCCAACAGATTTATTTAAAATGAATAAACGCCATCATAATAACCGACCAATATAAATACGAAAGTTTTTTATTAATTATAAAACCAAACCAAACCGGCACCAACCAAAACCAACTGACACTTTGATTTTAGCAACACCAATCCAACAGATTTATTTAAAATGAATAAACGCCATCATAATAACCGACCAATATAAATACGAAAGTTTTTTATTAATTATAAAACCAAACCAAACCGGCACCAACCAAAACCAACTGACACTTTGATTTTAGCAACACCAATCCAACAGATTTATTTAAAATGAATAAACGCCATCATAATAACCGACCAATATAAATACGAAAGTTTTTTATTAATTATAAAACCAAACCAAACCGGCACCAACCAAAACCAACTGACACTTTGATTTTAGCAACACCAATCCAACAGATTTATTTAAAATGAATAAACGCCATCATAATAACCGACCAATATAAATACGAAAGTTTTTTATTAATTATAAAACCAAACCAAACCGGCACCAACCAAAACCAACTGACACTTTGATTTTAGCAACACCAATCCAACAGATTTATTTAAAATGAATAGACGCCATCATAATAACCGACCAATATAAATACGAAAGTTTTTTATTAATTATAAAACCAAACCAAACCGGCACCAACCAAAACCAACTGACACTTTGATTTTAGCAACACCAATCCAACAGATTTATTTAAAATGAATAAACGCCATCATAATAACCGACCAATATAAATACGAAAGTTTTTTATTAATTATAAAACCAAACCAAACCGGCACCAACCAAAACCAACTGACACTTTGATTTTAGCAACACCAATCCAACAGATTTATTTAAAATGAATAAACGCCATCATAATAACCGACCAATATAAATACGAAAGTTTTTTATTAATTATAAAACCAAACCAAACCGGCACCAACCAAAACCAACTGACACTTTGATTTTAGCAACACCAATCCAACAGATTTATTTAAAATG